>OZ005655.1:186424725-187024725 GCA_963930645.1 Salticus scenicus | reverse complement strand
AATAATTCTGATTGTTTAAACCAGTCTTTTTTCAATTTAGTTGAAACTGCGAACCAATATGTATAAATCACACATATATAAATCCTATTTTCTCACGACAATGGGAAGGAAACAGGAAATAGATCATGATAAAAATTTTAAATATAACCATAACCACTGAAGATTTCATATTAAAATATGCATTCTATAACTTTGGTAAATAAGTAGATCGATATATATAGATACATTGCAAAGTTGTATTTCTAATTTCATATTTGATTCTTTCTTACATTAATCCGCCCATAATTCCATTACTTCCGTACAATATCTCAATTAATCATTGATATAGTCATAGAAGTTAAAATTAGATAAAATATGTAATATGATTAAGTGTTGCTAAAAGGTACCATTATTGTTATTTTACTATCAGTAATTTTTACAAATGTACAGATGTGTCTATCCTAGTAATATACAGGGATATAACATATCAAAATATCTGAGCAATTTACTTCCGTTTCTTTTTTCCTCTAATTTAAGTATAAATATAAATCCTTATTTTATTTATTAAAAAATAAAAATAAAAATATTTAAAACATTTAGATTTTATAAAGGCGTAATTAATAATAAAGGATCGTAAACCATAACAGTAATTCTTTAATCATTAAAAAGTTTTTAGTTACATTAAAATTTTTTTTAAGAATGATTCTTCAAAACATATCTCAATAAAATAAAATAAAAGGAAATAAAATAAATAAATAAATATAAGCTAATTAATTAATAATAATAACAATAAACTTTTTTTTAAAATTATCTTTCTTTCTTCCTTTTTTTAAGTTTTAAATGTTTTTACACAAATGTTTAAACATTTAAAGTTTTTAAATGTATTAAATGATTAGCATGTACTACGAGATAGTATGCACTGAGAAAAAATTCTGTAACTGACATCTAGAATCTAAATTGTGGCTCTAAAAAAAATAATTCCATGTCATCCTTATAAATTCTGTCCCCTTGGAGAGCGAGTTCTAGAAGCCCCTATTAGAATTCTAGAGCATTTGCCTATATTCTCGAAGGCAAAGTTATTTAAAAATCTCTGCAAATAAATGAGACTACAAGAGGCGGGTTTCTGCAACTATAAACTTTGATTATTACCAAATTCTAGAAAATCAAGCGATAATTTGTCGCAATATAAATGATTCAGAATATTTGGAGTGTTCAGAATATTGTTTCACCATATCTAGAAATGTGTACACTAGAAACTCTCGATAATTTCGTCTATTCAGTTTATTGGCGTGCATATTATGCGCATAGCTCGGAAATCTATATTTCTAGTTAAGGAATTTAGAAAATGGTCACTTATTCATTCTAGAGAAAGGCGGTATATTTTTTCTCTCAGTGTGTAATTTTAGGCGAATAAAGAAAGAAATTACCATAAAGAAAGAATAGTTACAAAAAAAAAAAAAAAAAAAAAAAAAAAAAACAATTGTTAGTTTTTTTTTTTTTTTTTTTTTTTTTTCTTTTCCATACAGAAATGCATGTATTTCATTTAATGTACTAAAAATAAATTTTATTTTATAAACATTTATATCAGATTTATTCAAATTATAATTCATTCAAATTGTATTCTTCAATTAATCAGTGTTTTTTTGTTTTTAGGACTGAGGACTATTGGTCTCAATCTGAGATTTTTGCGGTGTCATTTTTCGATAGTCGGACATTTGTCGAAATCTAAAATTTATCGAAAATATAAATGAATAATTTGAAAACAATGTTATAATTTGGGGGAAAAAAAAAAACTAATAGTCCTCCGTCCTAAACTAAATTCTGCTTTTACCAGAATTTCATCAAAATCATTTTTTATTTTATTTATTTATTTATTTTTTTAAGAAAAAGAAAAGAAAATTAATAATAATCAGTATCGTTACAAACGATATCGAAAAAGGTTTTTAAAAATAATTTTGAATGAAGAAATAAAAAGTGCGTGAGCAATATGAAATAAAAATAAGTAATAAAATGAATTTAATGATTTAATTTTTATATAAAACATGATCGCGTGCTATCTTAAAAAGTAGATGCAAAATTTAAAGTTTAATTTTTTTGGCAACAATTATAAATTAAAATAAATAATTTAATAATGAAAGTTTAGAAGTTAGAATTTCTAATTTTATTGTTCTTTTTTATTCTGTTTACTTTCAGAAAATTCACAATTGTTAAATTTCTTCTTGTTTTTCAAAAACAGCTTTTTTTTTTTTTTTTTTTTTAATTTAATGTTTATTTTATTTTTATTTTATTTTTTATTTTTAAGGGGTCAGGTACGTTCAAAAGGAGAAAATATCATAAAGAAATGACTATAACTTTTTTTTTTTTTTCAAACCTTTAATCCCATATTTATATTCAGTGATGTATCTTTCTCACACTATCTCCAAGTACTTTTTATAATGTTTTGTTAATGTGAATTAAATGAAATTTATGAGTAAAAGTATTAATTATGAGTTTGCCATTTCTTTTCTCTTCCACCCCTCTCCACCCCCCTTAAAAAAATAAATAAATAAAGGTCTAGTATCATAAAATTATCAATGTTAGAAATGTAAATAAAGATATATGAAAAATAAATTAAAAAGTTAAATTAATGTTATTTCTTGAACTATCTATAAAATATATTGATTTACATTTATTAAATTTTTTTTAATAGTGAAATAAAGTATGAAATATTTTGTACGCTACATATTAATGAAAATATTATTATTATTTCAATTAAACAGCCCAGGGCATTTCATATAGAAATATACTTCTTCATTTTTTTTTTTTTTTTTTTTTTTTTTTTTTTTAATAAAGTATAACGTGTGACTGTAAAACATGTGTACAAATATTTTCAAGTGTAGAGTCAACTCAAAACTGCTTCGAATTTGTAATTTAATAATCTGGTGTGTCACTCACACGACTTTCTCTTATCCTAAATTTAATACTGTATATACAGGTTGCAGATTAAGAGGTAAGATAAAGAGTACTGTTATGCAAACCTGTGTTAAACAATTCAAATTAGGCCTCGGAAGAGTTTTATATGATAATTGCCCTCCTCAACCCCCCCCCCGTTTAAATTATGCACCTACATTTATAAAGAATTCAATTCGGTTATTAAAAAATAATTCTGTTTTTTTTTAATAATTTATTAAAATAATTATTTTAAAAAATTATCTTTCATGATAATGCAGACGATTTCAATATTAGAGAAGTAGTATACATACTTGCAAACATACTCATTAATATTCCGTAGTATTGTTAGCTCCGCCTTCTTTTTCACACCGGTATCTTTTTAGAGTATTTTTTCTCTTATTTATTCGTAACTGCATTTGGAGAATATTACTCTAAACATTTATTGGTGTGAGAAAAAGGGCGGGACTAACAAGACTACGGAATATTAATTAGTATGTTGGCAAGTATGGTAGTATAACACCAAATATCCAAAAACTGTCCATTTTATTCTCAATATTATTAAAAAAAAAAAAAAAAAAAAAAAAAAAATGATAACTCTGTTTTAAATTATTGCAGATCGATCGTTCAACCATTCGTTTTAAAGGTATTGGCGAGCTCTATTGAATGATACCCATCATGAAAATTTACTCCCCTCGAGGGGGGACTTCCCACATTTTTTTCCCCTGTTGACTATCTCTATTAAAAAAAAAATATATTGGTTTCATTTGGTTTTGTGCAGTCTATAGATGTTAAACTCTATTTACCTGCGATTTCCCAATAGACGTAATGTATTTGAATACTTTTGAGTGTCCCTGTACACGAACCATTTGCTTGATTTTAACGAAAAGTTTAGTGTAGCATCCTTATATGATACACATTTAGAATACCAAGTTTGAACTTTCTGCCATGATTTATTTTTGAGATATGCTGATAACAGACAGACACACACACAGACACACACACATACACACAGACATACACACAGACCATTTGGTAAAAACATGATTTTCGTATTCAGGGGTCCTCAGAACATGTAAATATAACAAAAACTCGAGTTCGAAAATTTGACCCAAAAACAATACTTTCTCTACCTTATGGGTAAGAAGAGTTTTATATGATAATTAGTTCTGTGTGAGGGGGGCGGGGTTCATTAATGCACCTACATTTATATAGAATTTAATTCGGTTATTAAAAAATAATTCTGTTTTAAAAAAATAATTTATTAAAATAACTATTTTAAAAAATTATCTTTTATGATAATGCAGACGATTTCCATATTAGAGAAGTAGTATAACACCAAATATCCAAAAACAGTCCATTTTATTCTCAATATTAAAAAAAAAAAAAAAAAAAAAATCTGAGTTTTTTTTTCGTTAAAAGCAAAAAAAATCGATAACTTTGTTTTAAATTATCGCAGATCGATCGTTCAACCATTCGTTTTAAAGGTATTGGCGAGCTCTTTTGAAAGATACCCATCATGAAAATTTACTCCCCTCGAGGGGAGACTTCCCCCCACAGGGGGGGAGGCGAGGCTCCTACATACACAATTTTTATTTCCCAGTAAACTATCGCTATTACAAAAAATATATATTCGTTTCATTTGGTTTAGTGCAGTCTATAGACGTTAAACTCTACTTACCTGCAATTTCCCCCATAGACGTAATGTATTAGATTTCTCTTGATTGTCCCTGTACACGAATCATTTGCTTGATCTTAACGAAAAGCTTACTGTAGCATCCCTATATGATACACATTTAGAATACCAAGTTTGAACTTTCTGCCATAATTTGTTTTTGAGATATGCTGATAACAGAGACACACACACACACACACACACACACACACAGACATACACACAGACCATTTGCTAAAAACATGATTTTCGTATTCAGGGAACCTCAAAACGTGTAAATATAACAAAATCTCGTGTTCGAAAATTTGACCCAAAAACAATACTTTCTCTACCTTATGGGTAAGAGAAAGTAAAAATTTGTTTGGAGAAATGGAATTTCAAAAAGGCAATAAAGTAAAAAGGATCTTTTATGTATATATATATATATATATATATATATGAGAAATTTAGCAATTATTTCATTAAAATAATAATAATAATAATAATTAATTATAATAAAAATAAAAATACAATGATTAAATTACTTTGTTTACTTATTGAAAAATTTCACACTGTAAAAATATTTTTATGAAATCAATCGGATACTTTCATTACTCCTTTGATTAATTTCACCAATCAAAAATTGTGCCCAAAAACAATGACGCAGCTAATAATGAAAAAGTTATTTATGTAAAATTCAACTGTGTTATCTATAATAGTCATAGATTCATATGATGAAATGCAATTTAAATTGAATGGTATAGCTTTGATATCTGTCGTCCTTGGCGATTTTTGGATTTGCGATCAAAAGGGTAACACGAAAATACACATTCCAGATGTCTATTTTTGAAATATATATATATTGTAAGAAATATTCTGTCACATTTTTGATTGATCTCTTAATATATCTTACCAAAATAACTGTGATTTTTGAAAGGGATTAAATATGTGTTCGCCAAATAATTTGGCAGTTTTTTTTTTTTTTTTTTTTTTTTTTTTCCGTCAAGGACAGCAGATAGCAAATCAGCTTCAATTTAATTATTAGTGCAAATAAATTTGACACAATTCTTTTTTAAAAATTTCTCAAGTTTGTTGGTACTGGATAATATTGAATTGCCGCGAATTGTTTATTTCTGTAGTCTTTATTTGATATTTAATAATTCACATATATTTTTTAATTTACCCCCTTTTATGCAGTTTTCAATGTTTAAGCTGCATTCTTATATTGTGAGATTCTTTAATTTTTATTTGGATGTCTATTTATTTAAAATAATAATAATAATAATAAAAACAAGCCCACAAAAGAAATAACAAATGCTTAATTGTAATAATATTAATGATATAAAATAATTCCCCACGGAATATTGTTCCTTCAATTTCAGGTAATTGCAGTTTATCGCTTACTTTTCCTTATCAACATCGGTATATTCGTGTATAGTAAAAAAAATCTGGAGTGACTCCACTCGACTTTCCGAACATTGAGTAACTAACAGTTTTGTAGATAAAATAAAGAAAGAGGAATTGCTAAACAAACAAAAGAGAGAAAACCATAATAGAGTGTTTTTTTCTCCATATATCACACGAGGTTTTATTTAACGCTACTGAACTTTGAGCCCTTAGATCATAATGATAAAGAATTTTTCGTTTTGTCCCTGTAAAAATCTATAGATGCTAGATTCACCAAAATGCTTATAGTTAGTGCAACAGTGATTTATAATATTCATACAAATTTTCAGCTCAATTGAATAAGGCGTTTAGATGCTATCGCACTTTTAAAAATTTGGTCTCATAGGCCATAATGATAAAGAATTTTTCTTTGTGTCCCTGTAAAAAAACTGTAGTGCTAGATTCACCAAAATCTATACAGTTGGTGCAAATGCGACCTATAACATGTGTACAATTTTTTTGCTCAGATTAATAAGGCGTTTAGACGCTATCACACTTTTAAAAATTTGGCCCCATTGGCCTTAATGATAAAGAATTTTTCTTTGTGTCCCTGTAAAAAAACTATAAGTGCTAGATTCTCCAAAATCTATACAGATTGAGTATCTGTGACCTATAATATGGGTATAAAATTTTTGCTCAATTGAATAAGGCGTTTAGATGCCATCGCACTTTTAAGATTTTGGTCCCATAGGCCATAATGATAAAGAATTTTTCTTTGTGTACCTGTAAAAAAACTATAAGTGCTAGATTCACCAAAATCTATAGGGTTCGTACTATGGTGACTTACAATATACGTACCAACTTTCAGGTTAATCGAACAAAGCCTTTAGACGCTAGCGTGTTCACAAACATACACACATACACACATACACATACACATACATACATCATCGTAAAAATAGTGAAAACGGACTCAGGGGACCTCAAAACGTATAGAAACATCAAAATCTCGAATTCGGATTTTTGACATGATTACAATACTTTCCTCACTATAGTGTTCGGAAAGTAAAAATCTGGAGTGACTCCACTCGACTTTCCGAACATTGAGTAACTAACAGTTTTGTAGATAAAATAAAGAAAGAGGAATTGCTAAACAAACAAAAGAGAGAAAACCATAATAGAGTGTTTTTTTCTCCATATATCACACGAGGTTTTATTTAACGCTACTGAACTTTGAGCCCTTAGATCATAATGATAAAGAATTTTTCGTTTTGTCCCTGTAAAAATCTATAGATGCTAGATTCACCAAAATGCTTATAGTTAGTGCAACAGTGATTTATAATATTCATACAAATTTTCAGCTCAATTGAATAAGGCGTTTAGATGCTATCGCACTTTTAAAAATTTGGTCTCATAGGCCATAATGATAAAGAATTTTTCTTTGTGTCCCTGTAAAAAAACTGTAGTGCTAGATTCACCAAAATCTATACAGTTGGTGCAAATGCGACCTATAACATGTGTACAATTTTTTTGCTCAGATTAATAAGGCGTTTAGACGCTATCACACTTTTAAAAATTTGGCCCCATTGGCCTTAATGATAAAGAATTTTTCTTTGTGTCCCTGTAAAAAAACTATAAGTGCTAGATTCTCCAAAATCTATACAGATTGAGTATCTGTGACCTATAATATGGGTATAAAATTTTTGCTCAATTGAATAAGGCGTTTAGATGCCATCGCACTTTTAAGATTTTGGTCCCATAGGCCATAATGATAAAGAATTTTTCTTTGTGTCCCTGTAAAAAAACTATAAGTGCTAGATTCACCAAAATCTATAGGGTTCGTACTATGGTGACTTACAATATACGTACCAACTTTCAGGTTAATCGAACAAAGCCTTTAGACGCTAGCGTGTTCACAAACATACACACATACACACATACACACATACACACACACATACATACATCATCGTAAAAATAGTGAAAACGGACTCAGGGGACCTCAAAACGTATAGAAACATGAAAATCTCGAATTCGGATTTTTGACATGATTACAATACTTTCCTCACTATAGTGTTCGGAAAGTAAAAATGGATATAATTCAAGAATGTAAATACAGTACATTAATCGTCAAACGTTACTTTTTGTAAAACATTTTTTTAATGTTAAATTTTATAATTTTATAAGATATATGAAAAAAAAAATAATAATAACTTTAATAAATTTGTGAGATGTATGATACTAATATATTTCTTATTTCATGCATAATACAAAAACGTTAAATGGAGTTCTTATTACAGAAACAATTCTAAATTTGAACTCAGTTTATGATTATAAAATTTAAAATTAAATCTTAAAGTACTAAGTGATTTATATGCAATCAAAATATGAATTTTATCTGAAAAGAAAATAGTTTTCCATCGATATATTTTTAGTTTTGAAATAAAAAGATTTTGGAAAATATTTAAATAACATGTGAGGGTTAAATTAGCAATAGTTATTTCAAGTCATTTTCAAGCATTGCAAATCAGGTGAAAAACTAGGCATGAAGCAAGTTGAACTCGTGCCTACTAAGAAATTTAAAGTGATATCTACATATGGATTCCTCTGAAACACCATTTGTTAAATTTCGGAGTAATGCTGCTATCAACCGGATAGATAAGGAACAAGAATTTAAAAATCGTTCAAAAGAAAGAAAAAATATTGAAAAAATATTGCATAAAATTTTTAAACATTTGGTTTTAATGCAAAATCCTTGAAGTTTAAAGGGTTAACAGTTTATACAAATGTAACAGCTTTAATAATAATAAAATAATGATGATAATAAAATGTCTAAATGTCTTTGTAAGTAAACACAGTATCAATTGCAAACGCTAGCAGTAGTTGTTTCAGGTCAAAATAATAGCACGGCCCTTTATCAGGTAAACCAAACTAGGTACGATGTCATCATGAAAGCAGTAAGATACAATCGCGTCTACTAACAAGGAAACATTCAAAAGGTGTCGTCTTCAAAAAATATTGAAAAAAAATATATGTGATTCTACTCTTAATAAAACACCAGAAAGTGAAAAAGTTATCATCTGAAATGAATTACAGCGACAACAAAAAAATATCAAAATTACGCATTTTTGGCGATTTAGCGCTGTTAGGCGATAAGTTTGCTAGCACCGAGATTGCCGTGTTACGAACAGAACAGTGTTTTGCTTCTCCGCCAAGTACTCAAAATCAAGCGCCTAACAGTGTAAAATCGCAAAATATGCTTAATTTTGATAATTTTTTGTGGTTGCTGTAATTCATTTCAGACGATAATTTTTTCACTTTCTGGTGTTTTATGAAGAGTAGAATCATATATATATATATATTCAATATTTTTGAAGATGACACCTCTTGAACGTTTCCTTGTAAGAAATTTAAAATGACTTCTGCATATGGTTTCCTCTGACACACCATTTATTAAATTTCAAATTAGTGCTGCTATCTACCGAACAGAGAAAGAACTACAGATTTAAAATCGATTAAAATATGAAAAAAACATATTGAAAAATTGTTGCACAAAACTGTGTCAAATGTTTAGTTTCAGAAGCGCCTAACAGTGTAAAATCGCAAAATATGCTTAATTTTGATAATTTTTTGTGGTCGCTGTAATTCATTTCAGCCGATAATTTTTTCACTTTCTGGTGTTTTATGAAGAGTAGAATCACACACACATATATATATATATATATATTTTTTTTTTTTCAATATTTTTTGAAGATGACACCTCTTGAACGTTTCCTTGTAAGAAATTTAAAATGACTTCTGCATATGGTTTCCTCTGACACACCACTTGTTAAATTTCAAATTAGTGCTGCCATCTACCGAACAGAGAAGGAACTACAGATTTAAAATCGATTAAAATATGAAAAAACATACTGAAAAATTGTTGTACAAAACTGTGTCAAATGTTTTGTTTCAGTGCGAAACTAATGAACGTTAAATAGTTAACAGTTGTTACAAATGTACAATTTTTTTTTTTTATATATAAAATATATCTGAGGAAAATTTATGTATTAAATTTTATTTCAAGTAATTTTGATTTATAGAATGTTAATTATATAATACAGGGTGTCCGAAAAATCTTGATCTCGGCTTCAATAATTTAAAGAATATATAACAAGTCTTAAAAGAGTGGACAAAAAAAAAAAAAAAAAAAAAAAAAAAAAAATAGCATTGAACTGTGTGAAATTTATGAAAAATTTTAGAGGACTAAAATATAAAAAACGTAAAAATTTAATTTTTTACACGGTCTTCATACAAAAAAAAAATAATAATGAGTAAAAATGCCACATGACCTACTAATATAATTTAGGGAATTGTGCTGTAAAAAATCATAGAGATTACATTGCAGAAAAGTTCTTTAATAATTATTCACATATTGATATGCATATCGTTCAAGTTTTTAAATATACCCTACATTTAAATACTGTACTTACACGTAGTTAAACCGAAATAAAATCGTTCAAGATCAATCTATTTAAATCTCTGCTTTCGTGTAATTCAAACATTCTAACTAAAAATTTATTATTTGCCATCTTAACTTGCATTTTTGAGGCTGTTAAAGCTGGCATTTGACTTTGTTTTCTTGCCTTACGCAGGCAATAAATCTGTCAAAATGAGGATAAAATATTTTATACTTTAAAATTACATAAAAGATAGTCAAAAAAAAAAAAAAAAAAAAAAAAAAAAACACCCTTTACACAGTATTCTAATACGAGGAATATTTCTGAGCATAACTAAATACCAGAATAATTTATTGAATCATATTTAGTTAAGATACCTATTTTCGATAGTTCATAAATAAATAAAAAACATATACTATTGGTATTCATCAATAAATACACACATTCATGCACTTAAAATTACACAATTATTATTAAAGTTTTAAAATATATTTAAACCAGTATGTTGTAGCCATCACAAAGTATTTTTCTATATCATTCTGTATAACAGCGCCACCTACGGGTTAACATGAACAGGTATTAATTCCTCCTTTCTCAAAACAAAGATTTTAAATTTACAGTTTGGTATAGTTTTAACAAACAAATGTTGAAATGTATCAATGGAAAATCGCAGAAGGTGAGTAAAAAACAGCACTACCTGTCGGACAATATTTACTCTAATTAGGACAGATTTTTTTTTTTTTTTTTTTTTCTAATAGCAATCGCACATATCAATGTTGGTGTATTTACAGGCTGTAGAACCTGAGGTAAAATATTTCCATACCACGTTTAAAATATCAGTATGGTAGAGCCCACCTGCGAAACTATATGTACACAAATTTAACCAGCACTGTATTTTGTAATGATTTCTAATATATCACATTTTGCATAATTATACACTATAGAAACTGAAATATAGCCTCCTGTACTTGTAAGAAATCATATATAACAGCACTACCTGATGGGCGATTTGCACTAAATGTTGTTAGGCAAAAATTCACGTCGAGAGGCAACTAAATATAAATATGTATGATATTTTATGCATTAGTAGTTGAGCTAAAGCTGCGACCATTTACACTTTATTTATTTCTTTATTTTATATATATATATATATATATACAGTCGGTAACAAAAGTCTCCGAACACTAGCAAAAATTCCTATATAAAAAAAGTACACTTAATACAGTTTTGTTAAATAAATCCTTGTCAAATCCTGTTCTTAGTCAGTCTAAAAACAGAATTCGACAAGGGTTTATTTAACAAAACTGCATTAAATGTACTTTTTTTATATAGGAATTTTTGCTAGTGTTCGGAGACTTTTGTTACCGACTGTATATATATATATATATATATATATATATATGTATATATATATATATATATATATATATATATATATATATATATATATATATTATATATATTTCTGTTAAGATTTTGTTGAGTTATTTTATTGTTTCGTTTGTTTTGCAGGCTGTTAATTAATAAATTTGGTTTCTTCAAATATGTGTATTTCATACCCTTATGATTTTTCATTCTTATTGGTCTTTGTGGTTTCAGTGATCTTGTATCTGTTGCTTGGCTTTTCTACGCTTAATAAATCATTATTATATATATATATATATATCCCTGAGTCCCTGACTCACGAATGTTTTCAAAAAATGGTCAAATTGTGTTCAGGACACATCTCAAAACTTGTAATTCCATAGAAAACCGAAAGTCTAAAATTTGTACGTATTCAATACTAATTCTTGTTTTATGAATATAAAAAGAGATAAAATTAATAACGTTATTATAAAATGTAGGTCAACAAATATAATTTGTGGGACAGATAATGATAACAACACAGAAAATTATATTCAATTTCAAAAAGAAAAGCGTAGAAAGGGCGGAGCGGAGAGGGGGAAAATGACAGAAAAAGAAAAACTAATTATATTAGAGAAAATCCTTTACCCTCAATTTACACAATCTGTTACACAATCCTCTAAAAAGAAAGAAAATAATAATGTTAAAAATCTGCAGAATTTTAAAATAGATTAATTTTATGGAATAGTATACTACACGCAATTAATTTTTAAAACATCGTTCAAAAATTTAAAAGTGCCTTACGTTTAAGAACTGTGTTTACACGGAAATAATCAGAAAGAAAAACGTTCAAAGTCAATCTCTTTAAATGAGATTACAACAACTCTTTTCATTTAAGTCAGACATCTTTACTTGAAAATTTATTATCTGTCACCTGAACCTACATTTTTGAGGCTATTATAAGCTGTCATTTCCCTTTGTTTTCCTGCCCAATGCTTCATCTTTTGGGAATTAAATGAGGGGCCGTCTGTGTTTGATGTGATCCGGCGTGATTGCTTAGCCCATTCAATATTGATCGAAAAGAATAATAAATAAACAAATAAACAAATATACATGTAGAAAGGTGGATGAGAGTGAGAGGAGTGGGGAGTACTTGTCATTAAAATTCCGACTCCAAATTCAAGCGTGAAATCGTAATCTCTGAGATGGGCGACCGAGTGTTGTAAATGAACCGGGACGAAAACAAAACAACGGTCGCACCAACCGAAAAGAACTAAAAGAACTAAAAATGAGGAGATAAAAAAGTAAAACAAATAAACAAAAAAATATATCCTGCTTTAGTTGGAGATGGAACATCCATCAGAGCCGGGCCATCTCACAAACTTCGTTCTTTTTAAAATTTTTTCCAACTTTTTTCTTTCCTATTTTTTTTTTATCCGTTAAAGTAACACAGGCCTTTTCCAGAGAAATGAAATTGAACAGAAAGGCACAAGTAATCGATATAGTTTTTCTTAGCTCCGCCTCACCACTACATTCTTATGGATAGCGCTGACCTGCGATTGGCCAAAACCGCTGCCTACCTCAATGACGTCACTTGGTGCCAAGGATAACAAATTAGGGTGGATAGGGGCAAGGCGTGGGTCTCAAAGGAATATATTGGGGGGTTATTAACTCTCCCCCCGTGAAAAAACCCCTGTCCTTGATTGCACTGCAGTTTCTTGAAATATTAAACTAGGGAATAAGATGATATAAAAAAGAAAAAACGGGGCGCCGTACTGTCCAAATACATATCAATCTTGCAGCTGGCTGGGATATGTCAAAATTCTCCTTTTGCCGTATCCTAGGGACCATCAGTTTTTCTACCCCCTTCACAGAGACTTAAAATGGAGGGGGGCGGTGAAAAATATATTTTCAAAAGAACTTGAGACGATGATTTTTAATAATATTTTTCTTTCGAAATTATTCTTTCCTTTTCTGTTATATTTTCTTATAGACGTTTTTCATTTCGTATTCTATAAAAATACGTTTCAGAGCTCTGATTTCTTGAAGCGGCTATATTTCTTCGAGGCGACTCGGAGGTTTTTATGAAAATTTTATTTCATTTATTTCTGCGAGAGAAATTTTTGTGCCAAACACACACATTCTCTGAGTTTTATAAATAAACGCTGGAAATGTGCAATTTCTTCTATTTCTTTTTCAGAGAGCGCGCGCTCTTATTCTATCGTAAGGCTATCGTATAATCGAATTGATGGTTCTTATAGAGATGACACATTATTTGTTGTTAGGGAGAAGAAAAAAGGCGTTTGTTTTGTCAACTGCCTGCAATTCAAAATGCATTTTCTTTAGTTTGAAATATTTCTGACAATTTTCACAACAGAGGGAAAAAAGGGAATTATTTTGTCCAAGAGAGAAAATATGACACCAAAATGAAAATAACACAGAATAAATTTTTACTAGTTTAACCCACACTTGGAATTTGATATATATGTGTGTGTTTAGCCGAGTTGATGTCTATATTGAAAATACTTTTATTTTTCTCTTGAACAATTTCATTTCCTTTTTTTTTTTAATTTTGATTGAGATTAATCAAAATATATGATTCCAAATGTTTTCATTCTAAGGTATGTAGGATTGAAGATTGAAATATATCACAATGATTACGTGCACAGGAAGTAAAAGAATATATATATATTTAGTTATTTATTTATCGGTTTGAAAACAATATAAATCATTACTTAGAAAAATGAAATCTTTACAAATAATTTAATCGACACCAGTATCATATATTATATATGATGTTTCTAAAATGAAAAATATTGTAATGTAATGCTGCATATTACGGTATGCACTTTTGAAAATTCGCAATTACTGTGAGGTTTAAGATAAGGTTGAGGTTTAGGTTGCGGATCAACGGATTTAGCGACTCCCTAGATAAACACAGTGGGCAATTGGCGTTGGTCTGGAACATGGAAAAATGATACATGAAAAAAAAAAAAAAAAAAAAATGTAAAAATATGAAGCCAAAATCGTAACCGCTTAAGGCATTAAGTAACTACTACTAGCCAGTGTTTTGGTAGACTCAATATGGCTTCTGCGGTAGTGCTACTATTGGGGCAGCCATCTTCAGTAGACAACAGATAACTTCATTTGCCCTGCACACTGATACGCCGTTGGCCAACTTTTTTTTAATACCATTTTTTCCGAGACCTTTCGTACCTCTGTAAGAAAAGATAACATGTCTGAGAAAATATGAAGCCGAAATCGTAACCGCAGACTACTAGCCAATGTTTTGGTAGACTCAATATATGTTCTGGAATACACCTGTGGTCTAGACATAGGCCATCATAATTTTGATTTTCCGCGGAGGGCATGATTTGTTTAAAGAAGAAAAGGAGTGGATTAAATTTGTATGGAAATAATAGAGAATTTGCACGTTTTCTGATTTTATTCTTATATAATAGAATATGAAAAGGTAAGAAAATAAATAAAAACATTTTCTTTATTTGAAATCTAATGACTGATTTATAACAATTTTAACATCGCACTATTTACTCTGTTGAGAAAACGCAGTATAAAATATCGTGACGTCACTCTCTATGACAACAAACGGGAGTAATAGTTGTTTACATTCGATTTTGTGCTTTGCTTCTTGAATCAGTGAAATAGGTTTTGTATTACGGATATTAAAAAATCATAGTATAAATATTGTATTGTACCACAATGCTTCTCAAATGCTATTCTTTAGCAGTCCACAGGATCCTATTAAACTAAAACATTGAACAACCGCCACGAAAAGAAAACAATTGAAAATAATAATAAGGAAAAATGATGATAATGGTATTAAATGATTATAAAATGAAAAATAAATGCTCAGAAATCGCATAAATGGTTGATAATTAGGAAAGTTAAAACAAATTGCTGCTTGCTAACTAGGCTAACAAAATGTAAACATTGAAGCATCATAAAGTGTGACGTCAGACAGCGTTTTGAAGTCACATGATTTTTGGTTTATTTTAAAGTTATTTCTGAAATTAATGAGAACTTTTTTTGCATTTTTAATAAACTTTTTGAAATTTATGAGCCTAAAACTACCAGAAAAATAAGATTTTGTTCAAATCCCCCATGTGTGCAAATTGCCCATTATGAATAAATAAATATATAAAACTGACTTTTTGTTTCAAAAATTCTAATTTTCCTAATATTATTTTACAAACGCTAAATTAGTTCATTTAGTGATATAAATAATTTTAATAATTTCGAATTTTATATTAAGTTACTTTTTAATTTGATGTTGAAAAATATTGTGTGTAAAGGAAACTTTTAATGCGCTCTATAGTTTTATTTTTATTTTTTCTCATTATTTGATTATTCATAAAAAACTACATACAAATAATATAACTTTTAATACTTAAGAAATAACATTATATTATACTGTTACGATTTTTTTTTTTTTTTTTTTTTTTAATGGCGTTTAATAAATTTTTTTAACTTATTACAGATGATGATGGCTGCTTCAAAATAAATAAGTAAACTTTTAAAAATAAGAAACGCCTCTGTTAATTCTAAACTGAATACTCACATAAAGGATTTTTATTATTTATTTATTTATTTATTTAGAAAACACAACGTAATGAAGAATTTTGTTGTTGAACACAACATGTTATTTGTGTTTCGTATAATTTTAATGTAGTGACATTTTAGCATTCAAAAAGGAACACTTAAAAAATAATTCTAAAAATATATTTCTATTTGATTAATGAAAACCTTAATCGCTCAGAGAACCTGAATTCAATTACGTCAAATAGGTTATTTCCTACCAGAAATTGTCAAATTAAAGAAACAGTTTTTTCTAAAAATGAATGAATGAATAAAAAAGAAATCAGTATCGCTTTTATTCAGAGATTTAGTAATCATATAAATTAAAATAATAATAAAATTATACATTTAAAAAAAAATTAAAGAACACGCTTTTATTGAAATGTGAACTAAAAAGCCCCAAATATCTATCTTTATAGTATTAAAATGCAGGGTAAGAGAAAATCGTGTGAGTGGCACACCATAATATTTACATACTTTTAAATCTTTAATAATAATAATAATAATAATAATAATAATAATAATAATAATTGTTTAATTGTTGCCACTCGACGTTATACAAATACGGCCAAATCTCTGCCACATACGATAGAGCTTTATACATACAGATTTTTTTTTTTTTACTCTAGAACCTGCCCCTGATGAGATACACTGTTAAAAAAATGCAGAAAAAATACAGAAATTCTCTGTAATTTCAGAAAAAAAGTCGTAAAATACGTTTTGTCTACGTAATTTTCCCGTAATTTACGACTTTTTTTCTGAAATTACAGAGAATTTCTGTATTTTTTCTGCATTTTTTTAACAGTGTAGGAGCCTGGAAAAACTTGTATGTAGTATTGTCACTGACTATGGAGTCATGTGTAAAATTTCAGGTCAACCGAACGACCAGAAGTGGCCAAAAATTGAATTGCAAGATTCCGTTATATACATTAATAGTTGTATATTGTCAAGTTAATAAATGAATGAATGTCAAGTTATGAATGAATGTCAATAATAAATGAATGTCAAGTTAATAAATGAATAGCATGTTAAAAATGAAAAATGAAATAAAATATTCAATTAAAATTTTGAAATTTGTAAAAATAAATATTTTACATATATATATATATATATATATTTTTTATTTTTATTTATTTTTTTTTCATAAAAAGCAGAGAGATAATAATTTCATACTTCCATAATGATTGTTTCTTGAAAACAAAACTAAAAACTAAATAATAATAATAATAATAATGTAAAAATTTATACAATCTAACATCTAAAAAAAAAAAAAAAAAAATAGTTAGTAATAAATAAACAAACAAAAATTATGCTATTTACTTCCCTTCAAATTACTATAGATACCAATTCTTCCGATTTTTTCATACCAGTTTTTCTTTACTTAAGGAGACTCTCTTTTTATCGTCTCCGAAAGCCGCAGCCAATGTTATTCTATGGGGAAATTTGCCCCGTTATAACTCATTAATGAATGTATATTTTTAAATTCCGTTATCACATTCAGAAAATTCCCAACTGTTAAACAATTTATCGCTTTCTAAAAATTGATCTTCTTAAATTTAAGTTTAAAAATGCAAAATTCCACATTGCAAAAATTTGCAGTTTAGAGCCTCAAAAAAAAAAAAAAAAAAATCAATTTTTAGAAAGCGATAAATTGTTAATTAGTTGTGAATTTTCTGCATGTTAAAATAAAATTTAAAAATATACATTCATTAATGAGTTATAACGGGGCAAAATTCTCCACAGAATAACATTGTCCTTGGCTTTCGGGGACGATAAGTAGGGAGCCCTCTCAAAGTTTAAAATCCGAAAATTAAATTGCACGAAGGTAGCTGCTTTATAATACTGGTGTGAAAAACTTGGAAAAATTGGCATCAATGCATTACTCTAAATTAATAATAATAAAAATAATAATAGTTGCTGGCCATAGATTTATTATTATTATTATTATTATTATTATTATTATTTGTTATTTTCTAAAATACTTGAATACTTGGCAAATCTTATTTACCATATCTTCTCGTTGAAGTTTCAGTATACAAGTAATAAATTTTCTTAAAATAATGGATGGATGATTGTAGGATTGTTATTATTTTTTGCAGTCTTTTATATGTCGCATTTGAAAATTCTTGATACCCTTTTAACAAATATATATATATATATATATATATATATATATAAAGGAAGTAAGAAAAGAAAAAAACAGAAAAACCTAGGAGCCAAGTTGAAGAAAAATTATGAAAAGTTTTACTTAACTTAGAATTTAGAAAAGTTAAGTACAAAAAATTAACTAAAATTGTAGAATATTACCATCCACAGATATACTGTAAATAACCCACCTCCCCCTCCCCCCCCCACACACACACACCTACATCCCCTTAAAAAAAAAAAAAAATAAGTATAATAAAACCAAGACATCTGGCCATCAATTTAAAAAATTTTTACTTATATTCTGCAGCACTTAGATGCTTGATAAATCTTATTCATCATATTTTCTTTCTCACACAAGTTGCAATCTAAAACTAATCAATCTTCTTGAAATGATGAATGGATGATTGTAGAATTGTTCATTATTTTTCAGTCTTTTATTTGTCGCATTTGAAAATTCTTCTTTGTAATTGAATTTTACTCGGAGAATAAATAAAAAGGAAAGGTCTTGGAATTGATGCTGATTATTTTCTTGGAATAAAGTTGCATAAATTAGCAATGTCAATCTTTCTTTCTCGTTTGCTTTTCCTTTTTTTTTTTTTTTTTTTTTTTTTTTTCTTTTTGTTCTTCCACTGTTGTAAATTAACAACAGGTATAAAATGATCCTCTTTATCTTATCCATGTGTGGAAGAGAATGTTTTGATCAAATTTTAAAAATTGAGCTTTTGATATATTAACAATATCCCTTGAAAACGAAAAACAAGTTTCTAGCGGTTGGCCTGAGTATTTGTATGACTGTTACAGCAAATCTCAAGAATAAATACAGCTAGCAGTCCAAACTCGGTATTCTAAATCTATAGAATATTAGTGATGCTACACAAAATCTTTCCGTTCAGATCAAGCAAATGTCTTTTTTTTTTTTTTTTTTTTTTTTTGCAGGGACCCATTGATTCCCTAATTTTTTCTGTACGTGTATTTCAAGATATTTCAAATAATGTGATAATTTTCTCGAAGCACTGTTTAGCAGCTATAGCTGCACTAAACAAAATGAAATGAGCAGATATTCTTTATAAAGCCTGTTTTCGTAAGTTAATATGGAAATCATTGATCAATCATTTACAGGGCTATACAAAAGAATTTGGATATATTGAAGCTATACTTGGAAATTACTGGAAAATCATTTCAGGTTGTGTTGTGTGTTTTTTTCATACAAGAGTAAATTTAATAAACAATGTAGTGTGCATATAACTTATAGACAATATACAGAGCTACCCAAAATTAAACAAAAGAATATTTTCTATTGAATGTTATTACAGATATGATTTGCTGCATTTTATCATGTCGACAAAAACTACTTAGAAATGAAAATTAATTCCTTTTACCCATATGGTAGCCAAAGTATTTTTGCGTTCAATTTTTAGATCTGTTTTCTATTTTTACTTTATTTTTATAGCATCGTGTTTTGGTGGCCTTCAATATGAGTGTTATATTTTTAGCGGTGGATCTATATGTGTTATCAGCGTAACTTAAAAACAAAAAAGTGAAGGGAATTCAAATTTGCATTTTGAAGTCCGTTTGCGGTTTCTACTTGAACAGTTTGATTAATATTGATAAATTTTAAAAAGTGTAACTAATTTGGAATAAGCTTAAAAATTTGAGTATAGCCTAGATTTCATTATAAATTTAGGCACTATACCTAAATAGGTCGTTGAGTCGAAGCGATAGTCCTTTCACCAAGAATTATATCTCAAATATAAAGCTGTTCCTAATTCTATTTTAAACAGTTTTTAAAGTAGTTTCCTATGCTGTACTTTTTATCTCACTCTTAATCTACAAACTGTCACAGTATTTAAATGAAGAGTATGAGAAAGTTGTGTGAGTGACACACCAGTTTATTTAACGTATTATTAAGACGAAATAAATTACAGTTCTTTGCTTTTAAATGCTGATTATTAATAGCTTTTTTTTTTAAGTTAACATAATGATACGTACATTAGTCAGATATGGTCGCGTACAAGTATATATGCTGTATTTATTTATTTATTTATTTATATACACATTGTGTGAAGTATTCGTATCTATACTTTACATAAAATTAATCGATGGCTTTTTTCATACATATGTGCATTTGCGTATAAGTGAATGCGTACATTTATAATGAACATGAACACGTGAGACTGCATCAATGTGCAGTTTTTTTTTTTTTTTTTTTTTTTTTTTTAATAAAATATAGTTGAAAATGAATTTTAAATAAATCACGTATGAGCATGTTAAAAAATAAATAAAAACTAACTTTCTTTAATGAATTTTCTAATAACAAACATGTCAAGAGCTTGGAAGATTTTTTTTTTTTTTTTTTTTTTAATTCAACAACAAATATTGAAAAGAATAAAGAAAGGTACGGAGGAAAAAAAAAAACCTTCACTGCAGAATTTTAAAGAAAATATAATTTTTTAAATATTTATCATCTCTTTCGTAATTTTACAAAACTAAAAAAAAAAAAAAAAAAAAAAAATACCGATGTCATTAACGCAAATAAAAATTAAAAACTCCAAGTGAAAGATATAGATTTTATCATTACATTTTAAGAAAATTTTATCAGTAAAAATATCGTATGAAATTTTTAAGTAGAATTGTGAATTGTAAAGATTTTGATCAGAGAAATAATATTTGAGAGTTTTGTAAAATTAAAAATATTTGACAGACGTACTTGTTGTTAAAGAGAGAGAGAGATTTTATTTACTGTCATATGCTAAGCAAAAAAAGAAGAAAAAGAAATAATGATGATTAATAACAAAGGTTTTTTTATCCATTTCTTCATGAGTATCTTTTTTATATCAATACACATACATAAATATCTAGTATGTTTATGTTTACATCTATGTATTTATCTATCTACATATCTATACATTTATATTTATAGATATCCCTATAAATATTAATATAGAAAACCAAACTCTGAAAAAGAAACATTTAAATATTCTTTGTCTATTAACACATATTAATAAAATACAAACCTTGAAGCTATATTATTCTTATAGTCAAGATTTATATTGTTTATGTTTAGTTAATGTGCATATTTCTTATGTATATCGTATATAATTCTTGCCTTTTTTTATGTTGGGACATTTATTTCTGTATGTATACATAAAATTTCTAAAAACTACACTTCATTCTTGACTTAGCTTCTAAATTCATTTATTCTACGTTTTTTCATGTTTTATACAGAAAAAGAAGTTGATTTTTTAAAAGTATTATGTATATAAGAATATAAATAAATAACCCTCTATTTGTTGGATAAATTTTATTTATTTTTTACATATTCAGTGAAAAATTTTACTTAAAATATCCTCATAGTCATTTGAATTATCCGAATATCTTTAACAAAGTTCTAGAATTTGTTACCAAACTGCACATTTAACACAAGAACAGTTGCAAAATTTAATCTCTTGAACTCTTAAATAATGATAAATCTTATGTATATTTTTAATCCTGCTAAAACAACAAACATATTTTAGTAAGTAAATAAAAAATAAATCACCCTTCTTTTTCGTTTTCTTTCTTAAATGAAAATTTAGACTATTTATGATTTTTTTTTTTTTTTTTTTTAATATATTTTGATTATATTCAGTCAGTTGGAGAAAACAATCGAAAAAAAGAAATTATTTTTAAAATAAAGTATTGAGTCAGTACTACATATCAGTACCTATATAAATTACACAAAACGCCCTTTTTCAATTTTCTTTAAAATTTTACTGTGGATATAGAAGATGATTTTAAAAAGCTTTTTATGGGTTTACTATTATACGTTTCGAACTTAATGTTCTTATTGCATGATTAAAATATACAGTATTTATTAAAAGTATTTATTTAAATCTAATTAAGTGTTAATTTAACGTATTGCATTATACAATATTTGTATTTTTTTTTATAAAAGTACAATGTGAAAAATTGCTTACTATCTATATTCGAAATTTCCTTTAATTATTAAAAATAGTTTTATTTTTTTATTTTTCTACATACTTGTTATATATTCACATAAATTAATAACTCGAGATTGAAATTATTTAAAAAGCAGATTAGTCTGGAAACGATTAATCTATATTCAAATATTCCGGATCTAATATCCAATTTTAAATAGAGAAAAAGATTAATTTTTCTTTCGAAAATTAATCTATGAATTAAAATTCATTCAAATAAATTTGATTAAATAAATTAATTCCTGAACATTTTACTTTTTATTCAAAATATTATGCGAACTCAAAGCATATATCATCTCAATTTACAATTAAAATAAACTCTCAAATTAAAAACACAACCCAGTTCCTAGTAATTGAATTTAATTTCTCCTTAAGAACACAGAAAAATTCTCAGGCGTCGGAATAAACTATCATATTTCAGATTCAAATCCCTGATGCAATGTCGACCCTCCCCCTTTTCGCCCTCCCAGCCTGAAAAATGAAGGCTTTGGATAGCTCTATCTTTTTCTTAATAATGCGTATAGGCAATTCTTAAGTTCATTGTAAATAACCATTTAGTAGATTAAAATCAGGCAGCCATTTTTATGGAAATATTTCGCATTTGTCTTTTAATTAAAGATAGAGCAGGCGCATCGGATATCGTTATTTATTCTAGCGAAACATTTTCCTCTTCAAAAATCCAGATGCTTATCACAGTTTAAGTTTTGTTATAGATATTTCACTTTATGATATAAAATCCATTACGCTTTTGTAAAGTTATAAATTTTTCGTAAATGATTTTTATTTTTATTAATAAGCTTTGTAGACCGCAAATAGAAAGTTAAATATTCCCGTGATTTATAACATATGCAAATGTTATTTTTTTAATATTTTTATCCGTAATAAAATAAAGGAAATTCATCCCTATTTTTAAAGTAATACCATGATGTTTTTATTATCTTTTTTGTGAGAATGCGTTTAAATTTTTATTTTTAGGTATTTTATTGCTTCAGTATTTTAATATTAAACAAATGCCTATTTAAAAGTATGTAATATCTATAATCTTTTAAATACAATCTAAGTAATTATTACAAATATACAAAAAAATTTCCCTCTCAGTTTCACTAAGTGATTTGATGATTATTTTATATTATTAAGCTTTGTACATCGTATATGGAATGTTAAATAGTTCCTTGATTTTAAAATATGTGTAAATAATATATATTTGCTTATTGTAAGAACAACAACAACTTAATATAAAATAAATTAAGTCCCCATCTTTTTGAAATGATATCATAATGTTTTTATTATATTCATTGCTTGAATATATATATATATATATTTTTTTTTTGTTGCTTTAATATTTTATTATTAAACAAATGCCTAATTGAAAAATGCAATATCTGTAACTTTTTAAATATACTTTAATAATTTATTATCAATTAATAACACTTTTTTTCTCTGAGTTTAACTAAATGTTTTGGTGATTGGTTTTTATTTTTAAACTTTGTACACCGTATATAGAATGTTAAATACTTAATAGGTTTAAAGCATATTTAAATAATATTTCTTTTATTCATAAGAAAAGAATAATATAAAAGAAATATAAATTAAATATAAAAGAAATTGTACCCTTCTCTTTTAAAAATTATACCATATATGTATATATTTTTTATTATATTCATTTTATAAATATTTTTTTAAAGTGTTTTAATGCTTTGATGTTTTATGATTAAACAAATGCCTGTTTAAAATATTAATAATAATAATTTGTTTAAGTACTATTTTACTACTGAGCATAAATTAACAACACTTTTCTCCCCTTTAGTTGCACTAAATGATTTGCTGATCATTTCTTATTATTAAGCTTTGTACACCGTATATAGAATGTTAAATACTTTCTTGATTTAAAACATTACCAACTAATATTTATTTTATTTGTAAAAAAATAAATAATTTATTATGAATTAAATTAAACCTTTCTGTTTTTAAACTATCATAATTTATTCATTATATTTACTTTTTAAATATTTTTTTTAAGTATTTTAATGTTTTAATATTTTACGATTAAACAAATGTCTATTTAAAAAAGAAAATATAATTTGTTTGAGTATAATACTCAGCATAAATTAACAACCCCCCCCCTCCCCCTTAGTTGTACTAAATGGTTTGATGGTTATTTTTTACTATTAAGCACTGTACAACGTATATAGAATATTAAATGTTTCCATGATCTGTAAAAAATATTTTTTATACTCGTAATAAAATAAATAATTTAATATAAAATAAACTCCTCTATTTTTTTTAATGATATAGTTATGCTTTTATTATATTCATTATTTAAATGTATTTTTTAAAAGTATTTTATTGCTTTAATATTTTAAGTAAATGCCTATTATTATTATTATTATTATTATTATTTTAATATGATTTGTTTAAGTACTATTTTACTACTCAGCATAAATTAACAACACATTTCCCCCCCTTAGTCGCACTGAATTACTTGATGATTATTTTTTATTATTAAGATTTGTACACCGTATATAGAATATTAAAAATATTTCTTTGATGTGTAAATATATATATATATTGATATATATTATTCGAAAGAAACTAAATAATTTAATGGGAAATAAACTCCTCTCTTTTTTAAATTACATCATAGCATTTTTATTATATGTATTAATTAAACACATTTTTTATTTTATTGCTTTAATTTTTTTTTATGATTAAATAAATGTGCATTTAAAAAAACGAATTTTAATTTTTAAGTACTATTTTAATACTCATCATAAATCGGAACGCATTTCCCGCCTCAGATGCATCAAACATTTTTATAATTTTTATAAAAAATTAAAAAAATAAATCTTAACAATATGCGTTAATATTTATTTCTGAACTGTGGGAAAATTTGAGGAATAACCTTTAATTTAAAGAACGTAATTAATTTAGTTATTTATTATTTAATTTTTGTTTCATGTCATAAGATGTTAAATCTTGCTGTTAAAAACTAAAACAAAAGTACAGAAATTCCTTTTCTTTTTAATTTTTTTTCTTTATTTCTGTTTTCAAACTAGTGGCCTTAGTATTTATTATTTGAATTTTTTTTTTTTTTTTTTTTTTTTAAGATAAATAGTTTATGAATAATCGTATGATTATTTCAAAATACAGAACATTAGTAAAATTTTTAATTTCTTCTTCATTTTGCCTGAAGGTTCTAAAAAACATTGTAATTCGACACATTAAATATATATATATATATATATATACATATATATAAAGATAAAATACCTATTAAATGTTTTTTATTTATTGTTGAATTACAGTGCAACTACATAAAGGATTGATTTTGCCAAGTTTTTTATTATTATTCGATTGTTATTATTGTTATTATTATTATTTCAATCGATTATAATTTATAAATTTCTACATCTTTCAGTAATTCGGCATTTACACTTTCTTTCAAAATAAAACATGCATTTTTTAAAATATTAACAAATTACATGCACCAGATAACTGCATCCCAGTGTTGATATAAAGTGATTTATGACGGTGAAAGTTATCTTTTATTATTATTATTAATATTTTAAAAATTGGTATCGAAATTTTTTACATCAAATACTGTGTACTAGGTGTTATGTAAAGTGGTTAATGCTAAAAGATAACTTTTATTAATATTTTTGAAAATTAAAACAAACACTTTTTTTTATTATTATTCTTTTATGAACTTCATGCACACATAAGCAATATTTAATTCGTTTAGCATTAAATACATAATAGTTTTCCGACTTCTTCTTCATCTTCTTTTTTTTCTAATAAAAACATGGGTAATATTTACAATTATTATTATTATTATTAGTTGAAAGGAAAATGAAGTACTTAATTCTTAATCTAATTTTTTTCCCATTATATTATAAATAGTGATATAGAGAAATATTCTAAAAGCCTTGAATCGATTGAATCGGTAATAATATATAATAATAACTTCTTTTTAAAATACACTACTGTCTAAAAAAAAAAAAAAAAAAAGAGAGAGAGACAGAGAGAGAGAGAGAGGGAGATTTTTAGAGAATGGAAGTATTGAAAAAAAGGTTTTATATCTTAATCGAAATAAGTTTCATTCATTTACAGTAGGAAATATTAGTATATGCGATAAGATCTAACGGCTTCAAGATAATTGAATTATTGCATATATTGATAGGTTATAATTATGTTATAATTCGTGTGTTATATTATGAAAAATTGATCAATAATACATTCGCTTGAGCATTATTTTAATAGTTAAATGTTCTTTAAATATTATCAGTACAATAATACTTTTTTTAAAAATAAAATTAATTGCTTAAAGCGAAAAAATTTAATTAAACTATATTTAGTCTTACAATCTTTTTTTTGAATCAATAATAATAATATTTTTTTTATGTCACCTGCCACAATAAACTGCAACAGTTACAGTTACAATTAGTTAGCAGACGAATCAAATCAAATTTATGATTATTCATTAGTAATTATTATTAATGTATTATTAATTAAATCAAATTTATGAATTTTCACATTTAACGGATAACATACAGTACCTTAAAAATAATTTTAATCTTATCTCTTCCTCTCTCCCCAACAACCACAAAAAAAAAAAAAAAAAAAAAAAGAAGAAGAAGAAGAAGAAAAGAAAAAGAAAAAGAAAAAGAAAAAGAAATAAAATAATATTTATATACATGAGATATCATAATTTTCAATTTGAAGGGCCTATTTTTATAATCATAAAATATTTAATTTTCATAAAATTATTAACTTGTTCTTTAACGGTTAGTTTAATTTTAGATTTATATTAAAAAATCAAAACCATTGCTTTAACTTTTACTATTTTAAATCTTTTTCTATATTTATTTTTTTATTTTTTAACAAGTTTCTTTTGGACAATAATGAAGTTTAACTACAAAATATAGTTGCTTTACTTGATGGAATGTCATACAGTTTACAAGATTATCTCTTCTTATAATAATGTAAAAATTTCTCAGTTATTGTTTAGGAATGTAATAAATATTTTTAAAAGTTTAAAGTTTTATCAACACGTATTAATGCATTTACGCAACATGTATAACCCTAATTATATTTATCAAGAATTTCCAGAGTTCAATTTAAATATAAATAAATAAATACTTTACAAGATGAAGTGTTATCTAATTTACTACATGATCTCCGATTAATGCTGGAATTCACAGTTTTCGTCCAAAAAATTTATCCAATATTGTTAATATTTCATAATTTTTACCAATAAATTAAAAAAACATTCATTTAATATGAACTTTCATAATTATACTTGTAAAACCTTATAAACTTGCCATGTATGTTTAAAGCTGAATTTAAAAACAAAAGAGAATTATTTTAGTAGATGAAGTGTTATTTAGTTTACTATCTCGTTCCAACTAATATATACAGTCGGTAACAAAAGTATCCGAACACTAGCAAAAATTCCTATATAAAAAAAGTAGAATTAATACTGTTTTGTTAAATAAATCCTTGTCGAATCATGTTCTTAGACTGACTAAGAACATGATTCGACAAGGGTTTATTTAACAAAACAGTATTAACTCTACTTTTTTTATATAGGAATTTTTGCTAGTGTTCGGATATTTTTGTTACCGACTGTACATATATATAAATTAAGAAAAAAAAAAGAAAGAAAAAAAAAAAAACTTTTATTTGAGTGATGTTGGTTTTAATCATGTATCTATTTATTACTTAATTTCATAACATTCTTTAATTTTTAACTTTATATATATATATATATATATAAAGAGTCTTAATAATTGTTCAAAAAACGTAATAAATATTTTTATCATTCTTTTTTTTTTTTTTTTTTTCTTCAGTGCATTTTCATGCATCTATGTAAAATGGATCATCAGGATTCAGCTTGCAGGATATTTTTATGATAACAAAGATGTCTATAGCAGTATTTCAATAATAATAATAATAATAATAATAATAATAATAATAATAATATTCTAAGGAATGTCACCAGTTTTTAAATCTGATCTCTACATCAGATCATCTCTCTCTTTATAAATTTTATTTAACAAACGTAAAAAATATCAGTCTTAGTTTTAATTAGTACATTTTAAAGCATTTATGCGATTTTAATAATCATAATTATTCTTTTAGGTTCTTTTAAGACGATCTTGAGCTGATTTCAAATGTTAACAAGAATTTTTTTACTATAAGGGACGTTGTCAAGTTCAATATCTGATACTTAGATCAGATATTACACTAGATACTAAACACACTAATTATGCATGTATTTAATATGTGTACACATTAAATACACACGTAATTGGTGTGTAAATTATGCATGTACTAATTACGCGTGTACGTTATTAGTTATTACACACTAATTTACGTTACTGTGAAACAATTACAGATTTTGTTCAATAAACATAATAAAATTTCAATCGTCTATTCATATTTTTAGCACATTTTCACACAATTATGTAATATGGATAGTCATGATTGTACTTGCAGGTTACATCTGAGATACTAAGAATGTCTAAAGCTCTTTGAGATACACATATTTAGAAGTATTTAAAAAAAAAAATCTATATGTATCCATTTTTGTGTTAAACTCATTTTCCGAATTTATTTTTTCGTAGAAACTGACACGGGGCGTATCATTTTACTTAAAAAAAAAAAAGTGAAATCAAGAAATGGAGAAATTTTATCCAAACGTTTCGCGTAATTTCTTCCACGGCCTATTCCAAGCAATGAAAATATAATAACATACATCTCTATGGAAGCGAAAAGAAAAAAAATTCTCTAATGTGGTGTCATCAGCGTTAGGTACCTGGGCTCATTTTGCTTTTACAGGGATTCGGGGCTAAATGATCGATCTTTTTGCAAAGTGAATGTCAGAAAACGAACACCATCGGTTGGAAATTTGTCTCGAAATTCGACACCCCTTGATGCCCCCCCCCCCTTTCCCTCCAGCCTTTCTCAAAATTTCTTTTTCAAGAAAGCGAGAGAGAAGTTTTATATCATATATTTCTTTTTTTTTATTATTATTTCTTATTACATTATTTCTGGCACCGCTGTTATAAGTTAATGACCGGGAAGAAGAATCTAGCCTATCTGTATTGATATTACTGGAAAAAGAAGAATTTTAGTTAAATTTGCGTTTTGAGATTATTTCTTAAATAGAATTTCCTTTTCCAACATTTTTATGTATTTAATCTAAAGTCAGATACGAAAATTCTAAAGCTGGCTTAAATATATATATTTGAAACTAGTTCAGCCTTTTAAAGAATAATAAATCTAAAAGTTTAGACTTCACAAAACTCAAATTAAATTTTCAAATAGAAAAAAGAAACCATCGTTTCAATTTTATTCTGATATACATTTAGTGCAGTTTTCTGGAAATGTTTACATTTAAGTAATAGGATAATAAAAAATTAAGTAAATTTTAATTATAATAAAATACGAAATTGTAAAAATTTTGGATATGTTTTTCGAAAAATATCCTGGATACTTGAAATGTAATACTTTTAGCTTATTTTTTAAGTTTAGATTAAACCAAAAAAAAAAAAAAAAAAAAAAAAAAAAAAAGCAAATTTTTGAAATAATTAATGGTTTAAATTTTATTTTTATTCTTTATTTTTTTTCTATGTATAAATATCTCTATAGCTTACTACCACAAATATAAAAGCACTAATATTGGATTAGACGTGTTTATAATACAGTACTAAAACTATTAATATTGGGGCTGTATAAAAAACCACAATAAATTTGTCCATTTTACTAAGAATATAACAAAGACAAATTGAGGCACCGAGGTATGACATTCAAGTGTATTTCTTGCGTGCTTGTGTTCCGTTTATTAGCCGCATTCATATGCTGGTAGATCGTGTGCATTTCTTATATTTATATACATACATATACATATTTCTAAAAATATGTAAATGAATATCTGAGTAATTCATTTACATAATTTCCTTTTATCATTTAATGTATTCCATTGGACCTTTTAATACATGACCCTTAAAATTCATACCAAATCTTAAAATTCCAAAACTGTTGGAAACAGATTCAGGTAGCTTTTGGTTTATGATTTAATTAGGTTCTGATTTTATTCAAATATATCACTAATGAATTTTAATAGGTTTTGTATAATTATGTATCTGTTTATAAAAATTGGGGAATTAAAAATGAAAAATATTGATTATTAATGAATTTTTAATACATTACTTAAAAATAAGCTCATATGTCTCATATTAATACCAATTTGATTGCGATAAATATATATATTTCACACTCAATTCATAAAGTACTTATCTAAGTGTTATTCTGTGCTTAAAAAGAATGCAAAACTAAAAAATCTCCTAAAAAAAAAAAAAAAAAAAAAAAAAAAAAGACTAATTTTTATGTTTACGTTTTGTTAATGCTATTTTAAGAATAATTTGATTCAGTTAATCAAATAAATTTGCTTTGATTAACCGAACGAATGTACTTGAACAAATAATATTTGTCTTGGGATAATAAGCCAATGAATGAGCAACGTGCTAAATCAACAAAACTGTATTTTAATCAGTAAAATAATGTTGTTTATTTAAACAAATAATGGTTGAATCAATAAAACTGTTTGGTTAAAACAACAAAAGAATTTAGCTTCTCGTAGTACAATATCAACAAAACATTATTTTCGGCACTGTACTCTCTGGTCAACACCAATGTATTAAATTAGGATTTTTAATGAATATTTTCCTTTGAATGTCTTACTTTTGGCACCATTAAGAATGATCAGGAATAAAAATTTCATTTGCATTGATATTCTGAAAATAAAATTATCATGCAGTAATTTCTTATGGGCTAAAATTTGGAAAAAAAAAAAAAAAATACGAAATTATGGATTTAAAATATTTCTTTAAATGTGATTGTAAAAGATTTATTAATAGATTTTTAATAGATTTATCAAAGTTTTTATTTGTTATTAGATTTCACTTATTTATTTTTTAAGAAAAAATAATTAAAGAAATAAAAGTTTTAAACGATGTATATATTTATACTTAAAATTAATAAAAAGTAATTTAAAAAATTAATCTTTTCTATGATTTTTACTTCAGTAAACGATTTATAGATTTTTGCACAGGAAAAATCATGAAGCACTGGCGCTGCATCAAAATTCTTTACAACATAAACCAATAACGCAATTTCATAATGAGTAATTCAACTCTCAATTAAATTAATGTTAACTTTTAAATGCATGATTTTTTAACTCAACCGAAAAAAAAAAAAAAAAAAAAAAAAAAAATCTCAATCTACTATTATATGTAGATTATTATATTGGTTTACGGAAAAAAAAAAAAATTAATAATTAGAACGCAGGTTTATTTTCTTTCCTTTCATTTCTTTATTGATTGATTTCTTTATTATTGTTATCATTACTTACTGTTTTTAAGCATTGAAAATGAAAAGTATGCATATATTTAGTTATTATACCCCCCCCCCCCCTAAAAAAAAAAAAAAAAAAAAAAAAAACCTTCAATTTTAAAAATAAATCTACATTTTTTTTTTTTTTTTTTTTTTTTTTTTGTCACCCCCTAACTTTTTTGAACTTTATCGTAAACGCCAAAACAATTCGTCATTCTAAATATCTCTTTAAAAAGGGAGCGTATTTACTTTTTTTTTTTTTTTCCATAATTCATTTGAATGGATCAAGGTAATACCACATACAGCAAAAAGTAAAATTTTCCTTACAGTTAATACTTTAATTAGGATTTAAACACAGTGTTAAGTGTTTCGTATTTGAGACACTATGCATTTAACGGTTAATATTTTATGAAAACTATTTCTTATATTATGTGTTCCACTATTAAATAAACTCCGGTCGCATGCTTGTAAAATATAAAAATGGCCGGATTTATTGTAATCTTGTAAAAAAATGATCGAAAGTTATCCACAGAAAAAAATAAAATTGTGTTGTTATCGATTCCTATAAAAGTAAATAAACACAAATTTAAAGAGTAAATGATAATGAACAACAATAATGTTCCATGCTACATTTGATATTTTTCATACATTTTAATTAGATTAAATATTAAGTTTTTGCAATGTTCACAAGAAAATAAATTTAGCAATTACATTTTAGTAATATATATATATATATATATATATATATATATATATATATATATATATATATATATATATATATTTTATAAATTCAGTCGTTTTTAGTAAATACAATACAGATAGAAATTTCATTATTTAATATAGAAAATGTATGATAACTTGAATATATATGTATACATTATTAATTGATCCAGTATGAGTCAGATTTATTTATTCATTTTTTTATTTGTTTTTATTTTTTTATGTTAAGTGAGCAATTTTTAAATGTTTACTTACTATGCTTTTTATCGAAAATATATGAATCAATATTCATTTCAGTTATAAATTTGAATGATACATGTATTTACCGTCTAAAAAAATGCATAAAAGATGAACTTTTCAAATAAAAACTTTCTTTTGGTAAACTTGTAAACTCTTACATTTTCATTTTCTTTCTTAACTTTGAAAGATTAATTGCAAAAAAAATTTATTAATAGATTCATAGAAGCATTCTTTTTTTTTTTTTTTTTTTTTTTTTTTTTTCTTTTTAATAAAGTTTAAATTCAAACAAAATTTTATTTGCCGAAAAAGAATTATTATTTAAACATTTTTAATGTACAATACGTGTTTTAAAATTGTCACCCTGAATTTTTACTTTGAGCCTTAAATCTCAATATTTTTCGGTAAATACATCCGACAAATTCTTAATTAAAAATAAATATAAACTTCAAAAAAGTGAAGTTTAAATGTTGAGTAGTAGGAAATCAGAAGATATTATACTCTTTTAATGTGGGAAATTAAAAGAAAATAATCTTTTAAAAATTTTAATTAAAATTTTACTATAAAATGTATTTATTTATACGCGTTCATTTTTTTTCAGTTCATATATTTTCAGCAGAAAACTTAAATCAAATAATTAGGCACAAATTGAAAATTCCAATGAGATATTTTTGGTACCAATATAAATTTCTATATTTATTTAACGAATCATTTTATTATTTTTCTGAATTACATTTTACCTTAATATTTATCTTTTTCTATTTATCGTTTTGTATAGGAGAAGGCCAAGTTTTTTATTTTAGAAAATTACTTTGAAAATACAGATTGCCGTTTACTTTGAACCCTTAACAACCTCTACCTCTTAACTTTGAACTCTGTAAGCTCTTTGTCGAACATAATTGGCAAAAGAATTTCATAAATTTTCATAGGCATGAATTATGAGAGATTCGATTTGTTTGGTAAATATCTTCCATGCCGGTTCATTTATATTTACAAAAATAATGCAACTTGTTTATAAACCAGAAATTAACAATAACTTCGCAATTCGCATGTATTTCAGTTAAGAATCTTATTTAATACTGTTAACATCTTGTCATAGTTTACTTTAATATAATAATAATAATAACAATAACAATAACAATAAACTCTAATGCATGAGAAAGAAAATAATTAAATTTAAAAATAATCATGCATCCTCTTAAAATTACATTTCTTTAAACATTAGATTAATGACAATAAATTTATCGTCTGACTGAATTATTTCTCTGAATCTTAAAATCGTTGACTAGCGTTAATCTGGGTTTATATCTGGCTTATTTGGATTTCTTGGGTAATTATCTACTACTTTTTAACACATATATAAATAATATAGCATGAAAAATGATCTTGCGCGGCACAAACCAGTATTATTGAAAGAAAATGTAGATGATTGAGAAAATGTAGAGAAAAAGAAAATGTAGATGATTCTCGAGGTTTACTTACCAAAAATAAACGATACAAAAATTAATACAAAAATATTAACATGACTCTGCTGTGGAAAGGTTGGTTTGAAATTTATATTTGAAATTTAACACAATCTAAAATAGTTTGCATATTATTTTGGAACTTTTGGCGTCTTGGTACATCATACTTAGGAATATAAAAACAAAGTACAGGTAGAGATATCCTGAGTTAGAATTAAATGACCTTTACTTGAATTTTTGACAAATAGGTGCTATGTTTTATTCAGTTTGCTTGCAGTTTTTACGAAATTAAATAATTAGATCTTTAAATCGTGTAGTTGTAGTTGGCAATAATTTTTATCTTACATAAAGATCGCATTTAGTACTATCTTTTTCAAATATAGCGTTTAAATATTCATCTTATAAATATTTGTAAAGTAATTATTTACATTAAAAAAATACAATAATAAGCATTAGTTTAAAAGTATTTTATTAATTTAATTAAAAACAAATATTTAATTTACAGCGTCTGTTAAAAACTGTTATCAAAATTTTTACCCGTAACAATTTGTTTTAGAATTTATCATGTCATCAAATCATAGTTAAATTGTAGTATCCAAATAAAAATCATTGCTCTAAATGATAATTTAGTGGCTATTCAAAGTAGCTCTAGATAATATATATATATATATATATATATATATATATATATATATATATATATATATTCTTCAGTGATAAGTTATTGAAATTCTTGGGTGTGATATTTCAAACACCATGTTCTAGATGTAATTATTTAGATTTAGTTTGTATACGTATTAGCTAATTTATATAATTTTTAAAAATTATCTATTTGAAGAAATAGTACAATATCCCCCCCCCCCGCCCCCTTAAAAGAAAAAAAAAAAAAAAAAAAAAAAAAAAAAGGCGCCATAGAATAATGATTCTTTAACATTTAGTATTAAAAATATCGACTCATTCATTAAAATAATTAAACTACAATAATTAATAATTAGTTTTAAGAAAGGAACAGAACTTACACAATGTTAACTACTCATAAACTTAAAATACATATAATTTCAAGAAATTATAAATAACTTTCAAAGTAATTTCATTTTCATTTAAAACTGTTTCACAGAAAAAAGTTTAAAACCTTTTTATTATGTTTTACTTATTTTACTTATTTCTCTCTTATAATTAAAACAATTTAAGTAAAAGTAATTATGCAGATATTATATGATGTTCAAATAATGTATTGCCTTTTTTTTTTTTTTTTTTTCCCTTCAAGATGACATCTTAAATGCCTGTTGAAAAATAATTATTTTTTTTCACTCTCAGTCTGTTTAATTTATTCTTTCAGAATGTCTGAAAAATGGACTTCCAATACTTTCACAGTAAAACAATTGTCTAAAAGTTTAAATTTCTATCTATAATTTAAAATATTAAAGTATAACAGTATATAAAGTTTCGGAAAAAGATGAAGAAGTTTAATAATTTTTATAAACTGTAGATGGTACAGTAGATGTTTTTATTTAAAAAAAGTCATACTATTCAAAGTCAAAATGAAAATGAAAATATACAGTTATATAGACAAAATATACTTATATGTATGTGTTTGTGTGTGTGCATGTATATACGCGTAAGAAAGTCATTATAGAAAATCACATTTTGAATCATTAAAAATGATGATCTGATACAATTTCAATGTAGTCGTAATATATTCACCATTTTACCCAGGGTTGAGTTTCTTCCAGGAAAGTGGCAAAAAACGGAAAAACTGGAAGCAACCAACAGAACATAAAGCAGATATTCAAAATTAAAATATATTAACTACCTATTAAAAAGAATTAAACTTTAAACATAATATATCAAATCTAAATTATTATTTAATTAATATTAAAAATATCTTTGGAAAAATAAGTTATTATTTAATAACAAGCCTCAAATATCTACAGATGATGAGATTTTATTACTTCATTTCTGTTAAAAAAAAAAAAAAAGAAAAAGAAACTCTGCACATATATATTTTTTTTTTTTTCCTTTTTTTTTTTTCTTTCTTTTCTTTTCTTTTTCTTTTTTTTTTTTTTTTTTTTTTTTTTTTTTTAATGAGAAAATACGTACTATGTGACAAATTACATAAGAAAAAAAAAATAATTGTACATAACTACTATTTCTTATATGTACTAGCATACATATTTCAATGTCTGTTTTAAGAGACTCAGGTTTTTAAAACTTTTTGCATAAACATCGCATATTTTCAGATGTTAAACAGCACAAGTGACGATAGTTAATGTAATTTTTAGCCGGAATATTTGTTCACTATTTTTTCTTTCTTTCTTTTTCTTTTCTTTTCTTTTCTTTTTTCTTTTTTTTTTTTTTTTAATTAAGAATGCAATCTTTTATACAAATTCTAAGCTTGTAAACCAATGAACTATACAAACGTTTTAAAATTCTCATACAAGTTACCCAGTACTTAATTTTTTTAAAAAATTTTTTTTTTCATGTTTTGAATTTATCTATTTTAAGTTGAGAAACCAATCGTAATATTCAACTGATTAAAAACCTTTGATTATACTGCGTTGCACTGTAACAATAATAATTAAAAAAAAAAAAATTAAAACTTTGATGACATTTTGTAGTACAGTAATTATCGTGTACTTATCCCCTTAATTGACTGATAGAAGGTTAAAAGCTCTTCTATCAGAAAGTAGAAAAGTGATACATACTATTTAACTACCAGTTAAAGCAATAACATTGTTTAAATAATAGAACTTTATACTGGTCAAAGTGAATTTGATTTGTTTAATGGATCTTGAGTATATTGGTGTGTGATATGAACTTGACTAAAAATCTTATAATTATTAGTTTAGCATACGTAATTAATAAATAAACTTTTATAGATATAATTAAATTTACTTAAGACTTTTAATTTGAAAAATGCCTTCATTGTATCTTACAAAGTATATATATATATATATATATATATATTAATAAATTAATATTTCAATCTGTAAACACAATATTTTTTTGAGATAATTTGTTTTGAGTGAGTATAATGTTTAAAGTGTCTTATTATAAGAAACAATTCAAACGGTACAGTGAAAAAATAAAAATGTGATGTTAGAATAACAAAATTTTGTTAAATAATTCGTGCTTCTTTCTTTCTTTTTATTTATTCTTTTTTTTTTTTTTTTTTTTTTTTTTTTTTGATATAATCAACAAAAATTTTGTGACCATAATCGAAAAGAACATATCTCTCGCTCATTGGCTGTTTACACAAAGATCTATGACGTAGCGTATCGGATTATCCATTGATAGTAAATCATCTATTAACCATATTCTTTTGGTAGAAATGTCAAAATAAAACTAAAATGTAATCAACAAAATAATTTTTTTTTTTTTTTTTTTCAACAAAGTATTTTTTTCAATGGGGGAAAAAAAATCTACCAATTCTTATTGTATAAATCTTTAAAAAAAAATAATAGTAAACCATCATTTATGTCTTAACATCTTTTGAAAAAATCATTCTTTAGTGCTGATTTTAATTTTTTTTTTTTTTTTTAAATATTGTTTCTTTTTTAAATCAGCTTTATTTCAATATTGATTTCTTACTGCCCTCGCATATACTTTTTCTTTCCTGAAAAAGGGTCGTACTTAATTATTTTGGTGTAATTTTTTTTTTTTTTTTTTTTTTTTTTTTTTTTTTGGTGTTTGCTTACTTTTTTTTTTAATCTTTCAATTCTAGTACATTAGAGATGTTAAAAATATGTCTTGCATAATTTATAGTCTTAACTTAATTATTGAATTTATTTAAACTTTTCAACCATATTAATATTAATAAAAAACCACACAGACAATCTGTGTTTAATATAGCCTAAAATTGAACTATGTGTTCTACTTTCGAATTAAAGAATTAATATATATAGTAAAAATATATCCAAAACATAGGGCACTTGTGTATGTTTGCCTAACACTACATATTTTTAAACGATTAAACCATAAACCTGGTAGTTGTTTAGGACTTTTAAATTTCATTACTAGCGTTAACCTATGATATTTTAAATTTACAAAATGTTAAAGCATAGCCGAATTAAGTTAAGAAAAATGGGTAATTAAATTTTAATTGCTATTAGCGCGAATTAAAGTTAGTCGAAAATAAATATTTATTCATGTATGTGTTGAAAATTACGAAAATATACTCAAGTAAATATACATAAAATCAAATTAAATGGCTTTTTTTTTAATTCTGTTTTCTTTCTCTCTTTCTTCATATTTTTTAATGTCATTTCTAACATAAAAAGGAACGGAAAATGCTGATGTTTGCATAGATTATTAACACTTTTCATCTGCACGTGCACTGTACCGCATTTATCTTTCAATGTACTTTGTCTATGGGATCACAGAACAGACCAAAGTACAGAAAAACAGACGGGTAAACTAATTGAGTTCATAATCACTCTTAAACATAGTTGAAAAATCTTAAAAACGCTCAGTAAAAATCGAAAATGCCATTATAGCAATTTACGGTTACAGTCCTTAATGTATATGAATACATTTGTATTGCGCTGTAAATCTTAATGCTAATCATATTGTATTCTACAGAAAATTTTTTTGTGTATGTGAATGATTAATGTCAATATCATATTCAATTGTCTGTCTCTACTACACATATATCTTTCCAGTAGTCTATCATTAACGGGTCAGTATTAAAATCATCTCCATTATTATCATCATCATCATCATCAACAGCAATAACAACATTATTATTATTATTATTATCGTTACTACTAGACTCGAATAAAGTTGACAAGCTAAAAAAAATGGAGGGGGGGGGGGTATGTATTTTTTAAATTATTAAAATTCTACTTCTAGAAAAACTTAACATATATAAAACAATTTAATAAATAATTTCTCAGATTATAAATATAAAACCCTTAGATTATTCCTTATCCCTCGTGTGTTTTTCTAGTATAATAATAACATAATCTGTTAATTTAAACAAAAGAACTGTACGATGGCAATATCTATTATTATTATATTCATAATTCTAAAATTTCTCTGAAGTTACCAGAAGCATGTAAATTCTTTTTTTAGCAACCCAATAAATAAATAAAAAATGCATGCTAAACTCTGTGCGAGTAGTATATAATTTTTATAAGCAGTAGTATGTAAATAATCTTCATTTCTAAGAGTCTTATAAAAATATTAAAGAATACGATAATGAAATATGATAATAAATATTAATAAATAAAGTATAATTAATTAATTAATTAATTAATTAATAATAGTAAATAAATATTAAAATTCCGATGGCTTCTCAATATGCAGGCAGCATTTGGATCTGAAATCCAGAATTTAAAAAATATCTTTATGATGCTTCTCATTCCGAAAATATGACTTAAGAACACATATTAAACAATTAGTGGATTGGTTATTAAAAACTAAATTAAATATTGACAACAAATGCAATAAATAATTCAATTGGTAGAATATTAAATGTTTGTAATTTAAGAAAGCGTGAAATTTTTTTTTTCTGTTTTTTAATAGATATATATTTTTTCTTGTTAAAAAATGAAAATAATGTAGTCTAAGTACATAGAAATTAAGTATACAATATTTTAAGATTACATGGTTTAATAAAATTATAATTATATGAAGACCTGAAAGTGTATAAATTGTTCCAGTGTTTTTGTTTAATGTTATTAAAGTATAAATCCTTTATATACTACATAAGCTAATTTTTTATTTAAAAGGAGAGAGAACGAAGAAAATATATTTTTATAAATAGTTATGTGCTTCAATTTATTTATCTCGATCTAAAAAAACAAACTGGTATAAAAATACTTTTGACTTCTTTGATTTCTTTTTCGGTTTTCCTGGAATACCATGTTTATTTTTTTTCGTAAAAAAAAAAAAAATCAATATTTCTGAATTAATTATAAATTAGCCCAAATCGATTTTTTTTTTCTTTTTAAATATCTATATTTAATAAAATTAATTTTCTGGTGCTATATAAGGGGAAAATAGTTTTCTGAATCCTCAATAGAATTATGCAAGTTATCATAAAATTTTTAATTTAATGCTTAAGTGGTAATTTGAATTTTAATATACTGAAACACAAGAACAAATGCAATTGTTATTGAGGAAATATTGTAAAATCTGAGAAACATACAAATTTGTTTTCTCTACTAATATAAGAAATATTTAATATAAATCTCAATGTAAAGATACTTTAACTTGCAAAACTGGAAAGATGGTGCTGGAAGTCCATGTTTAAATTGTTAAAATCATGTTTTAAAGCATTAGATTTTCAGCGAAATATATTTCCTTGAACTATAATCATGTGTTTTCTATTTTTATTTTCGAGAAAGGTATAATTCTAACGCTGATAAATTTAAATAAACAGTGTTAACTTTTAGAAAAATCAGATTTTAGTTTTCTTTATTTCAGGTACAAAGTTAGAAAATAGAACCTTAAGAAGTTGAGTTACAAACCAAAAGTCGTGTAATTTATTTCTTTTAATAAATTGTTGTAATTAAAAATAATGAATAATTAGAGTAATTTGTAATTTATTACTATTAATTTTAGAAAAATCGTATTTGATTATTATTATTTTTTTTTTCAGACACAAAATTAGTGTATAGAACCTTAAGAAGTTAAGTTACAAACCAACGTCATGTAATTATTACTTTTAATAAATTGTTGTAATCAAAAGTAATAAATAATTATAGTGATTTGTAATACATCACTATTAATTTTAGCGAAATCATATTTGAGTTTTTCTTTTTGCTTATACAAAGTTAGAGGATAGAACATCAAGAAGTTGTTACAAACCAAAGTCTTGCAATTTATTTTAACATTCTTAATAAAAACTTTAAAATCAGTCTAAATAAACTACTCAGTTTATGCATAATCACAAAGATAAATGGTTAAAAAGAAAAAAAAAAAATATTAAAAGAAAGATTTAAAAAAAAAAAAAAAAAAAAAAAAAAAAAAACTTTAGTCAGAATTAAATAAGTGGAAATTTTTTATCATTTTACTCAACTCTGATTATATGAATTTTTTTTTTTTTCGAATCAATCCAATTTTCACATTTATTAACATTACTTTAAGATCCAGTAAATACATTGAAATGCGTAAACTCTTCGATATTGAAAATAACGGATTTAATTGAATCAGAACATATGAAGAATCAATTTTAATTTAATAAGAAATTAAATTTTAATCTACATAAGTTATGATTTAGTTTTATAATTTCGAAATTTAAGGAGATATTTAATTTATGTATCGTACTAAGACTTTCTAAGATAGTTTAAAATTTAAGCCATACTTCTTCAGTATTATTCATTATTGATATTTAGAGCTAAAGCTACAGAGAACCATAAATTTTGCCTGCAATATTTAGTTTGAATGATTAAATTAACTTGCATCAATTTAGATATATTTACAAACTTAGAGCATTGATGAAAAACGTGCGGGTATTGGTGTAAAGACCAGTTAATAGAACGAGGGTCATAGGCCTGGGTGATATGCCTTCTGTAGGATGTCTTTCTAAGGGATCCTAGCCCATATTTACGTGTATTGTATGACAGACGGATAGACGCAAAAAAATAAAAATAAAAATACAGTAATAGAAATTATTAAATGTAGAGTAAGACCTTTTCACCTAAACTCTTAACAAATTGAAGACTCCTTTCCATTCAGATTAAAAAAGGTGTATATTACTGATACTAATAAGCTTAAAAGCCATTTTAATATCTAAATAAGAATATACATTAAATTTTTCTTTGTTAACAGCCAATTTAAATCTGGAAGTATTAAATTAATCTGTGAAAGAACCTTAATATGAATCTCTAAAAAGTTTATATGAATAAAGTTAACTTTATTCAAAAATTAGAAACTGGCTAATATTTTAATGTTAGTTTAATAATAATAATAATAATAATAATTATAAATTCAATGTTGTATGATAGTAACAATTTATTGCAAAGATGATCGATTTGTTTCTATAAACATGATTCATATTTTAAAAACAAATAAAAATATGTAAATATTTTAATGAATGAGACTTTTTTTAATTTATTGGTTCTTTATTATATATATATATAGATATATATATATTTCTTTCTTTCTTTTTTTTTTTTTTTTCTTGAACGACTCCAATATTCCTATGCTACCGTGCTGATAGCTTTTAAATTTTAATATATAATAATAGAAAAGAAAAAAAAAATCTAACTATTTAAAAAGCCTCTAGATTTTTATTGAATTATTTTAGAATTGCATCTGATTTATTTATTTATTTATTTATTATTATTATTATTATTATTATTATTATTATTATACTATTATATTATTGTTATTATTTATTATTATTATTATTTATTATTATTATTATTATTTATTATTATTACCATTCACTGTTTATTTTTATTTATTTATTTGTTATTTTGCTTTGTTCAGGAAAGTTTAAAAAATGAATCAAATATATGAAAATATATGAAAATCAAATGAATTGAAATGCTTATTTAAAAGAAAAAAGTCATTGTAAAAACATGATTAAAGTAAATGCGAATTTAAAATAAAAATAAATTTAAATTAGGTCATTAAAAATTTTTACGTCTGTATGAATTTCAACACTGAATGGCTACAAATTTCATATTTAAATTTTGAAAAAATCGAAATATAATATAAAATTTCAGTTTTCCAGTTCAAAATAAATAAATAAAGGTATATACTTACTTTCTTTTCTTTTTACTTCTTTTTTTATAATAACTTTTATGTCTTTTTGACAACATAATTCAAAATGTTCAACTATCTTCATACACGATTATTGTTTAAAAGAGTTTTAAAATAATTGTCATCTTATGAAACGATGAGAAGTCAGTGCTATTAAGACCATACCACAAAATTTCAGAGAATTAAAATGAAAAGAAAAAAAAAAAAAACTATCCTTTGAAATTTGAGAAAAGCATTGATTTTGAGATTATTATAACAACCATTCTCGCACCTTAAAGTACATTCTTGCAAACTTTAAATACTGTACTTTTAGCTTATAGCTACTATAGCTAATTTACAAACGCATGCCTCCTATTTTTCACTTTACATCAAATCTTTAAACTCATTAATCTTCGTTTGTGAATTTTTAAAATTTTTGGTGCCTACAAAATGGACTCTGTCAAATATCCAAGAAAATGTTTAATATTTTTTTTAAATGGTCATCATATTGTAGTTAAGGGGTTTAAGAATCGGATTCATTTGACTTTAAATACTACTTTGTTTTTTTAATTCATATGCTGATCATGCAATCCCCTCCCTTTTTTTTTTTCTTTTCATGAAAAAACGTGTTTTGTTTCTTTTTTTTTTTTTCACAAACTAATAACATTAAACAAAATCATATCCGTATATTTGTACAATGTGTTCCATGACAAAAATGTTATAAAAATAAAATAATAGCATTTTAAAAGTGGTTGTAAAAATTTAACCTTTTTATTTTTTATTTTATTCTATTTTATTTTTTAAATTCTTTATATATTTGTATATATACATATACATGCATGTATATATATATATATAGGGGAGACCCGTGTACCTAGGGCCATCATGTACCTAGGGCCACCCCACTTTATTTGAATAATATTTAATTTTAAGTTTTAATATGCAGATGGGCGAGTAACAACACCAATTGCTACTTTTACAACTACTTTGAAACTTTTGAAGAGAAAGTATTGACAAGTTACATGTAGAAAACGAATTTACATGGTTTGAAGTAAAATTTTGTAGCTCATCTCTTTTGCTATTTTATAAAGGGAAGTTTAATATTTTTCTTTCATTTTTAGTGTATAATTTTGCTTGTTATATTGAGTAATAAATGAGATATTTAATTAGTCCTCTCTGCATGTGGATTTTTTAGCGGAAGGTATTTTGAATGAAGTTACCGAAACTTGTACCTAGGGCCACATAGCTGCCTTGTACCTAGGGCCAGTGTGTTTGGACCTTTTAACTCTTTCGCGACAGCATGTTTTTGTCTTTTTAACAGTAAGGTCCGCCTGTGGACGTTTTTCTCATAAGTTACAAATTTTCAAAACAAATTTTTCCGTATTCACAGTTATATTACAAATGGATATGAATTATAATCATACTCTCTCTAATCAAGGTATTTGCATCCATAGTATACTGATTGTACAAATATGAATATTGTGTATATTTTTTAGAAACAAATAACATATAAATTGCAAAAGAAACGCCCACTGGTGGAGTTTCATATTTTCAAATGACGTGAATCTACGTCAGCGGTCGCGAAAGTGTTAAGAAACACATACAGCCTATAGTAATTGGATGCTGGCAAACCCTGGTAAACCAATCATTATATGACATTGCTGATAATGTTGGCAAGTTCTATCCTTCGGCCTTTACTCCTGTAAACATTTTGTCAGGCTTTCGTGTATCAGGCATATGCGCAATGAATCAAAACGCATTCACTGAGGATGAATATTTAAGTTCAAATGTGACTGAAAGACAAGACCCCTCCATAAAAAAAAAAAAAAAAAAAAAAGGTTTTCCAGGAAGGTGGTGGTGGTGGTTGGTGGGATTTTACGTCGCACTAGTGCTGCGCAGATGGGCAATTGGCGACGGTCTGGGACACACCCCTAGAGGTGGTCCGGAGACATGCCATTACAATTTTGATCCTCCACGGAAAGGATGGCTCTATTGCTTCGGATTTTCCAGGAAGAAAGTGAATCAATAATGATAGAACTGGATGTCTCTGTTTCTTGTCCTGTTGAAATTTCGAAACCTTCAACATCTAACATCTTTTCGTGTGTCATGCTTTAACAGGTATGAAGCTAAGCAAAGCATTTACCTAAAGGAAAACCTCCCACATCAAAGAAAAGATGTGACCGAAAACCAGAAAGATATAGAAATCCAAGAGACACTCCAGAAAAAAAAAAAGAAATTGAAGGAAAAAAAGAAAACATTCTGTTAAAATACCCCAAAGAAAAAAAAAAAAAAGTGAAAATTTTCGCGTTTTAAATTAAGGCAACAACATAATTATTATGTGATAAATAAATATATTACGATACTGTTTCTTTTATAAAATACATGTTTATTTGCTTATTTTCTATTCATTACAAAGTGAAATCTAAATTTGAGAGAATGGCCCTAGGTACAATGAGGTCTGGCCCCAGGTACAATGAGGGTGTTGTACCTAGGGCCACGAGTGAAGTTTTTTTAAAAGCCTTCTATTTGTCGGAATTTATTATTTTAGGTATTTATATTAATCCCAATCGGAAGTAATTAGTCCTAAAGGCATGTACATATCAGTTTGATAATTTTAAACAGGTCAAGGGCTCTGTTTTTGGGCATTGAAAAAAAGCGGCCCTAGGTACACGGGTCTCCCCTATATATATATGTGTGTGTGTGTTATGTTTTTCTTTTAATAGTAATCTAACATATTTTTAAGACAGTTTTTTTTTTCTTTATTATTGTTTCTTTATTTATTTTTAGGTAACAAGTCTCTTTAATTTATTAATTTTAAAAACGTTCGTTTGATCAAAATTACTAATTTGATCAGAAAAGCACATAAAATGTTTTGTTTTTAAATTACTATTTTCATTACTTTATTTTTATTTTTTCCAAAAGTAAAGCTAAATTCTTTACTAACTAAAAAAAAATATTTTTTTTTTCATTAAAATTTACAAAAGTCAATAAAATTCAAAAATGGATCAGCCCCATTGTTTTCTGAGTGAATCCTATAGAGAAATTAAAAAATAATCTCTAGTATCCAGATATAAAGAACAGAAACTTTTAAAATTTAGTATAACTTGAATTAGATGATTTGGTAATTTAAAAATTTAGTGTCTAAAAAAATTAAAATTAATTTTAATTTAATTTAAAAATTAAATAAATAAATAAATAAAATTATTTTATGGTGATTTCTCAATAGTATGGAGTGAAGAGCATAAGGGTTTTTTTTTTTTTTTTTAGCTAAAAGTAATCTGCAAAAAATAATAAAACATATTAAAGTCATCTTAAGGTATTTGAAACGTAGAATAACTAAAGTTCAGAATACAAATGAACTGCAAATAAAAAGGTATTATTACTTGGAATTTTTCTTTATTTCCAAAACCTTTAAACTATCTGCAGTTTTTTTTTTTTTTTTTTTTTGTTTTTTGTTTGTTTATTTGTTTTTAGGTAATTGAAACTCTTGCAGGTTAATAATACCTTTTTATCTGCAAATTTTTTGCAGATTAGAATTTTAAACTGAATCAGTATTTAAACAGTTTTTTCTAATGATTATATGATCTAAATAATAATAAGTTCGAAATTACTTACGACGTTGGGTACAAAAGTTGTTCCATTGGTATTGTAATTTACATATCTTTTTAACAGAAATATATTCATATTTACCGGTGCACCAAGTTCCTATCAAATTTCACAATGTGAAATTTTTATATTCTGCATATGAATGGATTGGAATTGAAAAATAATGTAAACTACAATACCTATGACAAGTAATTCCTCCCCCCCCCTACTCTTAACGCCCTCACATCATAGATAATTTCTAATTTATTATTTAAATAAAAAATTTCCTAAAAATGTATATTTTAAACTATTTTTAGACAGATCAGACAAAAAATGCACTCCACTCTAAACACGAGATAAAATATGGAAAAAAGTGACAAAAAAAAAAAAAAAAAAAATCATTATAATTAATAGTATGATCTATAAGAATGACAAAACAGTAAAATTTACAAAAAATGAAATTTTTATATTACTGCAAAAAAATTTTCTCGTCTTAATTTATAAATTTTTGCATTTATTTACTCTTTAATACAAATCATCTTAGATTTATCATCATGATGATGATCACGATGATATTCAATTATCATCAACATTAGATAAATTTAATAATAATGATCATGATTTTATCTGAGTAAAGAACATTTCATTTTAATATTGATAGACAGACTTTAAAATACAAAAATAAATATATTGCATGTTTTAATTATGCAGTTTTTAACAACCATTTAAGAAAAAATATATTTTTAGAATTGTAATAAAAATTTAGAGTTTTAAAATTTCAATAATTAATAGCTTTTTCAAAATAATTTATAGATAAAAAAAAAAAGAATGGAAAGGTAAGAATATTCAATTTTTTCACCGATATAAAAAAATATATATAAGTATCTTTTCATTTATTATTGAATTGACTAAAATTTAAATTTAAATATCTATTGTGTTTAAAGTATAATCAATAAAAATTTCAATACATTTGTATTTAATTTTTTTACAGATGAAAATAATATATATATATATATATATATATATATATATATATATATATAATATTATAAAAGGAATAAATTTATTGTTATATTTAAATAATTATATATATATATAAATATATAAAGTACGTGTTTAATGATAAATGACATTGATCTTTTAATTTCGACTTAAAATGTGTTACAATATAATATTTATTTATTAAGAATTTATCAGTCACGATTTTCATGATTTTTTTTATTTTTTTTTATTTATTTCTTTTTTTAACTCTGACTACTTACTAGTGTATTATTTTGTATCATTTTAAATAAATAAATAAGAATAATAAAATAAGAATATATTTATATATATTCCGATACTGCAAAACTATTATTTTTAATATGTAGTTTTGCAGTAACATTACATTATTTTATTAGCATTAAAAATTTCGTAGAGTTACGATTTAAAAGTAAGTTAAATTGATTGAAATAATATAGTATATATTTTACAAACTTTTATTTTTTTAATAAAATTTAAATAAGAATAAATAAATACAATAAAGTGCAATGAAGCTGTTTTTTAAGCAGGTTCAGTAGAATTTTTATTAAAAAATAAATAAATAAAAAATAATAATAAACTATATATATATATATTTTTTTAAGAATTCTATTACTTTGGATTATTTCTTTTTATAATATAATGAAAGTAAACATTGAAATATGCAATCAGATATTTATTATAAATTATAGTTGCTTATTAATTAATAATAACAATAATAATTTGTTAATTAATAATATTAAATATTAATAATAACAACAAAAATAATATATATATTTATTTATTATTATTACTACGTCAGCGTTAAAAAAATTATCTCTAATATGAATTAAATGACTTTTAATTTAAAATGTATTATCGATTTAAGATAAATATCATAATAAAAAAAAAAAAAAATGTATTTCAAAATAAAAGTTAGATATGTTTATGTAAAATTTTGTTTCGTACAATGTTTTTATTTTTATTTCTAAAAAAATTATTAAATTAGTGGATTATGAATTTAAAAGAAAAAATAAAATCCAAAGATTTTGAAATTAAAAAAATTTAAAATTAATTAAGTAAATAAAAATAATTATAAACAAACATATTTTTCTTTTTTAATTGCATAATGAAAATACTAATCATTGTGTATTTATCAGAAGCAGATTTAAACATGAAATTTTTATATTTTAAAAATCATAAATATTTAAATTATATTATTATATCATTATTATTATTATTAAAAAAAAATTCAAACATGGTATTTTTTAATTGTTTAAAATTCAATTTACGATTTAAAAAAAAAGTCGATGTTCCTATCTTCTACTGCGTTTTTCTCATAAAACAACAATATAAACAAAACAGTTTTGAGTAAACTAAACAAAAACAAATTTCAAAACTTTTCTTCAAACCACGTGACCAAAAGTCCGATTACGAGATCCGACAGCAAAAATATTTTTTTTTAAGTGACAAAACAAACACAGATGTGAATATTCACTTCCTAGAAAAAATTCATCAGACGACGCCATTACTGTAAAACAACAACTCTTGCACTCTCTCCTTCGCTAATTACAAACGTATGCACAGTTTAATTAAACAGCTTAAACGCGTAAGCCGCTGAAAATAATTTTATCATGCAGTAAACGATTGTAATACGTCTAATATAGTAAACAAAATAATCCATCACTTTTTAATTACATTGAATTACGAAAATTAAGTGTTTTTTTTAAGTGATAATTACTAAATAAATTTTAGAACTTACCTCACATGCAAGCGATGCAAATGAGCAGCCATCTTGGTCGGCCATGTTAGTCAGTCGGTGTCCAAAGGGTGACTCCGTCGTTAAGGGGAGAACTCCATCCGGTCGTTAGGGGTGTAAGCCCGCAGGATGAGAGGGTAAGAAAGGGTAGAGCAGATGCTCCTCTATCCAATGGGATTCTCGTACGAAGGGGGTAAAGGGGTTAGAAGTTCTTTACAACTTTTTCCTGTCCTATAATACCCCTTTCCTGGTTTTTCTTTAAAAAATTTTTGAAAGAAAAAAAAAAATCTGAAATTTATGAGCAGTTTAACTCTCTAACCATCCTGCTTTTACTGCGGTTATATATACTGAGACACTGATCTTACTTTATTAAAATTTATTCATAAAATGTTTGCAATTCTTCCGAAGAAAGAATATTTTCTTCAGTTTTTACAATAATTTGGGTTATAAAATTTAAATACTTTGATCCCTTTCTTTAAAGCTGATTGAGCATTATTTTGCGTTCAAAAAAGCTTTTTTCCATTATTAGATCTTTATAATAGTCTTTTAACTAATAGTTTAAAATCTATTTTACCATAACATTATATTAATTTCAAAAAATTAAGTTTAGAACATGTTTTCGCAATTTGCGTCTTTAGCAGTTTCAACATTAAAAAAAAAAAAAAAAAAAAAAAAAAAATCATAAGTATTCCATTCGACACATTGAAATTATTGAAACAATCCAGACTTAGATTTTTCTGAAATTGTGATTCAGAAAACTATCTAATTCGTTCAAGTTCGAACATAATATCGCATTTTAAATTTATTCATTTTTTATGTATTTATTTTGCTTGAAAAATATGTTCTCCTCTTGAGTGCATTCTTTATTACATACAAGCTTCTTTTTTCTTTATATAATAAAATTATGTTCCAGTCATTTTCATTTACAGCTTAAATCCAACAAATTTTTCGATGGAACTGGTATTTAAAAATTCTGTCACAATTGATGCTTTTTTTTATATCTTCAAAAGATTTTTCGTAGGAAATATTTCACATTCTTCAAGCTGCTTGAAAGTTTCGTGTAACACTCTATTTTCTTGGTATTCACAATTCCCTTTACAATAAAACATTTGCTATGCGTATCTATATATATAATTCACTTTTCCTACAGCTGTTTTAAAAATAAGAAACTATAACACTAAAAGTAGAAAATACAATTCTAGCACTATAATGTAGAATACAGTACAACAAATATATTTCTTCTCTGACGCAGAACAAGCAATTTTCTTCTTTATTCTATTTGCAGGTTAAAACAAAGAAGTGAAATCCGTAGTTTAAAAAACGTTATATTACAGCTCAGATAGTACAAGCTTGGAAGATGAACATATCTATGCAAAATGTACAATGCAAATCTTCAAATTCATTTTCTATTATTTTCAGATTATATTGTATTTGTACAGATTTTTTTTTTTCTTTAAAATATTACAAAAACAGATTTGAATTGTTTAAAACAACTATTCTTAAGCACTGTCTTAGAATATGATCCTAATCTTATTACTGCATATTTTTATTACTTCTACTGCATATTTTCATAATTTCTTATAAAGCTGAGTATTGCAGAAACTGGTTTTCGATAATAATTCAGACGAAATGAAAATTTCTATAGGAACATCGCTTTCCTAAAAGGAGATTTATACTGATCTAAATCAAGGAATCTATCTTCTTCCTATATGATAGCTAATGTCACCTTCACTATCTAAAGATCACGATTTACTACCGCATTGGAAAAATCTTCCTCACCTTGCATAAACCACGTGATAAGTTTTACGCACTTGTCCTTCACTTGTGGGGCCCGGGAAAGTTTTGGGGGATTGAAAACTCACTATAACAAGGGGGCCGAAGTCAAAAGGTTACGTAAGGAAGAATGAAAAGGGAGAAAGTGAGCCGTTATTCTGTACCGCTATTCTTATTCCCCTAAGCAGGTCCCCTAGAGGGAGAGGCCCGTTAAGTGAAAGGGGCCCGTTCTTGACCTTGGAGCCCCCTCAAGAAGAATAAGATCTTTGCAAGGTCGCCTTATGAATCCCATAAAGAGTTTTATTTACACTTGTGGGGTTCTCTACAAAAGATTATCAATAGGTACTTAGTGAAAAAGTGTTAAAAAAAAAGAAAAAAAAGTTATTTTTTATTTATTTATTTATTTTTTTTTTTATGTAAAATTTAAAGTATAAAAAATATATTTAAAAAAATAGTTGTAAAATAATTTAAATTACTTTGAATTTTCGCATACGTGAATTTAAAAAGATCGTTTTAACTCCCCACATTGTGTTCAAAATCAAAATTGGAAGCAGATTTCTCGTAAATTTGATTTGTAAATTTGGTTACATTACACTGGTTATGTTGCATTACATTGATTACATTAAATTTAAACTACTCATAATATATTTTTTCTTTTGAGATAATTAAAAAATAAATAAATAAATAAAAATTATGTTATTTGGTTTGTTTTTATTTTGTTTTTTTCCAATTTCAAATCACTCATATAATTTAAAAATTTAACTGTGGACATTTTTTTTTTTTTTTTTTTTTTTTAATTCAGTAACAATAAGGAATTTTTCATTATTATTATTATTATTATTATTTTATTAAACTCATAGTTATTTTTTTATTTTAAACTTTTATTGTAATTAAAAAATGTGTAATTGTATAATTGAGTTATGAGGTTACTCGTGAAATATGGAAAACATAAAAATAAATAAATAAATAAATAAATAAAAATTACATGGTGTATAAGGAAAAAATGAGAGGGTCCATATATATCTATACATTTATCTATCAATATATCTTAATACCGTACATCTGTATGAATTGCTATGTATGCATGTAATAGCTTGATTTATGTTCTCCATTTTTACGCATTGTCGAAATACATTATGTATATGTTTATACACAACATATATTATCTATACTATATTCTTAGCAAATACATTTTTCTTAATACAGGTTTTTCTTTTTATCGAATTAATCGCTTGAATCTTTACATGCGTGTTTGGAACATGTGTACGGAAATAAGTGTTTGGAATAAACGCACACTTTATAAGTGTTTTTCCAGTATTCTAGTAACCATTATAAGTCTTTTAAATAATGTAATTTTTTTAGGAAAGGAATCACTAAATTTGAAGAACTTTTTTGGTTTATTGTTTATAGAAAATAGAAAGAAAAGGAAAAGAAAACTAAAAACAAACAAAAAGGAAAAATCGATAAAAAAAAATATAAAATAAAATAAAATAAATAAATAAATAAATAAAAATAAAAAAAGTTTGAAAATGAAAAAAATAATAATTATGTAGAAACTTCCTTAAAGAAAAAAGCAACTAGATACACGCACTTTCATTACAATAAGAATTTTTTGAAAGTTTTCTTCTCTCGAAATTAAATATACTATATAGCAAAAGTAAATAAACAAATAAATAATAATAATAAACTTTAATTAATTTTTATATTTAAATTTTATTAAAATGATTGATGAATACAATAATCGCTGATACTATAAAAAATAATGATCGAATTTGTAATATTTTTCAGTTTAAGAAGAAAAAAAATCTTGCATACTGGAAAATGTAATTAAAAGATAATTGCATTAAGAAATTAAAAATAAATTTAGCATCATTAAATATTAAAGCATTTTGAGAATCTGTAATTTTCGTATTAAAGTATCCTTTTTTTTACTAAATACAAGGTTTTAAACAGTTTCCACAAAACTGTATACAGCTGATAAGAGATTTTCTTGCAGCAATACTTACCCAGCTGTAAAAGTTGTTTTAAAGGCGAAGTAAAATAGTAAAATTTTGATGTACCTTAGATATTTATTTAATTTTGGTAGCTTTTCATAAAATAATTATAAATAAAGAAATAAAGAAATTACAATTATGGAAACGTATTTTAATAGTAGAGGAATTTTGAAAAAAAAAAAAAAAAATCATGAATAGCTTTTAAAATTATATATTTATTGAAAATATAATTCTGGACGGGCAATACTTTAGAAATGTATTATTTTAAATACATAATGCTTGCAAATAAATTTATTAATCAAAACCAAAGCAAAATTAACAGATTTACATTACTTTAAAGCACAAGTAATTAAGAAATTCTTGGGAAATTTATTTAATAAACTTTTAATATATTTAAGTTTTAAGAAATAATTTTAAGAAACTTAACCTTTTATTAAAAAGTAATAATAAATTATGTATGTGTATATGTATATGCATATCTAAATCAGCTTTATTTCATTAGTTGAAAAAGATCGATATAGAAAAGCGTAATTTAAATCATGAATTGTGATAAACCCATTTCACCAAATTGAATCATTAGTAAGCTTTAATATACTTAATGTTTTTGAGAAAATAACAAATAATCATTTAAAATAATATACTCATATAAAAAATATATGATAATAAATAATATATTAATTAATGTTATCAAATTCTAATTTTATATCCTAAATTTAAAATTTGTATTGTATTTTTGAATTAGTATTTTATTTAATAATTCTACGATTATTTAAACGAATATCTTCGTATTCATGGCAGCATTATTATATTAAAAAGTGTTCTTTGCATGTTATAAATGTATTTTTTGTTTGAAAAACTTAAATGTTTGAAAATAAAAACAACTAAAGAAACAAATGACCGTTAAAACACATTTCTGCACTAATGTGATCTTAACTAATTTTAATACTTTTGACTTCTATTAAACATTATTTTTCAAAATTTCGTTTCAGGATTCTTCAAAAATTTTAAAAAGCAGTAAAAGAGAAATATATCTATTTAGTTTTAATTCTTTTATAAATTGTTTCTGCATAATTTTTTTTTCCCTATTTATTTATCTTTTTTGAGTTTATTTGATTTATTATTAATTTAAAATAACAAAAACAGCGATCGTTTTATCAACAAAAACAATCTTTTATTTACAAAATATTGTAACATTAGAATTTAAAATTAACATTTTTTGTTTTTTTTATTAAATTTGTTATAAATGAATTAATTTTTCTTAAACACATATTAAGTACTATAATACAAAAATGCATTTTTAAGGGGATTTGTTTTGTTTTTCATCATATTTAAAATATCAAAATAAGAAATATTGATGTCTAACGTAAAAGTAAATTTTAAAACCTAAAATCTAAATCTTTTGAGTGGTGATAAGAAAATAAGCAAATCTGGTATATAGCTGGTCATATAATATGGTAATTCACATTGGAGTCATTCTGTTTCGAATAAACACAAAAAAGTTGAATTTTTAACCTGCTTCCCCTCAGATTTTTATGAAATTGGGCTCATTTACATGGTCTATAAAGTAATGAATATATGCCAATTAATAAGTCCTTATCCTTTTGCTTTTTGATATACTTAGCTGCCAAACAGGGTAAAAAGTGCAAAATTTCATGATTTTTGTATTACAAATGTACTCATATTTTTAACGTACACAAACATCAAACCGTCTCAATTATATATATTAAAAGCAAAAACTGTTTTATTTAAGAGACAAAAATTTAAGTTAAAATACATTTTAAAAACAAAAAATACATATAAAAACAATTAAAAGCTAAACGTTTCGAAACCCGTCCGGGTTTCCTCATCAGTAATTACAACACAGTGTGCAAACATTACATGAACACTCGAGAAATTTAAAAGAGTACCGATATTGAGGAGCCAGTGCGCATGCTTCATTGATAGTGTGGAGATGCTTGGCAGTGTGCCAGCAAATATATTTATATAGGTGAAACTGGCCGTACAGCAAAAATTAGACTACAAGAGCACAGACGATCTTTTAAAAATTGTAACCAAAATTCTAAAACTGTAATCCATTCAATAGAAACTGATCATATTCCTGACTTCGATAATATAAAAATTCTAAATTCTGGTTTTCATGATTATAAGTTGCGTATTTTCCTTGAGAGCTGGCACACTGCCAAGCACCTCCACACTATCAATGAAGCGTGCGCACTGGCTCCTCAATATTCGGTACTTCTTTAAATTCCTTGAGTGTTCATGTAATGTTTGCATACTGTGTTGTAATTACTGATGAGGAAACCCGGATGGGTTTCGAAACGTCTAGCTTTTAATTGTTTTTATATGTATTTTTTATTTTTTTAATGTATTTTAACTTAAATTTTTGTCTCTTAAATAAAACAGTTTTTGCTTTTAGTACTCATATTTTGTTTTCTAATTAACTTAGAGACATAAGCACATATTTTTATTTCTATTTATTTATTTATTTATTTTAATTTCAAGTTGAAATTTACAATAATTATAGACAATAAATGCAGATACAACGTATAACTTGAAAAGAACATTTAAAATGTACTTTTATAAATATTGAAGGTCAATGTTAAGAATGTTCGACTTTGAGAGGAAAAAAATAAAAAAAATATATGCATTTGATATATCATTTAAAAAGCCTGTATGTTTTCTAGTGATACCAAACTTATGTCTTTAAGTCATGGTTCTGCGGAGCAAAATACGGGTATATAGGCGAGAGTGGGGACGAATGGGACATTTTTCGTGTTTTTATTGATAACTTCGGCCATATGTAATTCAGAATTTTACAACATTGCTCATAAGTACACTTCAGTAATCAGTTACATATAAACATACTAACTTTATTAAAAAGTTATTATTTTTAATTAATAATATATATATATATATATATATATATATTACATGCATGTGTATTGTCCCATTTATCCACACCTATGGGGATGAATGGGACATGATTGGGTGTGAATGGAACAGGACTGGAGTTAACAAAGAAAAAAAAACAAAATGGAAAGTAAGTAAATTTTTAAAGCTAAATTGGTTTATGTGATTTTATTACACACTATGAATTCACTGAAATTAAGATAAACTGATGTATTGACTCAAATTAACATCAAAAGGCAAAAGTCCTTTGGTTCGTGCAGTTCCTAGTGCAGTAAGCTTTGGTAATTTAATCTAATAAGACCTAATCTAAAAATTAATAAATAAATAAGACACTAGAAAGAGATAAATCATAATAGATCATTATAATAGAATTATTTAGATAAATATTTGTTTACGACTGATCGGGAAAAATCAGCATTCTATTGTGTATTGCATTAATAATCACCAGGATTTATTTAATTAGCTTGATTGAAATTGTGATTTTAATCAAATTATTATTAGTTTATTTATTTATTTATTTCAATTATTGATTTAATTTGCATTGAATATTCTAACTTATAATTTTTTTAATCATAATTATTATAAACAAAAATCAGAACAATTAATTTCATTTTTTTTTTTTCTAAGTCCACAAAATTAAGAATCCTGATAAACAATATGGCTAATTTACGTTTTAATGTAATTCTTGTGTAAAATTTTAAATTAGTACATAGTGGGGAATGTACCATTCAATCCCATTTAAACTGTCCCATTCATCCCAACCATCACATGATCATATAAAACAGGAAATAGGCTTAATGAACAATTGTCAATATTATTCTTGAATATCATAAGCACAATAAAAGATTATGCCTTTTCACCATATAAGAGTTATATGAACTTTAAGCAAATAGTTAGTTTCTTAACTACTACCTAACTGAATCAGTAAAAACTTATTTTGGCAGCTAAAAAAAACTATTTTAATTTTTTTCTGCCTTTCTATGAATACAATTCTGAAACTACACTTGATGAATGACCTCAGTGCTGCCATATATCAGAAAAATTGTAAAGTTTCCGGTGCTTGAAAAACATAAAAATTTTCCTATTGTCCTATTCAACCCCACTCTCCCCTAAGTCATACAACAAGTTTGCATTTTTCGTCCGTTTTTGCAGCCTTGTATATCAAAAACTAAAAGTAAGGAAAATTTATTAAACTTAGTTATTAATTTTTCTATAGAACAATTAAATGAGCCCGATTTCATAAAAATCTGTGGCATAAGGTCTTTAGCGGTGTCGATTTGACACAGCTTAACCCATTGATTGATTTTTTCATTACGCATATAAAAATCATTATATTCCTATTTTTCTAGTTTATTTTTTATGAATTCACGAAAATCTTATAGGTAAAATGTTTTTTAAGTAGTATTTACATTTTTTAAAATCATTGTTTTTGTAAGTATTTGTTTTACTATTTGTTCAAAATAACAAAAACAGCTAATTATTTTTAATCGAATCAATGCTCAATAAGTACTTGCAAAATGAGTTAAAAATAAGGAACACTTTATTAAATAAATTTATTGCTTTTTGTTATATTTGCAATATGTGAATTATTTTTTTATTATTATATTGACAGCAGCAAAATACGTGAATGCTGAAATCTAACAGAAAAGAAAAATTTTGAAGCCTGAAATCCAAGTTTGTTGAGCATTGATTGCAAAATATTAAAATCTGATATATAACTTCGAATATAATAAGTAACTATTGATGTCTAGCAGAAAAGAAAAACTTGAAACCTAAAATCCAAGTTTGTTGAGTGGTGATAAGAAAATAAGCAAATCTGATATATAGCTTCGAATATAATATGGAAATTCATATCGATTGAAAATTTCAGAACGCATATCCAAATCATTAAATTCCTACTTTCCCAGTTCCTTTTTTCTAAATTCGTGACAATCTTTGCAAACATATGCTCTAAATATTTGCATTATACTTCTGAAGTTTTCGAAATTTGAGTCAATTTGTTTTCGTAACATCTTTAGAACATTTTCTTCAAGCGGCGCATATGTTTTCTGTATATGTTAAGGAGACAGATTTAATGTGGATAGATTTTTCTCGGAGGAATTATGGATTCGAGATAATTTTAGCAAAAAATTCTCAGTTTAGAATATTTTTTTATTCTATTTTATTTTATTTTATTTTATTTTACTTTATCTTTAAAAAAGTAGTTGCAAAAACAGCATTAAAGATCAAATTATGAGTCAACTTAGTGCATTGTTGGTATATTTATATTTACAGATTTAAATTGAAAAATAACCTGTTCTAAGAAGAAACTATGATTTTTTTTTTTTTTTTTTTTTTTTTTTTATGTAAAACTATTTAAAGTTATAGTTTTAGAAATTATTTTATGTATTTCTAACAATTTACTATTTCAAGTTTAAAGATGATACTTTATAATTATGTGTTAATATAAAAATCAAAATACTTTGATTGTTTTTTATTTTTACTTCCTTATACAAAGTACAATGAAGTATGGTAATCCCGATTTGCGAAACAGATTTTATATCTCACATAGCTAAAAAGCGAGTGATCGTAGAATGTTGCAAAGTTACATTTGTGACTCTCATGACGTGTAGTTGTACACCTCGAACAATGGCCTTAATCTGAGAGTAGATTTTAGAGATATCTACGATTTTACATGATATGCCATGACGTCTGTATATATGTGTATGTGTATCTCGCATAACTCAAAACGGTTAGACGTAGCACGTTGCAAACTGGTATATAGGTTTGGTATAATATCTAGTTGTGCACCTCCTTTTTTAATAATTTTTAACTTACAGTTTTGGAAATATTTACGAAAATTGTATTCATAATGAACAAAAATACGAAGGATTTGGCCATTATTTATAACCTACCATCATAGAGATTTCAAATGAAACTAATGATAGAGCAGTAATGATATTATTATGAAAGTTGTCGACATTTTAGCTTGTAGAAAGTAATTCTTAAAGATATAAGCAGGTTCTAGTCTGTACTTTATTTAATGAATATTCAGCCCGTAGATGAGCCCCCAATGATAATATGATATTGTTATGAATGTTACTGACGTTCTTGCATGCAGAAAATTCTTTTTAAAGACATTAGTCGGTTCTAGTCGATAAATGCACTTTATTTAATGAATATTCAGGAAACGGTTGAATAAAAGTTCTTTTTGTGCCACAAAAATCAATAACAAAGGAATATTCTCGAAACAATCATTCTTACTACAGTAATAAAATAAACATTGTTAAATACATTACAGAGCAGAAATTTCGCTAATTCGGGAACAACCAAAAATTCCGAATCGAATTCAAATTCAACGATAGTATTATCAGTGGTTTATAGAATTTTCGATGTAGTTATGTGCTAGAAACCAATGTATCATTACAAAAAATTTCTTAACTCTATTCCTATTGAAGTTAGAGTTTCCAAACTTTGGGAATCCTGAACTACCACTTTTCACCACATTTGAATGCCTAATTTGACGCTAAGTCAGCGTCCACATGCGTCGAAATAAAAAACTACTATCTATTTCCACTTTTGAGTAATACCATATAGATAGTAGCACGTAAAGATATAGGCAAGTTCTAGTCTACAATCAACAATAATTACTCTTCTTTTTTATAGTCTTGTTAGTCGTTTATAGAAATTTCGAAGAATTTAGTTCTGCGCTCTAAATCAATGAATTCCCGGAAAATTCCTAAACTTTGTTCTTATTGAAGTCAGATTTTTCAAAATCTGGCAACCTTAAACTACATATTTTTGCCATAGTCGGTCACCAAGTCCCCATGTTAGACACAAAATTAGCAAATTTGATGCCAAGACCAAAATATCTGTTGGCTACACACTTGGCTGTTTAGAGATCATATTTTGCGGCAAATATTGTTTGAGAATAGCCAAAATTAGTAACCCAATTTTAGTAGAGTCAATTGTTTTGGTAAAATGTATCGTTTCTCGCAACTAGTTTTCGCCAAAAAGAATAAAAGTAGGCATTCTATGCTAAAATGATTTTATTAAACTCTATAAGTTGTGCTTTTGCCTATGAGAGATTGTGCGATAAGACGTGGAGTTTTATTCCTTAAAAAACTACTATATTCGTCTCGGCGGTGTGTATAATCCTATTATCGTGAATTTTGCGGTTGAAGTAGCAGATTTCTTTATTTCTTTTTGCTTGATTTCAGGAATATTTGTGTACTGGAACCTGCCCGTTTATTTACGAATTAGTTTTCTCACAGAAAAAAAAAAAAAAAGAAAGAAAAAATTGAATGTTTCCATAACAATATGTATATTCTAGTGAATGTGTAAGGAAGTCATGTGGAATCCCCATCAGATTTTTTTATTTAGGTGTTATCTCATTCATGCAGTAATATTTAAAAATGTAGTTGCAAAAATTAAATAAATAAATAAATAAATAAAAGAATAATAAAAATTATAAGAAAAAAATTATTAAATATCAAATCCTGTAACAACTATTCTTTAATATCTTTAAATGTTTTATTATTCCATGCGAAGTTAGAGTCAATTTACTTTCGTAATTTCTTTATTATTTCTTTATTTATTTATTTTTCCTACAACTGACCGACATTGTGATTTATGTATATGTTAAAGAGTCATATTTAATGGACAGTTTTTCCCTAACTGGATTATAGTGTTATAATGTGATAATGTTGCAGTTAAGGTCGTTTGATTACACGAGGCCTCACATAGATTATGAATTTGATATTACGTTAGAATTTTAGAATTTCTAAGTGTAAAAGTATTTTCTTTTTTTACTGATTTATTAATATTGAAAAATGTGACAAAAAATAACAAATTATAAAACAACTATTGTAAGTATATGTTGTTAAACGTCTAATGCTAAATTTGAACTTTAAGATAATAATCTAATGTTATATTTATAACTGTTAACTTTAATAAAAAGATAAAACTTTTTTTTAATTTTTCGAGTTTTTGTATGGAAATTTTTCTATTTATACATATTTAAAAAAGTAGTTTCATGAAGTATCATTAAACATCAAATCATGTAGCAACTAAAGATTTTTATAAGTATTTATTATTCAAGCTTATTTTCTACTTGAATATTACATCTGAAAATTTTAGCTAAATGTAAATTGTAAAATAAAACGTACTTAAAATTCTCTGATATTTTTTTACTCTATTACAGCATATTTTTTATTTATATAAAAATATTTCATTATTTAGTTGTGAAAATATCAGTAAATATATATATATATATTTAATGACAAATGTATATATATATTTAAATATTGCCTAGTTCATTTAATTTCAGATTGTTTAATATTGAGAATAATAAAATTCTTATCTCAGACTGTAATAACTGCCATTCGTGTTATTTTCTGGGAAAAGTAGCTAGTAAAGATTCAACCTGTTTCTATTAAATATGCATGCGCTGTACCAAGCGAATGCGCATTCTTCGTTCATGCAGTTGTGAGTTATTGCTTTGTAGATGTTATACATACTTATGAGGTGTGAAAAAAAAATTACGAAAAATTTATATTTGGTGTCTTTTAACTTATTGTTAACTTGTATTTTACTATGTCTTTTTCAATAAATGTGGCTTATAAAATTGTTTTAAATATTTTGAATAATGTGTGTATTAATAGCTTAATACTTTACACAAAATTTTTACTTAAATATCATATTTGGAAACTAAATATTGAAATTTAAATTATATAAAAATTAGAATATTTTCCCTTTTGTTTACATACAGATTTTTTTTTTTTTTTTTTTTTTTTTTTTTTTTTTTCATTTATACATAAATATTAAAATACTCTAGCAGGCTATGCCCGTTTCGCTGGTCACTATATTTAAATGAATTTTGAAAAGATTTGAATCACTATTTCTTTTTATATCATTTTATAAATAAAAAATAAAAAATAAAGTATAAATATAAATAAATAAATACATTGAAATCATTCTAAACCTCGTCTCAGGTACCCGCTGCCTACGGCCCTCCTATCCCGCCCGCACTGCATCGGGTCCAGGTTCTCACTGTCTGCAGTAAGGTTTTTCCCGGGCACTTCAATTTGGGTATATATCTGGGTATTTCTTGACGACAGGTGGAGCTGCTGTTATTTAAGAACTACGATTTTAAAGATGACTGTATCTCAGCATCTGCTAAATATTTTAGTTTATGTACTTTATAGCCCTCGCTCTTTTCCTTGTATTACCATATGAATCCGACCAATATAATAAATAAAAGAAAAAGTAAATTTTCTTTTAAAAGTAATTAAATAAACAAAAAAGGTATAAATTTTAATTAAACTTAAATTTAATAAGTTTAATCTTTTGTTCTATATTACCATTTTTCTGATAAATGCTTGAACAAATGAAAAATAAAAGGTAGTTATATTATAAAAATTATACATGAATATATCTGTTTTAAATAGTTTTTTTTTTTTTTTTTTTTTTTTTTTTAAATATGTTTAATTTTTTCTACTGTATTTCCATTTAATTTCAGTAAATATAATAAATTAACAAAAGAAAGTAAAATGATTTCACCTTCGAACGAACGAATTAACTAAATAAACAATAAATAGTGTAATAGCCGTTGCTAAGATACGCAGATGATTGAAATGAAAGAATAAATTTTAGAAAAATGAAAAGCAGAAGTCAAAGGATGAAAACAAAGTAATAATAATATTAATTAAATAATAATATTCGAAATTCGAAAAAAATCTCGATGAGGTACACATCTACATGGTCCCAGCTATACATCTGGCAAATTTTGTAGCTCTACGATCAGTAGTGTGAGCACTAGAACACAGACATGCACACACACAGAGAGACACACAGACACTTCTCTTTATTTAACTCCATACAATCCTAAACATTAAATCACATTTTTTTTCTAATTTCAATCTAATTTTATTTTTCCCAATTTATATAAATATTTAAATATATATGTATGAAGGATAAAATATTTCTCATAAATTTCTGGTTATTATATAGAATCTTATGTTTATATATGTATATCTGAAATTGCAGTTGAAAAAGAAATCGCTAAATATGAATTTCTGTATCAATTAAGGCATGCGTTTATTATTTTATATTCAATTTCCAGTTAAATAATAAGTTTGATAATTTCATCTAACAATAAAAAATAAAAAATATATATATCTAAATGAAAATGAAAATATTCTTGCTATTATTATTATTTTTTAAATTCTAATCATACTTTAAAAGCTTATCATTAAATATTTCTCTTTCTAAATAGTAATGAGATGTGAAATACTAAATTACATAATAAATACATTCAGTAATGCATTTAAATGATATAAATTTGAATGCATTTCCATTCATTTTTAATTATGCTTCATATGAAAAGCATTACACAAAACCATTTGCTGTAAAATAATTTCGAAATAAGTATTTTAGCCAAGACATAAACAAGTACATGTAAATGTTAACTCAACCATAGATTTTAATTTTATTTAATTATATCTTTCGTAATTTATATTTAATTATATAATTAATATCATATTTAATTTATAATAATTTAATTTCTTGTTTGATTATTACAAATAAAATTTATGCCGAACAGTATTTTTTCTTATGACTAATCTATATTTTGATATAGTTCGTTAGTTTAGGAAAATTGATAGACGTCTTGTATAAATAGCTGAATTTCAGGTATCGCAAGTGGATTCCTTTCAAAACGGCTGTATGGATTTTTTTTTTCAAACTTGCAATAATAACCCTCTTTTAAACATCCTTTTGTATGTAATTGTTGTTTCCCGGTCAACAACTGAATATGCCAAATTTTGGTAAAAATCGGTGTCTCAAAAACGGCTCTAACGATTTTTTGAAAACTGTTACATAAACTCATTTTAGATATCCATTCTCATACTTTACGTGGTTATTACAGGAAAATTAATAGTTATCCTGATCAGATAGATCAGTTTTAGATCTCGGAAATTGGTGTATCAAATAAAAAAATAAATTAAAAAAAATCTACCCTTCCCCCTTTTTTTCCCCTTGCTATGTAAATTATATTTTATGTCTTTACGTTTTCATGCGCTTACCGCAAACGTGTATTAACTTTCTCTTACTGGAAAATTTTTAGTTGTCTATTTCATTAGCCCAATTCTATGTCTTCTGATCACATTATCTCCAAAAAGTGCATGTAATGCGTGTAATAGTGGGTAATGGAAGTCGGGTGGTTGTTTCACACCAGATTTTTTATTTAAATGTTAACATTTTGGAAGTAATAACATAAGGAAAAGGCAAATTTAAATAAATGTTTTCATTTGTTTTGCTTACAATTGTTAATATTTGCATAAATGCAAAAGAAATTATATTTGATTATTTAATAATAATACCACTATGAAATAGTGTTACCTTACTAAATGCTTTAACTTAATATTTAAATGTATAACTAATATTTTTACTTAATAAATTAATAATTAATACTTAACTTGATAACTTAGTAGATAAACTTAATAATCATCATTCATTTAATAACTAAATACATTAACTTAAATAGAATAACTAAATGATTTAATTTATTGATATCGATATAATTTTTATACACATATATAACCATTGTATTGTATAAAATATCAGTACAAAAACCCTTGACGGGTTAAAAGTTTGTGACGCAGCTACTTTATCGCTATAAGAATTTGAAATATGGGTCTTAAAAATAATGATATCAAATTTTAAGTGACGCTTTGCTAGTAGTTAAAATATACATAGATTTTCTTATTTGATCATTTGCTTTTTTCTTTTATTTATATTTACAATGCAAACATATTTTTAACTTCAAGATAAGACAAATATATAAAATATACTCTGATGCTTTTTCATTTGCATTTCAATTTCAAAATAACAGTTTTAAAAGGAATGATATCAAAATTCCAGTGACACCTCAATGTCACTTTAAAAGATCTGTTTTTAGATTCCACTAAAATTACCTTTGTTTTGTCTAATAAAGTATATTTACACATTGAAACAGTGCTTTTAATTTTCAAATATATACTGTCAAAAAATCACACTTTCACTGAGTTTGCATTATAAATTGAAATTATTTATTTCAATAAATCGATTTGTCTTTTGCGTCACGCTATCCAAAACTGTGAGTAAAATTTATGTTAATGTTACTTTGTATCGTAGTACCCAACTAAGTCAAAATGTGTACAAAGAAAACATTTGCACAAATTTTACTTACCGTTTTGGATAGCGTGACGCAAAAGACAAATCGATTTATTGAAATAAATAATTTCAATTTATAATGCAAACTCAGTGAAAGTGTGATTTTTTGACAGTATATATTTGAAAATTAAAAGCACTGTTTCAATGTGTAAATATACTTTATTAGACAAAACAAAGGTAATTTTAGTGGAATCTAAAAACAGATCTTTTAAAGTGACATTGAGGTGTCACTGGAATTTTGATATCATTCCTTTTAAAACTGTTATTTTGAAATTGAAATGCAAATGAAAAAGCATCAGAGTATATTTTATATATTTGTCTTATCTTGAAGTTAAAAATATGTTTGCATTGTAAATATAAATAAAAGAAAAAAGCAAATGATCAAATAAGAAAATCTATGTATATTTTAACTACTAGCAAAGCGTCACTTAAAATTTGATATCATTATTTTTAAGACCCATATTTCAAATTCTTATAGCGATAAAGTAGCTGCGTCACAAACTTTTAACCCGTCAAGGGTTTTTGTACTGATATCATTACTTTTTATAGGTTATTAATCAAAAGATTAAATTAAGTCCTTCCGACTCATAAGAAGTTTAGGTTGATTTATCTTTTCTTATGAAGTTGCCACCATTGTTTTCAAAATGGCAGCTACAATTTATTAATGGACTTGGTAGATTTATTAATGAGGGCTATGTATATATGCAGCTTTAAGCAAATCATTTCAAAAGTTATTGTGATAATTTTCAAGTGGCCACCATTTAGAAACAAAAGGACAGAGTGACTGAGTTGCCCAGTGAACTTATCAAAGACATTTGAATGATATATCAACTGCGCAAATTTGATTTGAACTGATTCAATATTACAAAAGTTATTGTAATGAAAAAAATTTAAGTGGCTGCCACTTGGAAACAAAATGGTGGAGCAAGTTGCCTAGCAAACTTATCCATGATATTTGAATTGTAAGTTCCCTCCCCAAATCTGATTTGAACCAGTTTAGTATTCTAAAAGTTATCGTGGTGGCACATTTTCAAGTGGCAGCAACTTGGAAACTAAATGCTAGAACAAAATTCATCCAAGATATTTGTGTGATAAGTTCAATGTCCAACTTCAACTGATTCAGTATTTAAAAAGTTATTCTGATGATAAGTTTAAAAGTGGTAGCCTGATTTGAAATGGCCGTACTTAAGATATCAGTCATTTTGTTAAAAATGGCAGATAAAATTTATTAATAAATACTTGGTTGAGACCCTTGTGTGGTCAATGTAAGCATCAAAATTCAAGCAAATACAGTCTTAACTAACCTTTTTTCAATGTGGATTTGAAATTTTCGTGTAGCCACCACTTGAAAACAAACTGCAAAGCAACGTCGTTAACAAACTCATCTAAGATATTTGTAAGATAAATTTGCTGTATAACTTTGGTTCAACTTTGAGTATTATGTCAAAAATTATCGTAATCACAAAATTTCCATTATATATACAGAAAAACTCAACATTTTTTACATTTATACGACCATTTTTTAATTCATGAAATCAATGAAGGTAGTGAATCAACGAAGGCTTTTCTCGCTTCGCTGGTCACTATATTTAAAGGAAACTCTTTTCTATGTAACTTTACAAAAAAAAAAAAAAAAAAAAAATTTAAAGAAATCATGAAGCACTTTAAAGCCCGCTTTGGTTCCCCGCTGCCTTCGGCAGTGACCCACTCATTCGCTGACTCTCAGGTTACTGTCCCTATTGCCTGTGACGACCGCTTACCAGTGGGCTTCCATTTGAGTGCTTATCAGATGACAGTTTCAAAAAGATTGAAGTAGTCATTTTATATTTGAATCCCAATTACATATGAACAACACTATATGTGGTGCATATAATATTTTCTTTCACGTTATTTTCTATATTTATTTTATTTAATCGATCAACCATAAAATGACAACAATTTCACACATAATGAAATATGTAAACCTGATCAAGGTACAGGCAGCCTTAATGTAACTCCCCTTGGTGACTTTTCAATTTTTATCGTCACTTTAGACAAAAATACATATATAGATGAAGAAAATAATTTAGATTTTAAAACTTTGCATTTCGTCAAAAAACTATTTCGATACTATTTTAAATAGGGAACTGTTTTATAATTATGGTGATTCTATTTCATAATTGTTGATAATAAAGTTACAATTTTATAAGGAGAAAATATTTCAATGTATTCATCCACTGGACCACAAACAGTAAAATGTAAAAAGCAAATTTCTGATTGGCAACACTGCAAACAACAACAGTTTGTTTTGTTACCATTGCTTACTTTGCTTACAAAATTATATTGCATTATTTAAAAATGTTTTTTTTTTTTCTTTTTTTTTTGTCTGGTAAAATCTTGGATTAATCTACATTTACATACATTATATTTCAGGTAGGAATTAGTATTTTAATAGTTTTATTTTACTTTTTATACACATTGTCCATTGTGAAGCACGTATAAACTTTGTACATTTAGCTTCTCAGTTTTTTTCAGCTTTTTTATGTTTCTGATGCATATTTGTTCTTTTTTTATACACTGAAGATTAAAATAAATATTTATTACTTTTATTAAAATATGTATACCATGAATCATAAAATAATTCATGACAAAAAAAAAAAAATAATAATAATAATAATAATAAAAACATTAGCAGAATTTTCTGACTATCTATCTGCAAAAAAATAAAATTTATCTCCAAATAGTGAAGAAGGAAGGCACTCCCTCTCAGGCCTAGCACCGTGTAGTCAGTCAGCCTTAATCCCAAACACAAACACACTCAAACCATGACAGCCGAACCAAGTCTGGTATCACTAGGAATAATTGCAATTCCTAAAATTAATTTGTAGATGCAAATTTTACATAAATTAAGACTATAGAATATAGTAATCTAGAGCAGGGTGCGAAATTTCCGCTCACCAACTCGAGTGGAATTTTTACTGTGGCGAGTAAAAATTTGGTCAAGTTATAGATAGAATTCTTACACAATACGGTGACAGAAAACATTCTTTTTATAGATTTAAATAAGACAAAATCTTGTGATCTTATAACCTCTCCTTTCTCTCTTCTCGGAGTGTTGAGTCTGTGTGTGCACTGTCTGACGATCGCCCCAGCCTAGGAAAGGAAAAATGCTTAGTACATGCATAAAAGTTTTAATCTCTTCATCAGTTTCGTTTCTCTCACTTTGATTTCTCCAAGCTGAGTGAGAACAGACGAGCAGAGAAGAGAGCCTCTTTGCCCGTCGCCCTCTATCCGAGAGAAGAGAAACACGAAAGTTTGCCTATGCGATATTGGTGCATGAAAATGAGCTCGAGCCCTTTTAAAGATACTGCTTATTTTTATTTTGTTGAATAATTACCAAAAAGTAGTTCACATTCTCCAGTTTTTCATTGAAACGTCAAGGATTTGCGCTTGTAATGATTTGTAAGCAACGATTATATCAAAAAAGTTATTCTGAAATGGTTATTTCAAATGACAATAATGAACAAACTATACACACCGACATTCCGTCTGATTACAAAAATAAAATGGACACATTTCTGATGAAAAAAGTTAAATAAATACCGTATATAAGCCGAGAATTTTTGGAAATTTTTCGGAAGCTGAAGTCGGGGGACGGCTTATATATAAGAGTACACATTTTTAGGAAAAAACGTACATTAGAAACAATGATTGAATACATAGATTTTAAGCTTAAAAACTAATATAAAGTAAAATAGTGATATTAAACCTTATTTTTAAATAATTATCACATATAAAACTTTTAAATTAGCAATTTTAAATTTATTTCAAGAAACGCTCAATGTAGTCACGTGTGTTACATTTATATTTTTTTGACCTGCCGGTAACTGACATCATTGGCAGATTGCACGAACGGAGTAACTACTCTGTCTGATTCAGAAATAGTATAAGAAAAACTTGAAAAAACAGGACTCCTGATCATATTTTTAATTTATACAATTAAATCATATCTGTTTAAAATGTTTCAAGGCTTACACTAGCAAAAGAAGTGGCAAATCTTTGTTTTTTTTCATATAGAAGTTTTTTTTTTTTTAAGATTGCCTTGAGGTACTGATAAAAATACTCAAAAGTAGAAGATATACAAAATAATTTAGATATGTCATAAAAAAAAAAAAAAAAAAAAAAAGATGCAATCGGTCTTTTAACGGCTTATTTATGTAAACATCCAGCGGCTGCATCATCGACGTTAGGGTTAGACCTCCCGGTATTACGGCAAGGCAACCATCGTTTTCAGCTGCTGGGACTTGTGTGTGCGAGTGCGTCTGTGCTAGCCTCCCTCCTGATAGGGTTGCCAGAGTTAAAATTATCGTCATTGGTGAACACACTGCGATCATTTTACGTCATAGCTAAGCAAAGTAAGGAATTCTATTGGATAAGCATGCATTTCGTGCAATTTCATTGGACAGATTATCCTGAAAGTTGTATAGATTGGCAATATACTCGAACTTTAAAAGAGTATTTTTTCAATTCGGCTTGTACACAGGTTGGCAATTTTGGGCAAATTTCTGCAGGGAAAAACATACTCTTGGCTTATATTCGGAAATATACGGTAAATAGGTAAATAAGGAAGCTTAACATTTCAAATAAAAAGATTTCAGGGGGTCGATCCAGGTTTTAATTTTTGGGTCCCTTTTTTGTGAAAAACAAAATATTTTTGTGAAATTTTTATTTGTTTTTGTGAAATGTAAAATATTTTTGTGAAAAAGTAAAATATTGTGTAAAATCTTCCGTTTTTACAATCACTTTATGTAATGTTTAATATCAATTTAATAGAGTTTCGTTGAGACAAATTAAGGCATTAATTAAAAATAATACTGAAAATATGAAAACATTTAATAAAAGGATCATTTTTATAAAACAAAATCTTGTGAAGGGACTCATTTTATAAATTTGAATTTTGTGAAGGGTCCCTTTTCATGGATTTGAATTTTGTGAAGGGTCTCTTTTTACTATGTGGAATTTTGTGAAGGGGCCGCAAAAGGGACCCAAATTTTGCCTGGATCGACCCCTGGATTTTCACAGAATATTGTTTGACAGAGTTTTTTTTCTTCTTTTTTTCTTTAATGAATCTTTGCATTTTATGTTATTAGATATTTTCATCTTTTTCAAATCTCAAATACAATACACTATAATGATTTTTAATTATAGATGATTATGAGACATGATGATATACGACACACTTTTAATATACCGTAAAATTCCAATAGTAACCCCCCTCCCGATTATAACCCCCCCTCCCTTACCTTTGACGTAAAGGTAGAAATTAAGAAATTTGGTTGGTGGCCACTGGCCACTAGCCTTCATTTTTTTAGTGGCCACTTTTAAAAAGTTACTTGGCCACTCGCTGATAAAAGTAAAAGTAAAATAAAATTTTCTTTTCTTTAATTTTTTCAATGTTCAGTCTCGACAAATCATTAAGAAAATAATTAAGGTAGTCAACTTTTTGAAACTCATCCACAATAATACATTTCTGATAAATTTTAATAAATGAAATAGAAATAGATTTACATAATTTATACTATGAATGTAAGAAAATACTATTCATTACAAAATTCATATGTTTAAAATGCTCTTTTGGTTATATTATTTTATAACAGAAAAATTCTGATTATATTGCCCCTTCACTATCCTGAATGGTGTCGATTTTCTACTTAAAAAAAAAAAAAAAAAAAAACATTTTTGATTCATGAAAATTTGTATTTGTAAATAAAAAAAAATATTTTTTTAATAATACTTTTTTATTTTGCAAGTTTCTTTTTCCTTTTTTTTTTCTTGTTACAAATGAATTATAAATTAATTTTTCTTTAATTAATAATGAATTTTTAATAATTTGCAATTATAATCCCCCTCTCTAACTGAATTTAGAGAGTGTGGCTGTAGTCGAGATTTCACAATGAAATTGTAGCTGTCACTTTTTAAAAAGTTGATTTTGACAAATTTTAAAATTAGTAGCACTAATTCATCTTAAGGATAAACAAGATCTTAAGCTCAATCATTAAATGATAATTCAATAGAAAAAAAAAAAGAAATCAATTTTAAGATATTATCAAATTTGTAATTTAATGGTCTGTAGTATGTAGTACATCAGTGTAACTCAGATTAGGCAGAACAAATTACATATAATGCGTCAAATGACGTTTTTAATTTTTCTGCGAACGTAATACAATCAGAGTTTCAGCCGATTGATTATCTCACGAGCTTCCTTTTCGTCTCTTTATCCCGAAAGTTGGCTGAAACTCTCATTTTGACATTTTTTTAAAATTAAAATCTAATAATTTTATAGAAAAATGGAAAAAAGCCATACTTTTTTTAGTATATGAATAAGACTACCTGCCAATTTCCAGTGTTTACTGTTAAAATTGACTTCCGAGAATGTCTGTAAGTGGTGATGTTAGATTTGAGAAAGCCTGAATTCGAGGCGCACGGCGCGTTTACTGTGAAAACGCCGCCGCACGATCCAAGTTTGCATTGGAATGGGGTATTCTGTAAAGAATGGGTAGAAGAATTTTAAGTGTTTACTATTAAAATTGACTTCCGAAATATGTTTGCAAGTGGCGAGGTTAGATTTTAGAACAGCCTGAATTCTTTGCGAGGCGCGTTTACCACGAAAAAGCCGCCGTGCGATCCAAGTTTGCCTTGGAATGGGGTATATTTTATAAAGAATGGGTAGAAGAGAAGTGACCACTGCAGTGGCAACCAAAGGCAATTTCTTTAGTCGCCACTTTTAAAAATCTAGTCGCCATGTGACGAGTGGCGACCGCTAATTTCTAGCTTTACTTTGGCAGCTAAGTTCGCCACTCTTTCGTTATTCCCATGAGCGTTGCAAACATACTTTTTTTAAATTCTGAAGTCTTATATGTTTATTTAGAAACTTTAATTTGCATATAACGTATCCAAGTGTTATTTTTACTCATCTTTTTAAAGTAAAATAACTCCAAATAAAAAAAATGTGGTGTTGTTTACATTCTTTAAACTCCAAAACGTTAACTGCTAAATCAAAATATTCACTGTACTTTATTTGCTAATGCAAATGTAAACAAACATGCAGCTTTAGCATAAAGCAATTTGTTATGTTTATATTTTCAAAATCAGAATGAGGAACAGCTATACGATAAAATAAGCCACCCATTACTGTTGCCAATGTACAGCTTACCAGATGAGTCGATAGTGCGAACTGATACTCAGAATCATTACAAAACATCGAAAATACATTTTAAGAAAATAAATTATTTCACTCGTGTTTGTTTTGAAAGTCACTGAAATAAATGAATCTGAAAATGCATGAAAATCAGGGGTCGAAATTAGAATCAGTAAGTTGGGAGCCAAAAGACAACTAATATTATTTTCTTAGTTGCAATTATGTTGTACTAAGGTGCCATTTCGAAATTGTCATTTACACATAGAAACATGTGCATAAACATTATACATAAACAGAAATTAATCAAAATACTGATACCTTATCTAGTTAGTTTTTTCCATTTTAAAAATGTGTTAGAGCAAATATTTTTACAAGAAAGCTAGGAATTTAATTCTACTACTTCGTTGCTAGTGCCTTTATTTTCATCACACATTATAACTGCACACTGAAGGGGGAAAAAGAATGTTAGGCGTCAAAGTGATGATTAAGTATAAAATTATGGTCATCAAAATGAAATATTTATTTGCAAAATACAACTAACTACCACTAATTTCAAGCCCTGATGAAAATCTGTGCTGCAGCGGTCAGTATTCTAATATAAAAACTAAAAAATAACATCACTGGATACCCCTAATTCATAGCACACAAATCAGAAAATGCATAAAAATCTGTACCGGAGCGGTTAGTATCCCAGTATTAAAACCAAAAAAACATCACTGGATATCCTTAAATTGATCGGACAAGGATCGGAAAATGCATGAAAATCTGTACTGCATCACTACCATGAACAATTTTTTTCCCTAAATAATTCCATTAATTTAATAATAATAAAATACACTCAAAAATTAATTTTTAAATTTCAAAAATGCATTTAAAAAAATCATTCACCTCGGTTGCATAACAATAAACATATGAGTGGCTGACGCATGAAGAAAAACAAAATTCCGAGACAGTTAAACGAAGTTCCGATACAAAAAGGTTACTATTAAAAAGTGTTGATGTACTCAGTATGCTCATTGCTCAGTAAAATCAATGAATAAATCAAAAATTAGTTACCATAGTTATAATAAAATTCTTAATTTAGTTTTAAGAAAATGACTTTCCAATTCAAAATTTATAGGAAGAGATTTAAGAAAAAATACCGTAAGATTATGTAATGGAATATTATCCATCTAAATACTTTATATATTTCCCAAAGGCAGAAACACTGCGACACGGCGACATAGTCGCGGACACAGAAAAACGGCTTGCGGATAGTTTTTGTCTGCACTGAGAAAAAAAATTTGTCTGTAACTTTTGGATAACTATTCACTTATAAAAATTTCTGTATCAAAGCTAAAACTAATACTTGTATTATTTATAATTATTTATATTGTGTTGTGTGGAACATTGCTATAAAATATTTAATTGAATGAGATAAATTGAATGAATACAATTGTTTATATTATATCGTTTTGTAGTAAAATTGTATTTGTGTATTGTTGCACAAGATCAGCACTGATGTTAAGCCCCTCCTCTCCCGTCCCCATCAGCTTTCAGGCTTTTTGAGTGTAAGCCATTTTCACCCCTGATTACAAGCAAATTTTGCAGACAGATTATGAAATCTTAAAAGCCTGTTGCAGACAGCTTCAAAACTTTCTGTCACTGGGATATATTTTAACGAAGTGGCTAATCGGACCGTCGTTGCGATTAGTGTACAGGCTATTTGGACCATCTTTTCCAAGGAGAATAAATTAGCACTGATAAAAGAGTAAAATTTAGAAATAATATAATGTGTCTCGTCCCCGTGCATGAAAAATTATCTTGTTTACTTTTTTTTGAGTGCGGGAGTAGGGTAGAGATTAATTATTTTCACAGAGATTTTGTACTCTAAATGAGGCTAAAATTATTCATAAAAGGACAATAACTCAAAATTAATTTTTATAAAGCAAAAATGAAAATAATAAAGACTTCGAAAATTGAATAATAAAAACAAAAAAATGCAACATGAAAACAGACCTTAGTAAATGAGTATTTTCAATCTTTGAAAAAAATCTTCGCAATATGTTTGTTTAAGAATATGTATAAATAAATCTTCATATTCAACTACATTGATGTTATTTGTTTTTTTATTTCTTTTCTGTCTTTCCTCTTTTTTTTTTTTTTTTTTTTTTTTTTAACAATTAAACCGTTCCAATATAATTCAATGCAAACTAAACTCAATTTTCTATACAAATATATGTATGATTTTTCTGAAAATAACTTTTGTACTTATTTATTAATGTTGACAGCAATGTTGAAATAAACATGGATTGTAGATCAATCGCATTATACACTTTTAAAATGTTAAAAATTTGAATTTGCAGTTGAAACAAGCAAAATAATTAGTATAGGGTTCCCACTAAATTTCAAAAAAAAAATTCCCTGACTTTTCCAGGTCTATTTTTAGAAAATTCCAGTCACAAAATTTGGTTTGTGACATAAAAGATAGCTCACGGTATAAAGCAAAACATAGCTCGCAACATAAAAGACAACATAGTAACGTGACTTGTGATATAAATTGAATGTTTAAAATGCATTTTCCAGGTTTATATCATCATTTTCCCAGGTTTTTGAGCAATATTTAGATTCAGAAAATTCCACTAATGTTTTATTACTATTATTTTTATCATACTGAAAAACAAAACAAACAAACAAAAAAAAAAAAAAACTGAGAAGCTAAATGTACGAAGTTTATACAAGTTTCATAATGGACAATAAAACTATTAAAATACTAATTCTTACCTGAAATATAATTTAATTAAAATCCAAATGTAATTGTTATCCAACAGACTGTTTTACGACACCACGGAGTATTATAAGACGCTTTCATGACGCCAATCCGTGCATGACGCTAAGATAACAAAACATAACAAACGTGTTGTTAGTAGTGTTGCCAATCAGAAATTTGCTTTTTACATTAACTGTTTGTGGCCCAGCGAATGAATACATAGAAATATTTTCTCCTTAAAAAATTGTAACTTTATCATCAACAATTATGAAATAGAATCACCATAATTATAAAATAGTTCCCTATTTAAAATATTATCAAAATAGTTTTTTGACGAAATGCGAAATTTTAAAATCTTAAATATTTCCTTTATAACAAAAAATATATATATTTAAGTGAAATTTTATTTCGTATATATGCAATAAATATTTAAAAGAAACAATAAAGTTTCTTTCTTGCATTAAAAAACAAAATCTTAATTTTTTATTGACTGCATTCAGATTGAACCAACCAACCAACTACAAGACCAAACCGAATAACACCTGTTCAGAATTCTGAGAATTATCAATAGAAATCTTTGCATCGCGTAGTAAAAATAGTTCGATTTTTAAACTGAGTTATAAAAAAAACAAGAGTTTTCCTAGGGAAAAGGGAGATGTCAGGCACATCAGATAAAAGCGATTAATATCATATATAAATTAAACTAAATTCGCTCGAGCCATATTCGAGAAAAAAATCTTACACATTAGGCCGCCCGTTTATAGCTTAAATGAGCCAATTCATATCTCGAAATATACTGCACGCAGAAATGTAGCGATTTCAGGGTAGGATCAGACAGAAGGTGAAAGACTATTTTGAAATTATCAGAACATAACCTCCCATATTTCCTGAGATATTAAGTGTCGGCTTTCAGCGGTCTCTTTGATCTTTAAATTCCTGTATATATAAGTGTCGCAGTTTCGTTCGTTTTTCCGTTTCCGCTGAGTGTCGTGGCGTTCGTTTGTTTTTGCGCTTGCGTCACTTGAGACTCTGCCGAGTCTCTTGATAATATAAAAAACCTTCACCATTTCCTCACAGGGCTTTCCGAAAGTTTTACGATACGTTAAGGCTATACTAGGAAATTATTAGAAGTTTATTGCAAGCTGTGCTATGTGTTTTTTATACTGTGCCAAAATTAAATACACTAAGTAGTGTGTGTATAATATACAGTATCTTCCCAAATTTAAACGAAAAAGTATTTTTTTTATTGAATATAACTGATGTTTTACTAAATTTTACCATGTCCGCAAATTTATTTAGGAATGATAATTACCTTTTTTAATACATATAGTAGAAAAAATATTTTTTTGAAGTCCAATTTTCAACTGTGATTTTTTGCTACGGTTACGCGTTTTGAGATCCCATGAATACGAAAATCATTTCTTTATCTGTTGATATGTTTTTGTTATAATAATAATAATAATCGCTATAAACTTAAATTTGGTATTCTGACCCACTTGAGAAAGCGAGGAGAAGGGGACAGGTGATACTAGAATAATTTGACCAAAATTGGTAAATTGAAAAGAGTGGTGTGAGTGAAAGTTTTCTGAAAACTTGGAACAAACTTTTATATTTAGTAACATTCTTAAAATTATTATGAATGTAAGTACTATATTCAGATGGGTTGTTGAATAGAACGCAGCACCCTTATACAGAAAATACAGAAGAAGTATATGTCAAATAAAACAATTAAAAAAATTAACTGTTTTTAAAGTATATACATATACAGTAATTCTTATCTTAACTTTTAATTTAACCTCTTAATAGCCCGTTCTTATCTTGCGGTGTAACTTATCTTTATATTTTCAAATTCAGAATAAGTTGTGTGAGAACCGCACCAGATTATTATTATTTATTTATTTATTTTATTTTTATTTTATTTTACTTTTATAAATGTTGGAAAAGTATTGTCTTTTTTTTTTTTTTTTTTTGAGTTTTTTTGTATATATTTACAGGTTTTAAAATCACACGAATCCAAAAATCTGCCTTTTAGCGGTTTGTCTGTATGTGTGTGTCAGCATGTCTGTTATGAGTAAATTTCACAAAAAAAGTTAGCAGGAAATTCAAACTCTCTATACTACATTTATACATATAGGAATGCTACTTTAATTTTTTTTTATTAAGGTGCCTGCCTACTGTCGGAGGTTTTTTTTTTTTTTTTTTTTTTTATAATTAACATAATTATATTTTACATAATAGAATATTGTTAAAAACAGTGAATAACGTGAAAAAATATGCAAATTTTAAAATATTTTGATATTTAGGCTCAAAATTTGCAAAAAAAAAAAAGCACTTTTTCAAAACGTCATAAGTCAAATTTAAATAAAGGTATTCTTATTCTGTAAATTTTATTTTGATTATTGAAAGGTCCTTAAGGGAGTGAACTATTCTCAAAACTATAACCATATTATTTAATATTTTAGGGACGATCGATAATATTTTACATGGTGAAAAAATCATGACAGTCCATAACTTCTATGGACAAAAGAAAAAAAAACTTAATTTAGCTAAATTTATTGTAGTAGTTCAATCCCTAAAATAACTCCTCTAGAGTATTTTTTCAAAGATTCAATTATAACTTTTGGAGTTATGATGTTTTGCGAAAAAGCAAAATATTGAAAATTTCATTCTGAGAAAAAGCAGAAAACGTAATTAAAAACCAGATTTTACCTATTAAATAAAAAATAATTTTAATAAGTTTCCTGATTTATTTCAAAGCTTTTTATTTATTTTTAAATTAATTTTACATACAGTAACAAATTTTGATTCTTATATTGAGTAAAACATTTATGTAAACAAACATTTACGGTCACTTCCAGTCACTTCCGGTTTCAAAAACTGGCGAGTGACAATATTAAAATGCCTGTAACTCAAGTTCTAAGCAAGATAGAAACAAAATTCAAACTGATTTAGAAAGCTAAAATGTCATGCTTTAATACTAAACTAAAAACATAAAATCGGAGTTTTGACCGAAAATTGCATTTTAATGGTAGGCAGGCGCCTTAAAGTTGGACGAATGATCGCATACACAAGCATTTAAGAATATTGAAATACATTAGGTATGTAGATGATATTTCTGGTAAGTATAGTTTAACACCTTTGGAGCATTAAATAAAAAGAAACGAATACTTTTTTTTTTTTTCTTAATAGGCTTAAAACCAGGGTTGGTATACAGTATTCTATGAAACGGATGTTCATTTAGAATATCGTACTCCACTCGTTTACAGGGCCACGCAAAATAATTTATTCATATTAGGCTACGCAAAGAAATTGCTGGAAAAGCATTTCAATTTTCGTGCATATCGTACTAAATTTAAGTAAGTTTATACTACGTTATGTAATTTATAGACACTATACATGGTTATCCAAAATTAAGCAAATATTCTATTATCTATTGAAGGTAATTGATGGAAGTCTAGGACCAAGTCTAGGAAAGCATCTTAGGAAGGATTATTACTTTCTCATATCCATACAGTAGATAAATATTAATTCGAATTGTAATTTTCAACTTTTTTTTTTCTCCATAATTACGTTTTTTTTTTTCTCTTCATAATTACGTTTTAATGTCTTCCTTCTGAATATAAAACTTATATTTTAAACTATCGATCAGTGTTTATGTGTGTTATCAGCATAATCTAAAAGTAAATAATTTTAGAAAAAATAAATTTCATTTATTTATATTTATATATTTTATTTTATTTTATTTTATTTATTTTTTTTTTTTTTGAACATCATAGGCTACAGTTAACGGTTGTAAGTTTCAAGGTGTGGTAGGTTTGAAAGTTGATTGAATAATTTAGAATAAATTATAAAAGTTTAACGCAGCCTTAGGTTATTTTTTTTTTTATTTTTTATTTATTTATTTTTTTTTTTTTTGTAAAAGCAGGTATTATTTTCAAACTAGGAGTTGATAATTAAGATACCCACACCTCTCCACACAAATAAATAAATGTCAAACAAAATGTTTCGAAACTATTTTACATCGTTTTTAAAATACATTCATATACAATATTTGTTTTCACCTAAATCTGTAATTTTTCTTTATAATATTCAAACGCATGATAATGCAAAGTCGTATGAGTAGCACACCAGAATATTTATTGTTATTATAATTAATGTTATTATAGATAAGAATTGTGATGAAAACAATATTTAGAAATCGGTATAGATTGTGCAATAATAATAATAATAATAATAATATTGCTAAATTTATCCGTTTAAGACAGTTAAGAATAAATAATTTAGTATTTTTGCACAATTTTTGTATTTATTCTTCTGAAATTAAACAACTATAATACTTTTATCCACAGTTCATCTGCTAAAAATGCAAATAACGTTCACTAATGAAAATGAAAATACTAATTGAGACCAGATAATTATATCTAATAATTATGTTAGTGACTTAAATAATATTAATGATATAAATATTTCTTGTCAAAGCACGAGTTTAAATGATAATGTATACCTTGTATGGAAAGAGTAAAATGACAAGCAGTTTTTTGTGATATTGAACAACATTTCAGTGACTTTACCTGTTTTTGATATTATTTTTTCCAACTTCTTATAATGTCATTGCCAAAAGTTTTTTTAAACTGTACTATTTTCTATGTTTTGTTTAATAAATTGTTATTTACTACTATGTTTTGGAATATAAATGGCGATCATTGTCCTTTGGCTGTTAAAAATTCGTTAAACAATACGCCGATTTTGTGTGGCAAAAAACTAGACATTGTAGATGTTTCCTTTAGAAGAACTTTTTTTTTTCTTTTTTTCTCGTGATTTTCCGCACGTCTTTCTTTTATTCAATCCCTACTATTAGTTCACACTCTCCCTGTATATATCTTGTACAAATCTTGAAAAAGATAACTAACTTCCCGACTAGCTAAAAATTTGAAACTTTCAGGATTGCTCAGAACACGGTGACAACACAATACTTTGAAGTCCGATTTTCGAATTTTTTTTATTAGTTTTCTTATAGTTAATTAAAATATGAAAATAATAACATCCCAATAGCTTTAGAATAGCCATTAAAATATTAGCTATAATTTAATTGTTGCCATAAAAGTTAGGAGTTCATTTTCTTAGGAGTTCATAAAAATAAATACATTTAATTAAACGTGAACATTAAACAATTATAAAAAGTTAAATTATGCCTCTCAAGAAAATTGACGTCATTATCACTTTAAAAAATTTATGCACATTGATAAGAGCTCTATGATTCATCAGAAAATTTAAAACATGGCATATAAAAAGTTTTTTTTATCTTATAATTATTTTTATTTCATTTTTCACGCGCGCTTTTTATTTCCTAATTCGTAATTATATATATATATATATATATATATATATATATATATATATATACATACATATATATATATGTTTGTAAGTAGGAATTGACTTAAATTTTTTTCTTTTTTTATTACTTTTATTATTCTTATTTAAATGCTTGACGGCAAGTCCACTTATATTATAAGTTTAAAAATAACATTAATAGGTTTTTAAACATATATACGTTGTTTTTTATAATTAACTAAGCTAAAGAAAGTGAGTCCCAGTTCCTATTAGAAAATAGTACTAGTCTAAGTTGTGTCATCATGCTGTGTACCATCCGACCTATTTATTCTCTCTCGGTCTAGTAGTTCTTAAAGCTTCACATAAACAGTTCAATAAAATTTTGATATTTCATGGTTTAAATAATTCTAAAATAATTTCCTTTATAAAGCTAATCCTTTATAAGCTACTTTAAAAATTATTACAAGATAAAAAGAACTTTTTACATACCATGTTTTTAAATTTTCTGGTGAATCATATAAACGCTGTCGAAGGCAGCGGGAACCCGGAACAATTGGCTAAAAGTATTAAAAATATTCATTGTTATCGTGTTTTGAGCTATTATAAAAGTTTCAAATGCCTAGGAAGCCGGGAAGTTAGTTAAAAATCGATTGAAAGCTTTGTAATGGTAACGCTTCCGAAGGCAGCAGGGTCCCGAAGCAGATGGTTAAAAATATTTTAAAAATGCATTTTCACCGTGTTCCGAATTATTCTGAAAGTTTCAAATGTCTAGCTTGTCGGGAAGTTTGTTAAATAACTTTTCTGTCGAATCATATAAACGCTGCCAAAGGCAGTAGGGACCTGAAACAGTTCACTAAAAGTATTTAAAAAATGTATTTTCACCGTGTTTTGAGCTATACTGAAAGTTTCAAATGTCTAGCTAGTCTGGAAGTTAATTAAAAATCGATTGCTAGATTTGTACTGGACAAACAAACAAACAAAAAAAAACTAACTAACAAACAAACAAGAATCGAAGTTAATAAAAACATGGTAACATGGTAATAAACAGTTTGTCATAAGGAATCTGCATTCAAATATATTCTGTGAATTTAAAATAACATCTTAGAAAAGTTCGCTAGAGTACCACATTCTTATTTTTAAAATGTAATTAAAGGAAAATTTCATGAATGTGACTTATCTCATTTTCAAATGATTTAGGACTGTTAACTAAACATGATGGATTCGGTGATTTAGCACTCTTCAGCTACATGAATAATCGTTTTCGGTTCTCGACTGATCCGAAATGTAAATCCTTCTTCACTCGATCTATATTCATTTCGTAGACGACTGGTGGTGTACTAAATATATTCCTATTACATTCCTTTTATTTTTTTTATTTTATCATTTATTTATTTTATTCGTTATTATTGTCATTGTCATTGTTATTATTATTATTATTATTATTATTATTTTGTAAGAGGAAGAGTGATCAGCAAAGACCTTTGAATGACTTAGAATATCATCATTCTTTGTAGGGAGTGAGAAATCCCACTCTTTCCGAAAAAAAACTTTTTACTTTTTAAAGATTGAATCTACTTTAACCCGTTTAAAAAGTGATACACCATTCTTTAAGAGTTAAATCTCACTCTTCATATTTTAGATAATGTGGTGGTAATAACCAACATTTTTGCGCTACATAAAAATTACACCGCCTTCTTATATTATTTACCAACTTTCATGATATTCTTACTTATTAATTTTGCAAAACGGTGATCCAATATGTCAAGTTTAAACTGACACACCCTTTATATTTAGAAAATTTTCCCGAGTGAGATTTGCCGAATGAGGTGTGCTTGTAAAGAACGAATGTACTAATGTAAGTATATAGATGTATGCATCTAAGTTGTGCAAATGCAGACGTAAAATGTTTAGAAATAAATTTACAGTTAAATGCGTTTAGATATGCTATACAGTCGGTAACAAAAGTGTCCGAACGCTAGCAAAAATTCCTATGTAAAAAAAGTACACTTCATACGGTTTTGTTAAATAAATCCTTATCGAATTGTGTTCTTAGAGTGACTAAGAACAGGATTCGACAAGGATTTATTTAACAAAACCGTATGAAGCGTACTTTTTTACATAAGAATTTTTGCTAGTGTTCGGACACTTTTGTTACCGACTGTACATATAGGATTGCCTATAGTTTAACGATGGAAATAAACGTCTAATTTTTGGCTATAAACTAATACTAAATGTTGATTTATAAAAAGTTCTATTTTAATTAATCGAAAGATCTTCAAAAAGGAATACGATTGATTTTGTCATGAGAAATCTCCTAAGAAAATAAATTCTCCAATAAAAATTTAAAGTTCAATAGCGATGTCAGAATGTTTACTGTTTATTTTATTTGGCATGTTAAACAAGCAACAATAAAAACTATTGTTCAATATTGAATAATTATTTTAAAAATCATATATATATTTCAAAATGATAAAAACTAAACGAATCAATTCAAAAAAAGAAAGTTGTATCTTCATATATAAATCAAATAATAAACAGTGTAATTAATAGTCTTTTGCTTTCTATGATATTTTGAATGATCTGAAGTACACATTCTGCATATTTAAGATTAAATTGCCTTTAAAAAATAATTATTTATTAAAAGTACGTCATTAAAATTTCATGAAATGTAATATAAGAGTTTTGGTCAGTACTGAGAATCTATCGCAATGAATGAAACATAAATATATGCATTTATTATTATTATTATTTTATTTTTCATATATATATATATATTTAAAAAGATATATATATATGTCAACACACAATTACTAATATGCATTTTAAATTTAAATTGAAAATTCGTTTCCTGTTTATTTATGTACATACAATTTCATTAAAACCCACCATAATTATGATTTTTTCAGTTTGCGTTTTAAAGTTATTTCCAATATAAATAGTCTGGTGTGTCACTCGCACGACTTCCTCTTACCCTGAAATTTAATACTATAAATACAGGTTGCAAATTAAGAGGTAAAATAACGAGTACTGTTATGTAAACCTATGTTAAACAATTCAAATTAGGCAAAGGAAGAATTTTATATGATAATTAGTTCTGTGGGAGGGGGGCTACCACCCCCCTCAACCCCCGTTTCTTTAATGCACCTACATTTATGTAGAATTTAATTCTGTTATTAAAATTAAAAGTTTACTTAAAATTATACAGACAATTTTTCACACGCAACATTCCTTGAAACTTATCAATCTTGATCAAACTTTTCCAGCAACAAACGTATATTAACTTCAAAATACAACATTTAGATCTCCTAAAATTATTCGTTTTTAAGTCACTCTAAGAGACACAGACAGAGATCAAACGTTAAAAAACTTGACTACGGTAATCAGGAAGCCTCAAAACGTGTAAATACACAAAAAAACAAGCGATGAATATTTAGCTCAAAACATATATTATTTACCATATCTCTTAAGGAATTTATTTCAATTCCTGAACAGCTTTCCTGGAAATGGAAAAATATTATTAGCAAAGCACATCCACTAACAACAATAAAGAATGTTATCGCTTAAACATTTGCAGCCCTATATATCTTTCGAAGATTATATACAAACCACATCGTGCATCTAAATATAATCCTATAGTAATCATACATGGCCCAGCATGAAATATACTTCCATCAAGTTACAATGATTGTCGCACTTTTATCTAGTTCTTTTGTGTAGCCTTGTAAACGAACAGTCAATGATTTCCCTCCCCTATTCTATATGAGACATGTTTTTATGCATATAAAAAGTATATATTCGTTTCATTTGGTTTAGTGAAGTCTATAGATGTTAAACTCTACTTACCTACAATTTCCCTCATAGACGTAATGTATTTGAATTCTCTTGGGTGTCCCTGTACACGAACCATCTGCTTCATCTCAACGAAAAGCTTAGTGTAGCATCCCTATATGATACATATTTAGATTACCGAGTTTGGAATTTCTACTACTATTTGTTCTTGAGATATGGTGATAACACACATACAGACAGACACACATACCATTAGCCAAAAAATGATTTTGGTAGTCAGGGGATATCAGAAATGTAAATATAATAAAAACTCACTTTCGAAAATTTGACCCTAAAACAATACTTTCTCTATCTTATGGGTAAAAGAAAGTAAAAATAACTATTATATTTATTTTTAATAGTTATAACAACGTTGTTACACGCGTTTCAAAATTTCTTTCCTGATAGTTCACGTAATCAACATCTAAATTTTACATTTTACAAAAACATTTTACCTAATATGTAAAACTTTTTTTTTAAAACTAGATCATTGAAAATGTGCATTTGTGATAAATGAGAAATGGGAAATTTAAAGTAAGCAATAAATAAATAAAATCTTTGAATTAAGAAATGAGTTTCGAACATAAATAAACATATAGACTGCTTTTATAACATGAGATATTGGAATTTCAGAATAGTTAATCAAAAACTAAAAAAACAAAAAATAAAATAAAATAAAACAAATAATTCAATAATTCAATACATACAGCTTTATATTGTGATTTTTAAAATTATAAGTCAAAAGTTCATAAAGTTATCTTTTCGATTTGTAAATATATGTTTTTCTGTATTTGCATAGCCCTAGATATGGCTTTGTAATTATAGATGAATTGCTTAAATGTAACTATACTGTCATAATTCAGAGACTTACTGTAGCACAGACGTTTATATGCAGATGAATTATTGTAAAATTGTAAATGTGTAGATGACATACATGAGAACATATTTATACCGATGGATATGTATAAGCATCGATCAGTTGATAGTGTTGTGTTTATTTGTAAATGTAAACATATAACTATATATACAGATATATAGATGTAGATGAGCTAATATTATTAATTTATTTAAATGAACAAAAATGCGTACCGATTAGATATAAATTAATAAATATGTAAGAATTGTATGTGTAAATGCATTGGTGTTTATATATAAAAGTGTAGATTTAAATGCTTCATTATTAATGTGTTGATGCATATCTTTTAATGTAGATGAGAAAATACAGTAAAATTTTATGTATACATTTATATGTAATTTATAGATCTGTATAGATCAATAAACATGTTGATTCTGCATGTAGACTCAACTGTATAAATACGAATGATTGCGTGAATATAAAATAATATTCGCTGATGTAAAAGATATATTAAAGTAATTAAGCAATTATAAATATGTATAAATATATGATGGATATCTGCAGATATGAGGATGGTTAACATTAGCTATACTTGCAAATATATTAAGGCAGATGTAAATTTATTACAGACATAAATGTGTAGATATTTGCAATTTTTAAATACTAATACACGATTTACAAAAAATAACACGAACGATTTACGAAAAATAAATAAATTCATGAATTAACAACTTATCTACAGTTAATTCAAAACATTAAGAAGCGTTTTTTTTTTCCTCGTAAGAAAATTCTAGTAATATTAACACTTCTTTTCTTTGGAGTGGTATTTCAACAGTAATTTTATATATCATCGGAATTTTTTTTTTCTAATATTGTTCTCTTTTTTTTTTCTATTTGTATCTTAAGGAGAAATTTTTGAAAATAAGTTTAAACAAGGACGAAAAATCATGCGGTACGCATTGATTATTAGCACTTTCCAACTGTACGCAATTGTTGTGTAATTTTCTTTTCCTACGTTGCCACACAATGGACAGACTGAAGAACTAAAAGGCATATAAATAAACTAATTGTAATCATAATCCCTCTTAAACATTGTTGTAAAATGTTAAAATTGCTTAAAGCAAAAGAAAATGCAGCCCTGAGATTCTAATTGCAGCCCTTTATGTACCTGAATATTTTACATAGCCCTGTAAATCTAAAGAATAACCATGCAATATTCTATACAAAACACCATTTTAGTACATTAACAATAAATGCGAATTTATTTATGATTTTTACAGTAGAAAGCTATTTAAATGTGGTTTGTAAAAATGTCTGCCTAAAACGCAATGTTTTGGATTTTTTTTTTTTTTTTTGGGTGTCTCTGTACAAAAACCAGTTGTACTGGACCTACTAAGCCATTTTAAATAGGAAACATCCCATAGTGAACTGTAATAACATATATCAATTTTTAAAAATTCTGAAAATATTTAAGGACGATGGGGACGGCCGACGGACAGATAGATGGACAGCCGGGCAGACAAATACACAAATTGAAATCATATTCACAATTAAAAACATTCAGAAAGTGATAAAGATGTTTAATATAAACGAAAATGCAATTCCAGCAAATTTCCAATGATAGCCCTTAATGTAGCTTAATATTTTTGTGTGGCCCTGTGAATATAATGCTAATCATAGTGTATTACATGGAGAAAATCTTTTGTGTATATGAATAACATATTTTAATTTCATTAAGATTTTTGTAAAGTAAGGGTATTAAAATATGGTTTATAAAAATACCTCTCATGGAACACAAAGCTTTGGAATACTTTCGGGTGTTCCTGTACACAAACCAGTAGAGGTGTTTATTCGATTTTCAATAGGGAACATCTGATAGTAGACTTGAATAACATATAATAGTTTCAAGAACTTTCATTAATATTTACAGAAGTTAGAGCACGGACAGACAGACAAACAAAAGTCATTAACACTTTTCAACCTTCTTGGAAAGTGATAAAAACGTCATACTAATTTTTTATTTATTCATTTCTGCCTTACATTTTATTTATAATTTCTTTACGTGACATTTATTTATTGTAGCATTAAAGTTTGTGTTTAGCTTTTTCTTCATCCTCTGCAAAATAAAATAAAAACATTTTATTTTTTTTTACTTTTTAAAAGAAGCTTTGCTAAAATAACTTTTTTTAATAAAAACTTCACTAATAGCACATTATTGGTTTTAGATGTGATGATGCAATGATTTTGAATGATACAAATGAATCAAATGGTTGAAAATATTTATACTGATGTATTTAGTAAAAATATATTTAACCCTTTCAGTCGCAGTGTTCCCGCTGATGGAACACCTAATTTTAATTCTCAAGTGCAAAAACTCATCCCGGAAATTTTTAGCAAAAATTTACATTTGTAACATAGCAGAAAAGGCGCTTTTTTTAACGCAAAAATTTAAAATTTCTTCTATTTTAATTATGTTCGTAAATTCCGGTGGCAGTGTAATTTAAATGATCCGAATTACCGTGCACCGCAAAGGGTTAAAATACTCCTGAATAAATTGAAATGTTTTAATCTATGCAACTTTTACGAGTTTTTGTTGTCTATAATGTTTACTTATAAAGTGATTTATTTATTAAATTAAATATTATTTGAATTTAATAAGGTTTACTTACAGATGTTTCAAACCGAAAATTTCTCGAAAAGGAACAATGCTAATTTTTTATTTTTTAAATATTTATGATCAGCTATGTATCTAAAAGCCATTTTTAAAATTAGCTTAGTAATTTTTAAAATAAATTAAGTAGTGAACGTTAAAGGGTTAATAATATAAGTTAAACGTCAGAAGAGACGTAATTTACAAGTATTCCACGTTTACAACTTTTCTGAAGAATAAGGAATATAAAATGTTTTTAATATGTTATATAATGTATTGAGAAATGAAGTACTAAAATTTATTGATAGAGAATATTAATCGATAATCACATGTTAACATTTTCTCTAAATAATTTATTTTATTTTATTTTATTTTATTTTATTTTATTTTATTTCTGTGTTTATTCAAATCTTATTCAAAATCTATTAGATTTACTGATTCATTGATTTTAAACGATATTTTAAAATAAAAAAATTCACAAACTGATAAACCTGCTGATTTAATGCAAATATGTTTAGAAAGAATTGATTCTAACCATGGAACATTCGTTTAGAAATTGTATAATTTTCTTTAAACAGTGAGATTGTCTTAATTATTTTACAGATTTCAAAGGAAAGGCTGAGCTATGTTTTACAAGAATGAAAAGTTATCAATGGAGGATTAGAACTTAGTTTTTTCCAAAGACTGACTCATGTAATTTGTTCAAATGAAATTCGGGGTGTTTACCCAAAAATTTTAGGATTGAGTCCTAGCCTGATAACTGTTCTTTGTTATAAAATTTAATTCGGATAACCTATCAAAAACCTAAGGTATAAATAATCAAAGCTAGAATCCTAATTGCGTCATGATTACCATAACAAATTTTTGTATCAACAAAGTCTGGTTTCTCACTTTCGCAGAAATCTACTGTAACTGAATTGCATTCGATTTCTCATAAAATTTGAATTAATTACTAAGTTTGTAAATGTACATAAAAAACATAACATAACAAAACAATATATATATATATATATAATAATGATAAGCGCAGTAGAAGCCAAGCAACAGATACAAGATCACTGAAACCACAAAGACCAATAAGAATGAAAAATTTCTTTATGTAGGAGAAGCTCAGAAAGGTGAAAAAATTCATCAGGGGATGCATTACACATATTTATAGAAACCAAATTTATTAATTAACAGCCTGCATAACAAACGAAACAGTAAACCAACTGAACAAAATCTTAACAGAATAACATAAACTAAATCAAAATTTATGTTAAATTAATTTAAGAAACTTAAGAAAGGAAGGAAGGAGCAGGCGGAAAGACTTGTGACTTGCTTTTGGGGTTAAACTCGTTTACGCCGGCAACACTCCCCCAGCCTGCGAAGACCAGAATAGGAGTCATATGGATTAAAAAACGCAAAATTTCATAGCTGATAAAGAATAATGAAACTATGAAGCAACAATGACATTTATAGATTGATTACTATGTGTTTAATAGTTAGTATAATTAGATTTTTAAGAATAGTTGACAACTGAACAATGAAGAAACTGAAAATTTAATGGAAAAAGAAAGATTGCAGATTAATACAAAGTAAATGCAACAAGCCTTCTGCCTTATATATATATTAATTATTATTTCACTATTAATTGCGATAGACTTTCTCTCTGTGATTTCCTGGAACAGAGAATTTTTATTTTTATTATTATTATTTTATTATTATTATTATTATTATTTTAAATAAAGCAGTTTATAAAATCGTTGTAAGTAGTTAAACATTTTAATATGCTTGAAAGTTGCCTTCAATATTTCGATAACATAAAACGAAAATATATGCCAAACTTTAAAATAGAAACATGCAAAAGAAAACTGCTTGCAAATTTTTAAACGAAGAAATCCGACAGCCTATTAAATGTACTACTTTATAAGCTGTGCAAGGCACTTAGCAAATTACTTTAAACTTTTTCAAATTATTACACTTAAACTTAAGGATGGAAAAGTCTGTTTTATTTATTTCAAACTAAAGAAATATTTCGATTCTATTCTGAACGGAACTGATTACATGAGTTATTTTTAAATGGATGAAATAAAGAAAAAGAAAATGTAGAAAATATTTCAGTATTTTCTACTTTCGTCTGGATGCTAAAAATCTGTTAAATAAATTAATCTATGTTTATTTTATTATTTATTTATTATTTATTTTATTTTATTTATTTATTATTTATTTTATTTTATTTATTTATTAAATATTTTTTTCCATTTGATAGGGAATTTAGATATTTTGTCTGTTACGAAATCAATAATAATAATAACAGCAGAAAAGATTATTACAATGTATTACTTCACAGTTATATACAAATAAATTAGCATTACTCTTGGAATTTCTGATTTTCAGTTTTTCACATCTATTTGGGAAAAGTGCTGTCTTTGAAGAAGAATATCATAATTTTAAAATTTCTCTTAAGGGAATTTAAAACAATTAATTAATGAAGATTTCATTTGCTTATTTACCTATCAAATTCCTAGAAATATGTAACCACCTGTCACTCGAATATACAACTCTGTTTAAAAGTTTAGCAAGATTTGCAACCGATCAGTTTTTCTCAAATTAAAAACTTATCTCTCAATAAAATGTTTTCAAACATTGGGTATTTAAAGAACTGGGTCTTCCTCATGTTTTTCAGTGAAGATTGGTTTAAGACAACAGTTAGGGGAGCGGTAACAAATTGAGCAAAATTAATAATGTTTGTGATCACCTTGTATCGTCAAGTAAACGAAATGAGCTGTAAATTTAGGATATGTTAACACAGACTCAGCTCAATTTGTGGATGAATTTGTGTGATGATAGCATGTTAAATAAGGGAAATATAAGCATTTATTTTAAAACTCCAAAAAAAAAAAATCAATGCTATACCTTTTAATTAAGAATTAACTATTTTATCAGCCAGAAAAAGCATTTTACTGGCAGTCTGTAGCTAGTGTTATATTTAAGCACTTATATATTCTTTACAGTCATAAGTAACACCTCACCTACAGAACGGGATGCAAGTGGACAGTTCGTACTATATGATTGATGCAAATAACTGATTTTTCTTTAACCCTTTTCCGGTCCTATTTCATTTCACTCCTCCGGTCAATGTTGCCAAGTTTGGGGAGATTTTTATTTAATATCCACCACTAAATTTTAACTGTAACTGCTGCCTTCGTAGGTTATTCGTCCATTATGTATATCAAATATCACTCCTCAAAATTACTGGTGATAGTGAAATAAAAATTTCTGTAAATTTTGCAACACTGTGTAGAGTGCTTTGGAGCATTAGGGACGGTAAAGGGTTACCTAACATAACAGTTACTTTGCACAAATCTTAATTTAAAACAAAGGTCGCCAGTTTAATTTTTCACGTGTTTATCAAATTACTACTTTAACGAATTATTTTCTTTTATAGTCTGAGAAAGCATGTGTTTCAAGGTTTTTTTTTTTTTTTTTTCCCCTTGTAAACATCTTGATTAAATGCTACACCGTAAAAATATGTTAAGTTATTTTTAACAAAAATAATTGAGTAAAAAGGTTTTATTTTATTTAAAATATTCTCAAAATACTTAAGATGTATTTTATCTGTCTCGCAGCTTTTGATTTAGGGTATTTAGTGTCAATTACGTATAAAGAAACATAGTGTTACGAAATTGTAAATAATTGTGTTTATTTTTGTATAAATTCTTTCAAAGAGGCTTAGTAAGTTGATAAAGTGCTAATTTTGTGCATTTCTAGTCGTTTTAGCTTTTAAATAGCCTTATTGTCCCTTAAAAACGCATTAAAAAGCCCCAGTAATGCAGGTAATGGATTTGGCGCCAAATTTGGTGACTTTTTCCCACCTTGGCGATTTTTTTGGCGACCTTGGCGAGAAAATCCTTATATGGGATATACCAAATATGGAAGCTGTAAGTTGATTGGTTGACCACTTTCTAGAGTTTTCTCGAAAAATCTGGGTTCTATGGAACAGCATATAAGGAGCGCTTCCTCGCCAAGGCAGTCAGTTCAGTTCAGATCTCAGCCAGCTTCGCTAGTGCTTGCATTGCTCTTTGAGAGAGACTTGCTTCAAGTGTTATTGCTATACAGTTTGTACTGTGGATTTGCTATTGACAGCTGTTGTTTAAGCTGTGGTTACTGCTTGAATTGAAGCTGATAATTGGTTTATTGATCTGCATTTTTCTGGAATTTTCTGTGAATAAATTACTGAATTTTTGTACGTTTGGCCTTTCATTCTCAGACAACTCACGAACCCCCAAGTACGCAACATTTCTGGTGTCAGAAGTGGGATTGTCTGTGAATGGTTATAACTAGAGCTATGGAGGAACAGATGAAGAAACTTCTAGAAAGCTTAGCTACCCAGATGAATGAAATGAAAGAAGGGCAAAGAGAAATGAATTAAGGACAAAGAGAGATGAAAGAAAGTATGGAAGCCTCGCAAAGAGAGATGAAAGATAGCCTGAGTCAAGAGATGAAAGAAATGAAAGTCGGACAGGAAAAGATGGAAACCGGATTGATAGAGAAAATAGAAACCGGACAAAAAGAATTGAGCGATGGCTTGACCGAAGAAATTAAATCTAATCAAGATGAGATGGAGAAAGAGCTTTCAACGGTGAAAGAATCAATCGAGGGTAAATTAACGGTGATGGAAAATAGAATGGATGGAATAGAAGCGAAAGTTATAAAGATAGAAGAAAATTTTGAAGAGAAAGTTATAAAGATAGAAGAAAATTTTGAAGAGAAAGTTTTGAAAATAGAAGAAAGTTTTGAAGAGAAAGCTATGAAGTTAGAAGGAAATGTTATGGAGGTTGAAGAGAAAGCTATGAAGATAGAAGAAAATGTTATGAAGGTTGAAGAGAGTGTTACGAGGATAGAACGGAGTTTCGAGGAGAAAGTTAAAGAAAATTTTGATCAGGAACTGAAAGGAAGGTTTTCAGAGATAGAAGGTAAACTGAAGAGATTAGAAGAAGATCTGGAGAGAAAAGTGGAAGAAAAGTTAGAATCCATGCCCCAGGAAACTGAAAAGAAAGAGAGAAGAATCCAGAATCAGGAATTTATTAAGCTATCTACCTACGATGGCAGTTCCTCCTGGCATGCATATAAGACGCAGTTTTCCATCGTAGCTGAAGCTAACGGCTGGGACTCTAACGCCAAGTCAGTCCACTTAGCAGCAGCATTACGGGGAGATGCAGCCGAGATCCTGAGAAATGTTTCTAAAGAAGAAAGGAACGACTTCGAGGCCCTGACTAGAGCACTGGAGCTACGGTTCGGAGAGAAGTGTTCTAAGGACTATAGTCGCCTTCAGCTAAAATCTCGTTACCAGAAAACGGGCGAAAGTTTGCAAGAGCTAGCAGCGGACATTCAGAGACTGTCACACCTAGCATTCTCAGACTGTCATGCTGACACTCGAAACGACTTAGCTCTTCAGTACTTTATCGATGTTGTTCGTGATCCAGAAATTCAAAAAGCACTGAGACTCTCCAACATCAGGGACGTAGAATCAGCTTTAGGATATGCACTTAGGATAGAGGCAGCCCATCAAGCCTCCCGTAAAGACCGCCATACCATAAGAGCAGTCTCATTAAACGATACGCCTGCTGGTGAAAATGAAATGAAGAGAAGTATCGAAGAGATCTTAAAGAGATTGCGCAGCCTGGAGAATAAAAAGGAAATAAAGGACCAGAAGATAAAGTGCTGGGGCTGTGGAGGGGATGGTCATGTGAAGAGGAACTGCCCCGTACGACCAACTATAGGAAATCACCCGGCTTCACCATCACTGCAGGGAAACTAAGAGGAGGCCATCTCGCGGGGCAGAGGTTGCCTAAAATTAAAGAGCCCCAATTTACAGTATTTCATGTTTCATCGATGAGTGGCGGCGATAATGGACTTCACGTCTATGGCCAAGTCAACAACGCCACCTGCCGGATGATTCTGGACACGGGAGCCAACGTGACCATCATTAGAGCGGATTTGGCTCAAGAACTAAAAGAGAAGATCATCTGGACGCCGCCCTGCGTTAAACTCCAGACTGTGACCGGAGACGAAATCAAAATATATGGAAAAATGAACTTGATCATCACTTTTGGGAATGCCAGTTACCATCATATGGCATATGTGGCAGATATAAGAGATACTGTAATTATTGGAATTGATTTCCTGAGAAAATTTAACTTTAAATTGGACTTCAAGAATAATGAACTGCATGCGAGTTCGGAAGACATAGCTGTGTTCAACACTGAAAATCAAGACATTCAGCCAATATGCCAGATAACAGCCAAGTCGGAAATTTCCATCCCTCCACATACAGAGACAATAGTTTCAGGAACACCTCCTACCAAGCAATACTTCCGCTATGGACTGATTGAATACCCGAATACAGACAATAGCCCAAGAGGAGTTCTGGTAGCTTCATCTCTAGTTGATCTCTCAAAGAGTACTATTCCTGTGAGAGTCGCAAACATCAGCGATAAGGTCCGAACAGTGAAGAATGATGAGGTGTTAGCAGCCTGCACTCCTGTAACATGCATCAACCACCCCACGCAATCAACTGAATCCAAGTCTTCTGAACAATTAATAACGGAATTACTCAAGAATGCAGAGTTAGGAAAGGAACAGAGATGTGCTGCGGAGAAGCTACTCCGAGAATTTAAAGACCTTTTTTCTCGAACTCCTGAAGACGTCGGGAGAACGAACATCACCCAGCACAGAATTGATACAGGAAATCATCCTCCAATCAAACAACATCCAAGAAGACTTCCATTTGCTAAACAGGAAGAGGTCACTGAACTTCTAAATGAAATGCAGCACAATGACGTCATCGAGCCATCAACGAGTCCTTGGGCCTCTCCCATAGTACTGGTGCGGAAAAAGGATGGTTCAACAAGATTTTGTGTGGATTATCGTCGTTTGAATGACATCACGAAGAAAGACAGTTACCCTCTTCCCAGAATTGACGACACATTAGACACACTTGCTGGCAATAAATGGTTCTCGACTTTGGATCTGAAGAGCGGTTACTGGCAAGTAGAATTACATCCTGATGATCGTGAGAAGACTGCATTCACCACGGGACAAGGACTGTGGCAATTTAAAGTTATGCCATTCGGATTATGTAATGCACCTGCCACCTTCGAACGCCTGATGGAGACAGTGCTAAAAGTACTTTCCTATGAGGCTTGTCTGGTGTATTTGGATGATATTATCATTGTGGGGAGCACCTTTGAAGACCATCTACGAAACATCCGAAAGGTGCTGGAGAAACTCAGAATGGCTAACCTCAAATTGAATCCAGGCAAGTGTAACTTCTTCCGTCGTGAAGTGAGCTACCTCGGCCAAATCATCTCTGCCGAAGGTGTGAGAACTGATCCTGAGAAGATCTCTGCAGTCGAGAACTGGAGTCGCCCTGAAAATGTACACCAACTACGAAGTTTCCTGGGGTTATGCACTTACTACAGGAAGTTTGTCAAGGGTTTCTCAAATATTGCCAGACCACTCCACAAGCTGACGGAAGCCAAACAGAAGTTCCTGTGGACAGATGAATGTGAAAATGCGTTCAAGCGACTTAAAGAGGCCTTAACATCATCGCCTATCTTGACGTATCCACAGCCCGACAGACAGTTCATACTTGATACAGATGCCAGCCATGAGAGTGTCGGTGCTGTTCTGTCGCAGGAAATTGATGGTCAAGACCGTGTCATTGCCTATTGGAGTAAATGCCTGTCTAAACCAGAGCGAAATTACTGTACCACCAGGAAAGAGCTACTCGCCATCGTAAAAGCCATAGAACATTTCCATCATTACCTCTATGGCAGAAGATTCCTGCTCCGGACTGACCATGCATCTTTAACGTGGTTGCTCCAGTTCAAGAACCCGGAAGGACAGATTGCCAGGTGGATACAACGTCTCCAGGAATATGACTTTGAGATACGTCATCGTAAAGGGACTCTACATGGTATTGCAGATGCCTTATCACGGAAGCCCTGCTCGGAAAGCTGCAAGTACTGCTCTAGAGCCGAAAAGGAAATACCTGCCGATAAATCCGGTTGCCTGCCAAGTTACTGTCTCAACACCATCAGAACAAGATCCCGATCCCTGGAGTGACGAAGAACTTAGACAAGCCCAGTTGGAAGATCCTGACATAAAGCCAATATTACAGCTGAAGGAGACGACCAGCAACAGGCCTACCTGGCAGGATATTTCCGGATTCAGTTCCATTACGAAAAGTTATTGGGCACTTTGGGACTCTCTTCATATCAGAAACGGCGTATTATACAGAAAGTGGGAATCTGATAATGGGAAAAGCTTCCGATGGCAGATAGTATTGCCAAGATCAAGAATTCCAGATGCTTTAGAACAACTGCATAGTAGCTCTACCGGAGGCCATTTTGGGATAATGAAGACTCTGCAGAAAGTTCGGGAACGCTTCTACTGGTGCAAGGCAAAGGAGGATGTGGAGAAATGGTGTAAATCCTGTGATGCTTGTGCAGGCCCGCAGAAACGAAGTCGAGGAAGACTGCAACGGTATAACGTGGGAGCACCATTTGAACGGATTGCAATCGACATCTTGGGTCCTTTGCCACGGACCTCCAGTGGAAATAGATACATTCTCGTAGTGATGGACTATTTCACCAAGTGGCCTGAGACATATCCCATTCCCAATCAAGAGGCATGCACAGTCGCAGAAGTCCTAGTGCAGCAATGGGTGTCAAGGTACGGCACGCCCCTACAACTTCATACCGACCAAGGTAGGAACTTTACCTCTGATGTTTTCAAAGGACTGTGTGAACTAATCGGCATAGACAAAACCCGGACAACACCCTTACATCCCCAGTCGGACGGCATGGTCGAGAGGTTTAATCGTACCATTCTGAATAACCTCTCCCTTCTAGTATCAAGAAACCAGCAAGATTGGGACTTGAAGTTGCCATTGTTCCTGCTGGCGTATCGAAGTGCTGTCCATGAAACCACCGGCCATACTCCAGCCCAGATGCTGTTTGGACGTGAACTTCGTCTCCCTTGTGATCTCCTGTTTGGTTGTCCACCCGATGCGCCTTCATCGCCCGAGGAGTACATCCAAGATCTCCAGGCACGATTTGAGGACGTTCACGACTTTGCTCGGGAGCGAATTCACATTGTATCGGAGAAAATGAAGACAAGGTACTATCTAAAGGCTACGCAACATGAGTTTCAGGAAGGAGAGAAGGTCTGGTTGTGGAATCCTGTTCGACGCAAAGGACTCTCTCCCAAGTTACAGTGCAACTGGGACGGACCATACACAGTCTTAAAAAGGCTGAATGATGTAGTGGTGCGGATCACTAAAACACCTTCATCAAAACCGAAGGTGGTGCACTATAATAGGCTAGCCAAGTACCACAAGTAACGGTAATATTAAAAATTAAAAATGTAAATACTGGTAAAATTTGCGCATGCGTAATGTAAATATTTGTATATAAATATTTGTACATATTTGTGAATTTTGTAAATATTTGTATATAAATATTTGAACATATTTGTGAATTTTGTAAATATTTCTCACTTGATTTGTATTTCTATTTTATCGTTATATGCAACTTAGTTTTTGTGTTTTAGATTGTGTAAATTTGTTTAGTTTCGCCGCTTGACCAAGGGTTGCACTGCCCGGGACGTGCAGTCCTTGGGAGGGGGGCAGTGTTACGAAATTGTAAATAATTGTGTTTATTTTTGTATAAATTCTTTCAAAGAGGCTTAGTAAGTTGATAAAGTGCTAATTTTGTGCATTTCTAGTCGTTTTAGCTTTGAAATAGCCTTATTGTCCCTTAAAAACGCATTAAAAAGCCCCAGTAATGCAGGTAATGGATTTGGCGCCAAATTTGGCGACTTTTTCCCACCTTGGCGATTTTTTTGGCGACCTTTTCGAGAAAATCCTTATATGGGATATACCAAATATGGAAGCTGTAAGTTGATTGGTTGACCACTTTCTAGAATTTTCTCGAAAAATCTGGGTTCCATGGAACAGCATATAAGGAGCGCTTCCTCGCCAAGGCAGTCAGTTCAGTTCAGATCTCAGCCAGCTTCGCTAGTGCTTGCATTGCTCTTGAGCCTCTTTGAGAGAGACTTGCTTCAAGTGTTATTGCTATACAGTTTGTACTGTGGATTTGCTATTGACAGCTGTTGTTTAAGCTGTGGTTACTGCTTGAATTGAAGCTGATAATTGGTTTATTGACCTGCATTTTTCTGGAATTTTCTGTGAATAAATTACTGAATTTTTGTACGTTTGGCCTTTCATTCTCAGACAACTCACGAACCCCCAAGTACGCAACAATATTGTGCATTGTATAAATGAATTATATAATCGCAATGCTCTGTTAAAAAATAAATAAATAAATAAAATAAATAAATAAAATAAATAAATAAATAAATAAAGTGTAACATTAAACGAAACACTTGTGTACAAAAAACGTGCACTACAAAAAAAAAATGTTTAATGTTAAATAAAAAAAAAAAAAAAAAAAAAAAAAAACTTGATACAGCTGCTACAAATTTTTGGTGAAACCTTAAATTTTTAATGTAATTTCATTTTTCAATGTAATGTTTTAAAAAGTTTGGTGTAATGCTACACAACATTACACACAAGTTTGTTTAAAAAATAATAATAAATAAAATCAATATACCTAAAAAAAAAAATAAAAAAAAAAAAAAAAAAAAAAAAAAAAAACAGCATTTTAGTTATTTAACGTTACATCAAAAGTTTGTGGCAGCAATGCTGTCTACAATTTTTAATGTAATGTTACACATACATTTTTTTCTACAGTGTGGAAGCTGGAATTCACAATTTTTTCAATATATTAACGCATTGCTTTCGGTGTATTTTCCCATTTTGAACAGTGATACCCGCCTTTTAGCGTTTCTATAAAACGTTATATTATTTAATATATTGATTTTAGATATATGTGATTAAATTATTATAATTTTATGATCTGCAATGTAGGTCTTAAATGCCACTGTGGTATATATACACCGGGGAATAAGTGAAATACGTTTCTAAAGTAAGGTAACTTTTTAGAGGAATATCAGAAGGTGGGGCTTTGTTTTATATTCTTCTCTCTCTCTTTCTCTCTCTTTTTTTTTTTTTTTTTTTTTTTTTTTTTTTTTTTTTTAAGTACTTTTATATGCTAAAAGAATCTAAAAACATATCTAATATACATTAAAGTGATTAAATTTTTTCTGTAAATAAAAGTTAGTTTTTGTGAATAAATATTTTCTAGATAAAATTTCTTCAAGTTGCAATAATAAGCTTCAACAAGACATTTTAATATTAAATGCTGCGCAACCTTCCGTATGGTAATTTAGGTTTTAGGATATGCTGATAAATAGTACAGTAAATACAATTAATATTACAGTAAAATAAAATGGGTTTATGCGATAGAAATAGGAAAATAAGAATATACAATGCTCAAAATATTCTTAATTGGATACAAATATTTATTTTCTTCTGCGTTCTTAAATAAAAAAAAATCTAAGAACAATTATGTTTCCTCTGTTTAAAAAATAAAATAAAATAAGCAGTAATTTTTAGGGCAAAACAATAATATTCCGAAATTTTTAAATTAAATAAACTTTAACTGCATAGTTTAAATCGTTGTTTTACCGATGAATGGGATTAAGTAAGTAAATGTGTAATGCTAATGGAAATTTAATATTGCTACTGTAAACATCTATATTCGATAACTCTTTAATTTACATAGAAGCTTCTGTCAAAATTCTTATGATCATTATATATTTATTATAATTATAAAAAATTTAGGATAAGCTTTTTATGATTTTTCTCATTGCAGCTGAAAAAAAAATGCATTAAAAGTAGATATCGTTATTGAGTTTAAGTACAATTATTTACGCATTTCATGTGATAAATTTTTCATGAAATATAGTTTGTTTAAAAAAAAAAAAAAATCTTAAACCTGAATGGAGATTGGAATGATTAAACTTTGTACAATTGAAATCTGTGTTTTAGTTATAAAAAAAAAATATATTTATAAGCTTAAATATCTTTCAGTTTAAAAGAGTACCCGTTGGTTTTTCTTATTGCCCTTAAATCTGACGGATGTGGCAACTATTCTAACATTGAAGTAGGATTGCTTGAACCTTGTTTAAGTTTGGGAGACAACTTCTAACACTGTTGTACTGTTACAAGTTTATTTGTGAGGTAAAACAGAAACGGAGCCGCACAGTGTTACTTAATCCTGTGATAATTTTATTTTTGAAAAACATAATTTAATTCAAATTTTTTACATTACCATTCCTTACAGAAAATGTTGAAAATGTTCGCCACCATTTTGAATGCAAACATGAACACGTCGAACCAAGTTTTTTAACACACTTCGCAGCATTGTTGGTGTTATCGACGAGATTTCTTCAGTTATGATCTGTTTTAATTCATCGATGTTTGCAGGACTTCTCTGGAAAACCCTATGAAATGATAATGTAAAAATTATAACGATAGTGTAAATGTAATGTAGGAATGATAATGTAAAAAATTTGAATTAAATTTTATTTTTCATAAATAAAATTATCACATGATTAAATAACATTTTGCGTCTCCATTTCGGTTTTAGCGCACAAATAAAGTTGTAACGGTCCAACAATGTTGGAAATTGTCTCCCACACCTAAACAAGGCTCAAACATTTAAACTTCTGTGTTAGAATAGTTGCCACATCCGTCATATTTAAGGGTAATAAGAAAAACCAACGGTTACTCTTTTAAATCTCTTGATCACCTTGCACATATATATATATATATATATATATATATATATCATGGTCATCTCATTAATTTTAAGTAAAGCGTAATAAGAATCAATAAAATCAGACAGCACAGATGTTTCTTTTTTTAGCCATTTGCTGACTAATTACTTATCCACTAATTTAATTATTTCAATAATTGCTTTGTTATTACTATTTCATACTCCATGAAAAAAAATCGAGTTTTGCTATATAGGGAGTAAAAGTTAACTTTATAGACATGAAACGTACGAAAAAAGTGGAATTTTAAAGAAATACCTTTTATTGGAGATAATTCTTTTAAATTTGCACAAATAAACTTTTATATCATCATAAACATCCTCATAATGTTCAGACAAAAAATGGTGGAAATTCTTAAAATAAGATCACAGAGGTCTCTCCGTTTTACAGATAAATTTTATTTATTTATAAACTTATATATTTACTTCTTATTAGGCAGGGAAAGAAAAATTATATTCAAAGCGCTTAGTTTTTCCAAACTATAAAGATAATTTAGATTGCCAATGCAAAAATAAAAAAAATAAAAATTAATCTTCAACTAAATGTATATTACATATATACATACATATTTTATTATCTAACATTGAATTAATTAATTATCTATATAATCTTTAATCCTAATTAATTCTCAGTGTTTAATATTATTTTCAACTAACTTTAGCTATATAATTATTAACGATAACTATGTATATATACACTCATGATTGAGAAAATTGCAACACCAAGAAGGAATGGGAATATCAAAATGATATTTAATTGGCACATACATTATAATAGGGAGAACAATAGATTAAATTTTCAGGAAGTTTTGAGTAATATATCCAGATAAAACAGTCATTAAGCAGCGACCTCTAGGAGCAATAACTACAGTTATCTGCCTAAGCATTGCATTGAACAGCGATTGGATGATATATTCGGGTACACCACGTCATGAAGCTTCAACACGATGCCACAACCCATAGATCGTAGTTGCTGGTGAGTAGTGGCTGGCCACTCGCTTTTCAACGATTAAACCGTCATTTTCATTGGTGCGAAATCAGGGGAACATGCTGGCCAGAGCAGCGGTTGAACACATTCTGTATCAAAGAAGGTACAGACAATACAGACAACTTGCGGTCGTGAATTATCCTGTTTAAATGTTGCGATTGAACATTTTACGGAGAATAAGTCAAAATGACATAGTGTATTAATATAAATAAAATGAAAATAATTTATTTAACAGGTTAGAATGACGTTACTTTCAGAAAATACGGACAGCTTGCGGCCGTGCATTGTCATGCTTAAGTATTGCGCTTCGGAGGCATTGAATATAGAGTAAATCAGCGGGCCTTAACTCACCAGAAATTTGAGACTGCTTTTCTGACAGGTCTTGGCCCATTTCCATCCTATTTATACAGATTTCCTTGCCGACGCTCTCCTCTGTGTCCTTGCGGGGAGGAGGGAACTCCTAATCACTATTATTACTACTGTAGTTTAACTTCTGCCTTCCACTTAAGAAATCCCACTCCCAGGCCAGCCGTTTGGCTGTTTAATATCCTCAATAGAAAAAGCCTGCTTTCTAAACTAAATAGTATATTTGAATTTCTTATGAATATGACTAATCTCACAGATTAATCTCACATCTGGTGCTCTATATGTCATCGAACCTTCACGAAATCATCTTTTCATCAATCTTGTGCTGTGGGACATTTCAACACAACATAAAATTTCGCCCTCAACAACTGCAGCCTATTGTCTTGTTTCTCAAAAACAACATAAAAGAACCTCCCAGTTAATTGACCCCAGCGTAATAGTTATTATGGTGCCACTTGTCACGTGGGCACATATAACAGTTTTCCTGCTTAAATTAACAACAACGTTGCCCATTCTCGAGAAGGGTTTCATAAAGACTTTCACAGCACAAAAAATTATGAAGACTTTCCCAGCACCAATTTTTTCTCATGAACTCTCAACAATACCTTGCTACCAAATATCTTTAAGCCACTTGTCACTTTATCTACCAGCATAGAGCATGCCGCTCCTTGTCGCGTGGGAGACCTGTCTCTAGCGGCCTTTGTAATTTTTTTTTTTTTTAGTTTAAATAAACTCCGGAAGAGGGGCCTAGCATAGCTGGAATCGCTCGACACTGCTCCTAGAGCGGTGAGCGGCACCTCTTCCCTGTTAATGACCGCTATTCACAATGCCAGGAATGCGAACAAGAAGTAATCGAGACGTGTATCCAAAGGGATCCCATACCATCATTGCAAGTGATGGACAGTGTGACGATGTCGAATCCCAGCTGGCAATGTGCATTATTCACAACGCCGTTAAATACTGATAAGTCAATCCTGATGCTGTAAACAGGATTGTGATTTGTCTGAAAGGCGATTTTAAGCCATTCCTGCGTCCAGGTTTGTCACTGGTCACACGTTAAAGGCACCTTTATCAGTGATGCAGTTTTGAGGGTAATCAAAATTTCGGTAGCTTCATACTGAGTCACCACCTGTAGTCATGGTACGTGATACCATTGTATACACGTCTCGATCACCTCTTGTATTCATTCCCGCCACTCTGAATATCAACCATTACATTTCTGACGAATTAAGGTCCGACGCTCTGCCCTATATTCAAGGCTTCTGAAGCGCAATACTTAAGCAGGACAATGTAACCCCGCAAGTTGTCCGTATTGTCTGGACCTTCAATGATGCAGAACGTGTTCGACTGCTGCTTTGGTCAGCGCATTCTTCTAATCTCGCACCAATGAAAATGAATGTTTAATCATTGAAAAGCGACTAGCCCCCCACCACACCAGTGACTACGATCAATGAATTGTGGCACCGTGTTGAAGCATCATGAAATGTTTTACCCGTACAAGTCATCCAATCGCTATTTGATTCAATGCCTAGGCAGATAAGTGCTGTCATTGCTCACAGAGGTCGCTGCTTTATGTACTGTTTTCTGAGTACATATTACTCCAAATTTCCTGAAATTTTAATCCGTTATATTTCCCAATAAATATCATTCTAATATTCCCATTCCTTTTTAGTGTTGCAATTTTCACAAACATGAGTGTAGTAAATAAAGTTTTTGTTACTGTGAGTGTAATTCACGTACTTTTAAAATTTTCACTGGTCATAGTCGGTTTATATATATATATACATATATATATATATACAGTCGGTAACAAAAGTGTTTGAACACTAGCAAAAATCCCTAAGTACACTTTATACGGTTTTGTTAAATAAATCCTTATCGAATCGTGTTATTACACTGCCTAAGAACAGGATTCGACAAGGATTTATTTAACAAAACAGTATGAAGTGTACTATTTTTACTTTTACATGGGAATTTTTGCTAGTGTTCGGATATTTTTGTTACCTACTGTATATATATATAGAGAGAGAGATATAGATATAGATAGATAGGTAAATAGACAAATTTTTAATTCATTAGTTTGATTACTTATAATACATATGTAGTATCCTGTTAGACAACAAAACGTTTTGACTTTTACCTACTCCTACTGGTAGTTTTGAAATATGTCATCGACTTTTAGTAATCATTTCTTGCTACCCACATGACGACAAGAAGATATGTTTGCTATTTTAGACACTTCCTCTTTTGCTGTTTCCTTTGGTTGTTATCACTAGGCATCTCTAACGTGACTTTAATCAACACAATCACAATTTCCAATCATTTTGGTAGTTTATTTATTTTATTTTATTTATTTATTTATTTTGAATTTCATAGTATTTCACAGTATTTCATAATTTATTCTTATATTTCTACGAATATTTGTATTTTCCTCATGTTTAGTTTAGGCATTTTCATAGTTTTGTTTCGTGAATCTTTTTCAATTTTTAGGTAAATTCTTTTAGCCAATTAGTAAGAAAAAATTACATGGTGCAATTTCAATTTATTAAGTTGTGTTACAACAATAAGATGGGTCGCACTATGTCGCACCCTTAGCACTGCTATTTTCTTATTTTTTTTTTTTTAAATTATTATTTAATTGAAGAAAATTGCATGTCATTACAATAAAAGATTGATATATGGAAACAGGGGTGGAAAAGCTGCGATCCCTAGTTATAACATACTGTTATACGACATATGCTTAAGAGTTTTTTTTATATACAGAAAGAAAAACTGGATTACTTCCTTCTAACTGATACAAACCAAAGTTAATTTTATTTGGAATTTTAACAGTCTCCTTAGTGGTAGATTTTCTCTACATGTAAAATAAACACAACATTTATTTTGATTCATATATATATATATATATATATATATATATAAAGTGTAATATTACTTAAATTTAATTCCTTTGAGACTACAAAACATAAAAAAAAATAGCATAAAAAAGAAGGATCTTTTAATTGATTGTGTTAAAAAGGTTATAAATCAAGTTTAGTATAACAAAATCAATCAATATATATAATCTTTATTTTAAACATAAAAGAGCACACATTATACAATTAGCCTATTACTAGTTTTTGTAAAATTAGGTCACAAAATTTAAATTACTTTATTTATTGAAATTCCCTAATAAGATAAACGCAAAGTTTACATACAGCAGTGAAATTTGTCTATGGCAATGGAATTTCTATTTAACATTCCTTTCTTCGCACTTTGGCAGATTTTTAAACTTAAAAATAAAACTGAAATGAAATAAAAACAAAGATAAATGCTCAGTAAATTTTTTAAATCGTTTTCAGCAAACTCCTTAACCCTTTCATTCCCCGTGATGCCAGTTGGAATCATAATATTTCAGATTTTCTTTCTTACCATCTCACACTCCGGCTGATTTAAAATGAACAATATTAAAATCTATATACATTTTACCTCCGAAAAAAAAAATATTTTAGATGATTCACTATACTTGTTGATAAATAAATGACTCTATTCTGATAATAATATCGGAATCAGTTTACTGTTTTGGGCAATTTAAGTAAATTAACTGTTTGAAGTATTTTTTATTTTATTTTTTAATGTTTATAATGTGTATTTTAATTAATTACAATATGTATTTCTTCCAAAATGTTGATATTTTTATTTATTGAAAAGTTATAATTTTAAATGGCATCAGTGGTTACATTAAACATAAATAAACGCCTCTTAGTTGCTTTGTGAGCTATATTAATTCGTACTTTGCTATTACTCCCATTTTAATATATATATATATGTACTAGTTTAACCCCAGAGGCAAGTCACAAGTCTTGCCGCCTGCCTCCTTCCTGCCTTTCTTAAGTTTTTTAAACTAATTTATCATAAATTTCGATTTATTTTATGTTTTTCAGTTAAGATTTTGTTGAGTTGGTTCATTGTTTCGTTTGTTATGCAGGCTGTTAATTAATAAATTTGGTTTCTTTAAATATGTGTATTTCATCCCCTGGTGATTTTTTTTTTCACCTTTCTGAGCTTCTCCTACATAAAGAAATTTATCATTCTTATTAGTCTTTGTGGTTTCAGTGATCATGTACCTGTTGCTTGGCTTGATAATAAATCATTATTATATATATATATATTTATATATGTATGTTACCTTTGAAATAAATTTATGACTAAGTATAAGATTTATTGTTTTATGGATGGAAAAAATTGGGAATGAAAGGGTTAATAATTTTTGTTAGGTTAAAAAAAAAAAAAAAAAAAAAAAAAAAAAAACCTCACCTATTAGGAATATAAATTTTTCTTAATTTTGAATAGACATAGTGAAACGTAAATTATTAAAAATAGAACTTTATGAGTTAATGAAAAAAATAATTTTAAGGTACAACTCGAATAATTATGTATAGGATGTCCGAAATGTATCTTTACACGTTTAAAAAATAATTACAAATGAACAAACAATGATATGTACTGAAGGTTTTTTCTGTTCCATAAAAAATATATATATAAAATTGTATTTGAAATGAAAATTAAACTTGATAACGCTACGTCAATTTTTTTTTAACATTGATGAATTGAGAAATCGAATAACAGTGGCCATTCAAACAATTAATTCTGGAATATCATTGGCATTGATATAACGAACACAATGCAGTGCCTGGAGTAGTAAAAATGGCTATTTTACTCTGATATAAATTTTTACTTAAAAATAAATAAACAAAAACATTAAATTAGAATTATCAAAAATTTGACAGGAAAACAAATAAGAGGGAATTAATTCGTTCTGGTATTCATTCTTCAATGATTATTTGGTTAGAAATATTATATAGAAACTATGGGTCAAAACATGCACAATAACACATTGTAAAACATTTTTTAAAGTTATTTTCCAATAGTGTAAAGATAAATTTTGGAAATTGAAAATTAAACTTTGATATTCACTTTTTAGAGCATAACAAATCATATTTCCATTTTTTTGTCTATTATTAATTATTATTTAAAAGTGCATTATGTCATCCATAAACACTCAAAGAAGAATTTAAAAATTTAAAATATAATTTATTCATAATTTAATAAAGTAATTAAGAAAGATTTGGAAATATAAATAAACCAGAATAAGAGCAAATTTCAACTAAATCCACACTAAACAATTTTATATCCAACTAGCTAGCTTTGCACGCTTCTCTTGGTCACTATATTTAAATGAATAATATCTGTAAAAATAAGTGTAAATTTTTACTTTCTCTTACCCATAAGGTAAAGTATTGTTTTTGGGTCAAATTTTCGAACGCGAGATTTTGTTATATTTACACGTTTTGAGGTTCCCTGAATTCGAAAATAATGTTTTTAGCAAATGGTCTGTGTGTGTGTCTGTCTGTTATCAGCATATCTCAAAAACAAATTATGGCAGAAAGTTCAAACTTGGTATTCTAAATGTGTATCATATAAGGATGCTACAGTAAGCTTTTCGTTAAGATAAAGCAAATGGTTCGTTTACAGGGACACTCAAGAGAATTCTAATTCATTACGTCTATGGGGGAAATTGCAGGTAAGTTTAACGTCTATAGACTGCACTAAACCAAATGAAACGAATATATATTTTTTGTAATAGAGATAGTTAACTGGGGAAAAAATTTTGTGGGGAAATTTACTGGGGAAAAAATTCTCCCCCCCCCCTGGGGGGGGGGGGGGGGAAGTAAATTTTCATGATGGGTATCTTTCAAAAGAGCTCGCCATTACCTTTAAAACGAATGGTTGAACGATCGATCTGCGATAATTTAAAACGATGTTATCGATTTTTTTTACTTTTAACAAAAAAAAAAAAAAAAAAAAAAAAAAAAAAAAAAAAACTTAGGAAAAAAAAAAATCGTATTTTTTTTTTTTTTTTTAAATATTGAGAATAAAATGGACATTTTTTGGATATTTGGTGTTATACTACTTCTCTAATATGGACATCGTCTGCATTATCATAAAAGATAATTTGTTTAAATAATAATTTTAATAAATTATTTTTTAAAAACACAGTTATTTTTTAATAACCGAATTAAATTCTATATAAATGTAGGTGCATTAATGAAACGGGGGGTTGAGGGGGGCGGTAGCCCCCCCCCTCACACAGAACTAATTATCATATAAAACTCTTCAGAAGCCTAATATGAATTGTTTAACACAGGTTTTTATAACAGTACTCGTTATCTTACCTTTTAATCTGCAACCTGTATTTATAGTATTAAATTTCAGGGTAAGAGAAAGTCGTGTGCGTGACACACCAGATTATTTAATATGATCAATTATCGTTTGCTACAAATGAATGATTTTTTGAAACAATTTATTCGTATAACATAATCCTCGAAATGCTACAGTCTTAAAAGAAAAAAGTTGTTGTTTTGAGAAAAGAACTTGATTTTTTTATCCAGACGAATAAAATATTTATTTGTAACATGTAATAGCCTACTGTTTTTATGTTATAATTTGAAGTTAAGATTATTATTTCTTATTACTTATTCTATCAACAAACAAAAACAAAAGTCCTACACAATCATAGTAAAACGTAGTAGTTTTTTCTATGAAAATGCACGTTTCCGCATCGAATGTCTTGTAAGAGATGACGCCATTTTCAAAGACTAAAATATTTGATTTGAGAGATTTTCTGAAAGGGACGTCATTCTAATACGTTATGAAAATTATTTTGATTTTATTTATATTAATACACTACATCATTTTGACTTATTCTCCGTAAAATGCTTCAATCACATGCATGGAAGTTCGACGAAATTTCAATTTTAGAAAGCGTTTTTAATTTTCCCCCACTTTTTGAATTTGAATTTGTAAAAACCTCTTCTTAGGGAGAATATGTACATTAGAAATATAGTCTGCATATCAAATTTAACCCCTTCCGCTCCAGGCTAGCTGTAGTGCAAATATGTGAAATACCAGATTATAATTTTGAAATAATGCAATACATAACGAAGTAACAATGTGTATTTTATTGTGAAGTAAATATATTTAATTAATGAAGGTAGTAAATATGAATACATATCAAAGTATTTCAGTTATTTATAGCAATGACGTAGTATCTGTCATCGCTTTCGCCGTCTTCACTTGTTGTAAAGTCATCATTGGAATCTTCAAGTTCGTCATAATCGGGGATATAATCACTATCCGAATCACTAGAATCAGGCATTATTCACAGTTTCAAACACCGGCAAAACACACAAAATCGAGGAGCGAAAATTACACACAACCGCAGCCGCGAGAAATCACGAAACAACTGGCGTAGTCAAAACTAATAGGTCACCGAGACTACTAACGCCATTTAGTTGTTAGTAATGAAAATACAATTTCAAAATACCTTATGACGAATAAAATAACTCTCTCTGATACCACTACAACGTTGGGCTTATTGTATCGTATACTTTCTTTGGACGTATGGAAGTACATCCATGGTATTCATGGCCATTAACACTAGGACGTACGCACGTACGTCCCTGGAGTGGAAGGGGTTAATGTTTCTTTCGGCAATTACTGTAGAAATCATACAAAAAAAAAATGTATTTATGAGAGGGTTTTTCCTAACCCCTTCCCATTGCGCGTGTGCTAGATATGTCAAATTCCCACAGTACTTCAACCCTGATAATAAAACAGTTACTGTGTCAAGCTTAATTTAAATGAGTTCAGTTATTTGGGAGAAGCTGTAAGACGTACCCACCAACATACATACAATGACTTTTATTTACATTAAGATTCTGGCCTTTGCTTTAGGTTCCATGAGTATCATCATGCATGTAAAAGTAACGACAATGTTTGCATTATTGTATTAAAATTTTAAATAAATTTTCTACTATTTCAAGAAGGAAATTAACAAAAGTAAAGAATTTTCAATTAACTTTATCTTGGAAAAAAGTCATGCTTTCGTTTATCCATGTATGAAATCTTCATGCTTCTTTACTAATAAAATATTAAGTTCAATGTGCCTAAATGGGATAACACATAAATGCGACAATTTTCTTATACTGACAATTTTAATGCCAGAATCTTATTGAAATGCAGCATAATGAAACTCTTAAATCTTGAGAATAACCCGTGAACTTTTCACCGCATTTTTTAGTTTTCTCTAGGAGAATTTCTTATTTCTATATAGATTGTTCATTATCCCTCTCTCCGAATTTTGCCTAAAGGCGACAAAAAATACTAAAATAGTGATATATTTTAACATCAAGTAACCACTTTTTCGTCAAGGTTTTAAATATATTTTCACCTGTCGGAAGCTGAAGTTGGAAGACGACACATTTTGATATAGAAGTAGTTAAAAAAAATATTTAACGCATTTAGGCGTTCTTTTACTTTATAGACCTAATTGCGACAAAATATTTCCCTTAAATGCGGAGTGTCATTGAATATATCTGTACTGATAAGTATAAAGGATTTTAGTCCGTATTCTTGATTTTTCAGGAGACGAAAAATAAAGTTAAACTAACTAAAAACTAATCAGAAGAATAATAGGAAAAAGGGATTATGTTGATTTATACTCTTTATACCATTCAGTGATTGTCAACCTTCATTTAATAAGGGAAAAATTGAATTAAATATTTTATACCACAGATTAGTGCTAAATTTCTGACTTGAATCTTTTTTTTACTAATGAATTTTCTCAAAGACTAAATGACATGGATTTAAATCCTTTATACCGATCGATAGAGAATTTTTTTCTGAGTCTTACTATGTACTTAACTCAAAATCGACATTTTTGGACTTAAATCCTTTATACTTATCAGTACAGATATAACATATATAAAGGCAAGATTATGCAATATTTTTTTTTTCTTACGTTTAAAAGCAGATATTGTTTAAGACAGAAAATCATTTAAAGGCAAAAATTGTGAATAACAGAATTTTATTGAATTTAAATTTCAATCAGCCATTTCAATCCGCACGTGGAAATCAGAGGTTTTCTGACTGTGACTATCAATTCGATTCAGCTGGTAATTGCTTAAAATGGTGAAATAATCACAATTCATGCCATAAATAATAAAAATTTTAATATCATAGGTTTGCCGAACTTGTTTAATTGGGAGAGGGATGGGGAAGAGCATCAGAAATTATTCAGGAGATGTATTGGTGTGCATGCGTAAGTATCAAAATATCAGTATTATTAATTATATCAGTATTATAACTGCATATGTAAATTATAAAAGCATTACAATTGTATTAAAATGCTTATTAAATATAATGCTTAATAAGTATTATTTTTACTTAAAAACTAATAAAAATTGAGTGTGGCATTTTTACTTTTTTCTGTATCCAATAGCAGAAGGTATTGGACTCGTAAAAATTTTCTACTTCTGGTTTTCGATAGATTTACACGTTTTGTGAGGTGCAGAACATGATTTGATCGTTTTTAGAAAATGTCTGTCTATCTGTGCATGTGTGTTGACAAAAATTTTGTGGCAACTGTATCTCATAAACTACTGCACAGAATTAGATATAAATTTATATGCGATGCACCTTAACCTAAATTAGTGCCTATTAACTTTTGGTGTCAATTGCTCAACAAGTGGCGCTGCTATACCAAGATTTCCACAATTTCAGGGAAGGTTATATCTCAGGAACTACTGCACAAAATTGCATATAAAGTTACATACAGATGTACCTTGACATAAGTTCGTGTTTATCTGCTTTTGGTCTCCATTGCTAGTCAGGTGGCGCTTCTATACAGTAATTTCCACAATTTAAAGGAAGGCTATGTCTCAAGAACTACTGCACAAAATTGCATATAAATTTATAGGTAGATGCACCTCGGCATAATTTAGTGTCTAAGAACTTTTGGTGCTAATCTCTCAACAAGTGGCGCTGCTATACGTCGATTTCCGCAATTTAAGGGAAGTCTATAACTCAGGTTCTATTGCGTATAATCAAACAAAAATTGGTATATAAGAAGGCCATTATGTGACATTATGTTGATTCAATTTGGATGCATATCAGCCAATAAATGGCGCTACTATAGAACATTTTTCCACGTGATTAAAATAAAAATAGTGAATTTTTATTTGAATTGAATTAGAAAAAAGAAAATGAGAATTTGAAAATATTTTTGGAATTAACCTAACCAAGCACACTTTCTTTTTCGAGAGGGGGGTAAGGGGTCACCTGATTTCTTCCCTCTACTCATGTTCATGCCTGATATGATAATAGAAGCATATATCTACGCAAACAATGAAGAAATGTGGTCAATAAATTATTAAAATTTTTTAATGTTTCAAATATTATTCTTCTGTAGGAATTTAAATAACTGTTTTGTAAACACTCAAATTAAAATTAAAATAAATTAAGAAATATTATATTATTACTTTGAGTAAATATTATGTTTGAAAACTTCTTTTCTTATTCCTGAAGGCACAAAAGTTATACGTGATATAATATATATATATATATATATATATATATATATATATAGGGATACTGTAAAAATAGAATTACTCAATTAAATGACATGCTAATAATTATGTCAATAGCAGCAAAAACTTCTCTACAGCACTAAAAAAGGGAGATACGTTCTTTTAGTTCACAGATATTCACCAATCAGACCCATATAAGTGCTAAATAGAATACAGATATTCACAATGAGCTACACAAGTACATTCCTTCCGGAAAAAATATCAATTAAAAATTAGGATTTATTGAACGGAGAAAACATGCCTCCTAAATTTCTAATTAATGATTTGATAATGACTAAAAACGATCATAATAATGATATAATGGTGATTAATGAAGACCTATCTACAAATCCTGATCAACCGACTAATTATAATTTAATAATAACCAAACAAAGACTTATGCTAAATGCTAAATGACTTTACAGCACAAAATCTAAATGTTAGTACAATAAAGTCTGTAATAGTTAATGTCCAGTAATGTGCGATATATCTATTCCGACAATTCAAATTTTAGATAGAGACATTAGCGATGAAAATTTTAACTTTTTGCAAACAACAAATGAATGCTTTAAAAGACTCTTACCAAAAATGTGTAGTATTCAAGAACAACCTAGATTACAAACACAATCGTGTTCTACTCCTAGAAGAAATTCAACCGAATTGTTTGAAAACAGCTTATTAAAAACAGTTATATCAAATCACAATGCACCCAAGATACACAAATCTCTTGAAAAAAGAAATCTGGAGAATTTTTAAATGAAGTGTCTGATGTTTCATCGCATTTAGGTGCTTTAGGACATCGCATTTAGACTTTAAATGCTGTAAATGTGACAAAAATGTCCTAAATATGTCGCATTTTTACTTGTCTTATGTTATAAATTTTAATTGAATTTCTTGAAAAGAAATGAAACAAGACACTAATTTAGTCTAAGAGTATAATGTTCAACCATTTTTTCGTTCTTTTTTCTTTTATTTGTATACTAAAATGTGAAATATAGCCTACATGCGATAAACATACCAGAAATCGTGTCGTAATCAGGGATATTGACCTAAATATTTAAAAACAATTCAATTGAAAACGTTTGTGAATGCTTAACGAGATGAAGTTTTATTAAAACAAAAGTTTAATGAAATTCAGATGTTATATTTCTAGTTATAATTATTTAACATACTTTGGTTTTTAACTTTGATAGGTTTGTTTTTAGTACAATTTTTAATAAAATCACACAATAAACTGTGGAAGGAAATCATATTTATTGAAATTTAATTTTTCCGACTGAGTGGTTGGTTGGTTGGTTGGTTGGTTGGTTGGAGGATTAAGGCCGATTGACTCCTTATGTGTCCTAGGCCTACAGGGGGAATGCCCTCCGTGGGGTTTCCGACTGAGTGAAAATAATGTCTGGACCGGGACTCGAACCACGGATCTTTGACTTACAAGGTCAAGCCTTGACCTTGTAAGTCAAAGATCCGTGGTTCGAGTCCCGGTCCAGGCATTATTTTCACTCAGCTTATTTCTGTTGAGCTATCTAAATGATAGACCAGATTGTTTCAGCCTATAAGGTTGTCTGAGTGTGTAATGCTGACCGGGATGTCGGCCTGGATAGCTCAGTTGGTAGAGCCTTGACCTTGTAAGTCAAAGATCCGTGGTTCGAGTCCCGGTTCAGGCATTATTTTCACTCAGTCGGAAAAATTAAATTTCAATAAATATTGTTTTTAGTAGTTTATATCTCACGAACAATTTACTCCAATATATAGAAAAATTTGTATTTTCACTTATGTTTAGATAAGATATTATTAAATTTTTATGTTTAATATGATACGATTGGATACGTAATAATTTCTTGTTGTAGAGGTGTATATAATATGATAAATATAATAGATCCATGACATATCGAATGACTATTCTAGAATAAGAATATCAAGTAAAATTTAATTCGGTTTTTGAACAGAAATTTGGTGGTCGATTGTAAATTCAGTCAGAGTAAAAATGAAATCAGAAAAGATGCAAATTTGTGGAATGAAAAAAAAAAAAAAAAAAAAAAAAAAAAGAAAGAAAGAAAGAAAAAAAGAAAGAAAAGAAGGAAAGAAAGAGGAACAAAAGTAAAAGAATGAAAATATTTAAACAATAGTTTTGAGGTAGATAGCTATCAAGAGGGGGGGGGGGGGATACGGATGTAGACACCACATGATTTTTTTATACACTCATTGAAATATACATATTGTTACGAAAACATTAATGTTTTCGTGCGTTATATGTGGTTCGTAAATAAACAGGCAGATTTCAGTGCATAAATATTCCCGAAAACAAGCGAAGAAGACTATTTCTCGAATCACCTATATAAACCTATGTATCGTGCTCAATATAATAGGATTATATACACAGGCAAAAATATCGCTTGTTCAAGAATAATATTCTACAGCTTAATACAAATCTCTCACTGTCAAATCCACAGCTTAGAGTTCAGTAGGATTCACTGGTATGTAGATGGGCCATTTTTGTACTCTTTGTCAAAAATCAGCGGCGAGAAACGATATATGGTATTAAACAAATTAACGCTGATTAAAATTGAGAAACAGCTTAAAGATTTTGGCACCCCTGAACTATTTTCACCAAATTTGGTCGCAAACTGCGAAAATCATCGACAACGCAGATTACAACTTGTCGCAATTTGAATGCCTTGGCAACAAACCCAAGTAACACGGAATGGTTGGGAAACGGTTGGCCCTACGATTCCTTCTTCGTTGGCCAACGGTTGTTTTTGGCCGTCGGCCCTCGGTTGAGCCAACCGTTGGGTGACAGTTGGCCCAACTATGGAACGGTTGGTTCCTGGTTGGCAAACTGTTGGGCCATTGTTGGTGAACACATTGTAGGCTAACTGTTATATTTTGCAGTTGAAAAAAGAGCATTTTAGGACTGTTGGGCCAACAATACTATTTGCTGTTGGCCCACTGTTATTTTGAGCCCTTTCCCCAACGATAACCATTCCTCAACGAACTAACAATAAATCGCAGTTGGGCCAACAGTCTGTGTTACTTGGGAAGTCAGTAATTTGGTGGCCAAATTTGGTGAAAATGGTAGTTTAGGAGCCTCAATGATTAAAAAAATCTAACTTCTATAAAAATAGAGTTCTGGAATTTTTCTTAGTGACCTACTGGTTTCTATAACAGAACTAATTTTCTGAAAAGTTTTTCAAATAACTATCGAGACTACAAAAAGGGAAGAGTCATTATTGATCATTGTTGACTAGATCTGCTTATTTCTTTACGTATTACTTTGTACATGATATTACATTACAGTTAAAATGGATACAAATGGCACATTTCACCTCCATGAAGGTGGCTGTTAATAGAAAACTTCGGAATTGTTTATTAAAATAGTAATTATAAATGTTTGTTTTAGATTGCAGAAAAAACATTTCTTGTAGTTTGAACTTGACACACTTTAAAAACAGTTATATATACTTTTATATGTCTTTTGCCCACTTAAGGGAGTACAATACTTAACCTCGCCAATGGTCAAAGAACATGTTATTCTTTGGGGGAAATTAGTTTCCAGAATTACTGTTTATCTTTTTTTTTTTTTTTTTTAAGTTTCTTTTCGCATTTAGAAAGTTTTTACTGTTTCTCAAAATTTGATTTTTTTTTTTCCTTTTAAAAATTAAAAATTTTATTTTTAGGTTAGGAAAATATAAAAATTAACTAACAGAGTAAATCTCCTTAAAGCACATACTCAAAATATTCTAAAAATATTCTATTGATACTACTTACTTACATAATTTAAGAAAGAGCATCTACCACAAAAAATATTTATTTTATTTTATTTATTTATTTATTTTGATAGAATGAATATATAATAGGATAACATTTCAGTATCAATATAATACAAATAAATTCGTTTTTGTGATTTTTTGTTGATCAAAGTGTCTTCGATACTCTCCCTCACACAATAAATTAAATTCAATCTGTGCTTAAAATATATAACTCTTCATAACTTTCCGTTAAAAAATGGTTTAAGATTTGAATAAACCAACATTGTATATAGACATATTTTGTAAATATATACTCATAAAAATGTATTTATTTAAATTAAAGTACGTAGAATTTAAAAAGTTTTTTGATACATTTTATCTAATCCGCGTAATAAAATGTTAATAACAGGAAAATTGTATATTTTTAGTATTAATATGTATGCTGCGCTAAAATGTGAGCTTTAATGTTGAGTTAAAAACCTTTTCAATTATTTTAAATTTTTCTCTAAACTAGTGAATCTCAACCGGTTTTTAATGAACAGGCAAAAAGCGTTGTAATTGATTGATATTTCTTCTTATGTAAACTGTTATTATTATTTTTTTTTTTTTCGATAAAAAGGGTATACAGTACCTGCCCCTTATTAAAATCATATTCGTTCTGAGCCAAAATGATTTTATTAAGCGGCTGAATTTTACATCCGGCAATCGTATATCCTGCCCTAAAAAAAAAAAAAAAAAAAAAAAAAAAAAAAAAAAGTCGTTATACTTCTCTGAATTTGGAAAGAAATTTCAAAAGATAACGAGTAATGAAATTAATAAACAATATTAAATAATTTTTGACAGATAATTAGTTAATTATTTCTTCAATATAAATAAATTAAACGCATTTCAAGTTACTATGCGCTTTTCTTTGAGGAGAATCAACAATACTTTGCCAAAAGTTCACGCTTTTTTTTTTTAATTTAAAATCTTTTGTTTAAACCTTTTGCTTCATATAGTTATTTTAGAATGATATCTAGAAACTGTCTTTTAATAATTAATATATATATATATATAAGGCACTTGCAAACCAATTCAAATTTGTAACTTTTTACCGCGCTTTGTAGAATACGTTCCTTGAAATATTTATTGAGATAATTGATGGGGCTTGTTTAATTTGTAATTATACTGCAAGTGTAAAATTTTCGACAGAGAGAAATACCTGAGGAATTGCTGTGCTTTAATTTCTTTTTTTATTTGGAAAAAAAAATTCGCTATTAAAAAAAAAATTAGCTTGCATAAATTTTATTTTTGCTGCTGGGAAGAATTTTTTGAGTTTATTAACCGGCGATGCTGATTTTATAAGTTTAATAGTAGTTCGTATTGATTTGATTCCGGTCCTGGCAATTTGATCAGATTATGCGGATGACTTTATTACTAGTGAATTTATTAAGCGGCGTTTACTGTATAATGTTTTATTTTAAGCTATAACATGCAAATTCAAAATGAATTTTAAGTTAATTTTATTTTTCGCAATTAACAAAGGTTTTTAATATACGAAAATTGGATTTCAATTAACATATTTATAACAAATATATGTGGCAAAATTACAGTTATAAAACTGTTTATTTGACGGAATCTTACTCAAATTATTTTAGTTGGAAGAATATAAAAAAGTTTACCTTAAAAACTAATTATTAAAAAAAAAAAAAAAAAAAAAAAAATCATATTCCCTTATGTCGCCAAAGAGTGATAAATCGCCAAGAAATAGTCATTTTTTTTCCTTTTTCTTTTTTTAACAGATAATATGCAGATTCCGCCGAAATTTCTTTATAAACATGCGTAACTTCATGAGAAGAGTATTCTATAATTTTTTCAAAATTTTCTGAGTGTACGCATACGGAGACTTTCCTTGTAAGTGCATTTTTCTCATTTTTAAAAATGAGAAAAAAAATTAAATATTAAAAAATGAAAATGAAAATTCTGTAAAATGAAATATTAAAAATAAAAAATAAATAAATGAATAATTTTTTGGAAAATGAGTACCACTTTAACGGTTGTGACTTTTCTGAATAATAAAACGTAACTTAACAAAACACATTAAGTAATGAGTAGCGCAATAAACAGATTTCCTCCTAGAATAACACGGGCTTTGGCTTTTGCGAGCATTGGTATTGTACGCTCTTTAATAAATAAAGGCAATATTTTAATCATGAGAATTTGAGTTACTATACAAAATTAGTAGTTTCTTAAATTCTACATACTTGATTAAAAAAAAAAAAAAAAAATTGCTATTCTATTTTTAAAGCTTTTTAATAAATTAATAAATATAATGACACCAGAAAATAATTGAATAAAAAAATCCTTCTCTTTTTTCTCCCATACTGTAATACTATGAACTGTATTTTATTTCACTTCACCGTATTGTGTAGAATGCTGTGTAGAGTGTTTTAAATGATTAGTTTCTAATCAATAATCATTAAATATAATAATATAGAAGAGACCCCAAAAGCGGTGTCAAGTACAACCACTCGAAAAATAATTTCTGGACCGTGATTTTATTTTGATAAAATGGATGCCGCGTTATATCAGGCTTTAATTCGTTATACAAAGTAAACTGCTCCACCGATCGCTAAAAAAGCTGGTACAACTATTAATCAGACAAAAATCTATCTAACGCAGTAATTTTTAGTTTAATATGGTAATTAGTTCAAAAGATATTAAATAAAAACCCAATTTTAACTTTAAAATTAAAAAAAAATAAAATAAAATAAACAACGTTACCAAAAAAAAAAAAAAAAGTTTTCATTCTTTTTCCCGATTTAAAAGCAAATAAATTTATTTTTATGTAAACTTGTATCATAAAAAATTCTAATAAAACTGACATCATAATAGCTTCAATTTTATTATTATTATTATTATTATTTTAATATTAATTTCATTTAATTAAATAATTAAATGTTTGTTTGTTTGTTTTTCCCTTTGATGTTGTGGTCCAGAAAAGTAACGTGGATACAGATTCAACATAGGACTCCTTTGCCAAAATTTATTATTTTTCCCCAGTTTGGCGATGACTGATGGCAAGGTCTTACGCAATTGCTGTAACCATTTCAATATATCCCTAAAATCTAAAAAAAAAAAAAAAGGCTTGGCGAGATTCTGTAATGTTTAAAATCTATCGATGCGAAATTAGAAGATAAGTTTATATGCGAGTTATAATGAGTTATATGAATCATTTATAAATGAGTTGATTTTTTTTTTTTTTTTTTAATGCTATTCGAAGTATTAAAAAAAAAAAAAAAAAAAAAAAAAAAAAAATGAACGAAACAACAACACTTCTGAAAATAACAGCCATAAATCTGAAAAATGATAATAAATAATATATAACATTAACAATTTCCTATAGTTTTAAGTTTTAACATAAGAAATTATTCCTACGGTAGATGTTACTTCTATAAAATTCAAAAATTCAAACTATATAACAAAATGCAACCAACCTCGTTGCTTTCTTTATTCTATTCTATTTCTTAAAACAATTTTTATAGATGCCACCCACCACATAAACTTTACATTTTACATCTACTTTTTAAGATAGCATGCAATAATGTTTTATATAAAAATTAAATCATTAAATTCATTTTTTTTACTTATTTTTATTTCATTTTGCACGCGCGCTTTTCATTTCTTAATCCAAAATTATTAAAAAAAACTTTTTCGATAGTGTTTGTTTCAATACTGATTATTATTAATTTTCTTTTCTTTTCTTTTTCTTTCTGAAAAAAAAAGGTTTTGATGAAATTCTGGCAAAAGCAGAATTTAGTTTAAGGCGGAGGACTATTAGTTTTTTCTTTTTTTTCTTTTTTCTTTTTCTTTTCTTTTCTTTTTTTTTTTTTTTTTCAAATTATAACATCACTTTCAAATTATTCAATTATATTTTCGATAAATTTTAGATTTCGGTAAATGTCCAACTATCGAAAAATGACACCGCGAAAATCCCAGATTGGGACTAATAGTCATCAGTCCTAAAAAAAAAAAAAAAAAAAAAAAAAAAACTGAAAACACCAAGGTAGACAAACACTAAAACTGTGTCAAAAATAGTCGCTAATAAAAATATATTTATTTAAACGTTTGAATTATTCATTAAAAAATCTTTTACACTGACGTCATAATAGCTTCATTTTATTTTTATTATTTATTTATTTATTTATTTTCAAAATATTAATTTCAATTAATCGAATAGCCGTTTTTTTTTTTTTTTTTTTTTTTTTTTTTTTTTTGACAGCGAGGCGGGCAAAGCCTTCTGCTTCTATATTGATAAAAGAAAGCATTTGTCTGTATACGATGTTGATTTAAAAAAAAAAAAAAAAAAAAAAAAAAAATGATAAAGCTATGATCTTCAAAATACCGAATTTCAACATTTCCTGCAATTATTTGTTTTTCAGTTGTGTTGATAACAGGCATATACACAGATCAGTCGTTGAAAGCTTGATTTACGCAGGAAATTTTAAAACGTGTAAATTTCGAAAAAAAAATAAAATAAAATAAAAAAATTTCAAATCAGTAATTTAAATTGGTACTATATTTACAATATGGGTATGAGAAAGTACTTATTCTACTTAAACAGTTTTCGTGGATTTAGGAAAACACTTCCAATTACATTTAGTAGAGAAGAAAATATTCACTTAATTTTGGGTATTCTTGAATATTACCTATAAATTATATGCACACAAGGTAGTGTACTTAAATTTAGCATAATAAGAAAAACACATAAAGCAGCTTAAAATGCACTGCCAAATATTTACCACTATAGTCTTAATATATTCCCATTCTTTTGTGTGGTTATGTTAACAAATCATGAAAGATTTTCATGCCATGTAATATAACAACTGAATTTTATGCTTTTAAAAATGTATCTTCATTTAATTTCGTTTAATACAATACAAATAAATTAAACTCCACCTACGAGAAATTTCGCTATGCGCGTACATGTTTTTGAATTAATCTTGAATATCCCTGTACACGAACGATTGATTCAATTTCACTGAAAAGTTTCAAGTACCATACCCATATGATACAGATTAAGAATACTGAGTTTGGATTTCCTGCTAATATTTGTTTTTGAGTTATGCTGACACACAGACACAAGAAAAACAAACAGATACAGAAATACTGCTACAAACATGATTTTTGGATTCAAGATCAAGGGACCTCAAAACGCATAAATATAGCAAAAAATAAATTTTGCAAATTTATCAAAAAAAAAAAAAAAATCTTTATACATATATATATATATATATATATATATGTAGGGTATATATGAATATGATAGGGTCTATCCTTTTTTGGATAGACCCTATCATATTTCATTAACATTTAGACGCTTGTTTTGAGCCGACTTCTGACTAAATTGAAAACAAAGCCTTTAATAAAATCAATTATAATAAGAAAAGAAAAGAAATTCTCACCCAAGTGTTAATCAAAAGTGATTTTCCACACACGAGGTTTTTAGCATTTAATAATATTAGGTTAGTGTTCGATTAAAATGTCAAGTATCATTAAATAAGATCCAAGTGGGGTATTTTTTCTTCACTGTAACAATACATTTTGTTGAATGAATAAACACACACACACATATATTATATACTAGCAGGTTTACCCGCTTCGCTTGTCACTATACTTAAATGAATAATAGTAATAATAAAGAATCACTATTTTCAGTTTATAAATAAAAACTTAAAAAACAAAAATCTATTGAAGTATTTCAAAAACTTGTTGCGGATCCTTGCTGCCTTCGTCAGCGTCTTCATCCAGAATATCTGGGGTCCGTATCCCTATTGCTGGGACAACCAATGTTTTTCCCATTGGACTTTAAATTGGATGTTTAATGGATAAATCGCTTCTTAATTTAAAAATTTAAAATTCGGTTTCGAGGTGTCTCCGTGTGCACATTCCAGACTATGTGTGTGCTAAATTTCACATCTGTATGTGCGGTACATTTTTCTGAAGACATTTGAAAGAGGGAAAGGTAGACGTTTTTTAGGTTTTATTAATAAGCTATTAAAATAAACTAAATATGCATTCGTATTAGAGAACAGCTATACTATAGGACCTCGTTGGTGAATTTTAAAAATCGAAAACTAGTTCGGACTTTTCTCGCCAAGGTCTTTACTAATACAATTGTGACAGCTATATTTTTATTCATCGAAAAAGGAAAAAAAAAATATTAAAAGTCACCAAGGAATTCCTGTACTAAATCTGTAGATACATTAGCTTGTGAAGGATAATATATATATATATAAACTAAACGGTCAAATTTCTGAAATAGTGTAAATCTTCTTTAAAAAAAAAAAATACTAATCAATAATAAAAACATACAAAAAATTAGGGTTAAAACTAAAATTTAAGGTTAGAATAAAATTTAATTGGTTGAAAAATGGTTATTAATGAAGTCAGCATGCAAAGAGAAATTTTCTTCTATTAAGTTGTTTGTTTGTGTTATGAACTCAGTATTTATGGCTCGTGTGTTGATTTTAGTTTTTATAGTTTGAGCTTCACTATCAGGCTAAACAAAGCTTAAATCACGTCTCTTTCAATTCAAGGTAATTTTTTCATGAAGGTTCGGTTTATAATTTCATTATTAATTCATAGTTATTGATGTGTTTTTATTTCTCTGGAAAGTATTCTATTTTTATTTCTCTGAAAAATATTTTGTCATTATTTAATCTAATTCATTTCAAGTTAATTTCTCTTGTAGGTTCGTGCTATCAATTGATATTTTACTAAAATGCATATCAATTACAGAAAACCTACAATTCTTTGCTCAATGCTATGAGGAAAGCACTCGAAAACTTCTTATAGCGTTATAAGCTTTTAAGCACAAATTCAGTTTTGTTCTGTTTTTGGTCCGATCATTTTTTCCTCATCTGAAAAGTAATAGGTTCATTCCATAGCATTATTCTCTTTTTTACTTTCTCTTACCCATAGGGTCGAGAAAGTATTGTTTTAGGGTCAAATTTTCGATCGTGAGTTTTTGTTATATTTACATGTTCTGTGGTCCCCTGAATACGAAAATCATGTTTTTAAAGAATGGTCTGTGTGTCTGTCTGTGTGGATGGATGTCTGTGTGTCTGTTATCAACATATCTCAAGAACAAATTGCAGCAGAAATTCCAAACTCGGTATTCTAAATGTGTATGATATAGGGATGCTACAGTAAGCTTTTCGTTGAGATGAAGCAAATGGTTCGTGTACAGGGACACTCAAAATTATTCATATACATTACGTCTATGGGGGAAATTGCAGGTAAGTAGAGTTTCACATCTATAGACTGCACTAAACCAAATGAAACGAATATATATTTTTTGTAATAGTGATAGTCGACTGGGAAAAGAATTTTAGTGTATGTAGGAGCCTAGCCTCCCCCCTTGGGGGGGGGGGGGGAGAGCACCCCTCGAGGGGAGTAAATTTTCATGATGGGTACCTTTCAAAAGAGCTTTCCAATACCTTTAAAACGAATGGTTGAACCATCGATCTGCGATAATTTAAAAAAATTATCAATTTTTTTCATTTTTAACAAAAAAATTTTTTTTTTTTTTTTGTTTTAATGTAATATTGAGAATAAATTCAACTTTATATATATATATATATATATATATATATATATATATATTTAGTGTTATACTTCTTCTCTAATATGGAAATCGTCTGCATTACCATAAAACATATATATATTTTTTAAATAATAATTTTAATAAATTGTTTTTTAAAAACAGGATTATTTTTTAATAATCGAATTAAATTCTATATAAATGTAGGTGCATTGATGAAACGACGGATTAAGGGGGGGGGGGGGAGCCCCCTCACACAGAATTAATTAACATATAAAACTCTTCCGAAGCCTTTGAATTGTTTAACATAGGTTTACATAACAGTACTCGTTATCTTACCTCTTAATCTGCAACCTGTATTTATAGTATTAAATTTCAGGGTAAGAGAAAATCGTGTGAGTGACACACCAGATTTTCCCCCTTAAAATAATATCCTAGTGTCAACTTTCTTTTCTTCAGAACACGGTCCTATTTAATTTTCATAAAGTATTGTAGTCTTAAAAATTAAAGTAAATATTATTAATAATCTTAAAAATTAAATCGATTTAAGATATCTAGTTATTTTGTTTGGCTTGTGCATGTTTCTTTGGTTTCTATATATATATAAGACTTTTGATTAAATTAAATTAATATTTTAAATATAAATAAATGAAAATTTTTAAAATGTTATGACATCAGTTTTATGAGAAAATTTTCATGATACAAGTTTAATTTTGCATTCCTTTAATCCTTTTTCTTTTTGTGTAGAGAAATATTTATTTTTCTAAATAAATGGAATAAAAAGTTGTGAGCGTTTTATTTATTTATTTATTTGCAACGGGCTGAAATTAAAACGCAATGAAAATGTCTAGAAAATTAATAGAGTTAATTACGTTGATATAAATTAATTGAAAACTTTCTTCCTAATTAAAAATTTGACAATCCAGCTATGAGTTGCAGACAGACCCGTTAGAGACTATATGTGTGCCAAATTGCATCTCTGAAAGTGCGGTGGAATTTTCTCTAAGCTGCTGGACAGACAAAATCCTTTCGCTTAAAAAGATAAATATGAGAAATTTATTATTTCTTCGAGGCTAATTTGTAAATCATTTATAATAACAAAGAATAATTTTTAATAAGATAAGAACTATTGATTATTTTTCATTTTTTTTTTATGATACACTTACTTTTCATAAATGACCGGATACTTCGACTTCAGACGTTTTTTCAAATATTTTAAAAAGTACTTTACGAATCATTTGGAAACTTCAGAAGTGTGAAGAACATGTTATACCTCATATATATCAGTGAAAAAATTCTTCCTGAAAGTAATAGGGGGACCAATAAAAAATTAAATAAAAATGAAAACATTTGAGATTGACCTTTAAAAATTAATGGTTAAAATGCAATCTGGTTATACCATGTAATTATGAGGCTCTTTCTTATTATCTGCATAAATCTTTCTGAGGCTATCAGATATATTATGGCGAGAATTTTTTTTTTTTTTTTTTTTTTTTTAATTGCAGAAATAATTATCATTTTTTTAGCTATAACTCGTAAGGTATTAAACCCAGTGCGAAGCCATTTTCATGAACTTGACATTCAACATTAGACATAGCATATTGCAATCAGAATGCAAAAATATTAAATATCTCATGAAATATGAGCATTTTTACTAAATAATTTTTAACTGCACATGCACTAGCTTTAACGAAATTTCATTTGTATAATTTATTAGCCAAATATATTGAGCAACATATATAAAAACCCCGAACTAGTATCGTGCAAATTCAAAAATCTGGAGTGACTCCACTCGGCTTTCCGAACATTGAGTAACTAACAGTTTTGTAGATAAAATAAAGAAAGAGGAGTTGCTAAACAAACAAAAAAGAGAAAACCATAACAGAGTGTTTGAGTATTTTTCTCCATATATCACACGAGGTTTTATTTAACGCTACTGAACTTTGAGCCCTTAGATCATAATGATAAAGAATTTTTCGTTGTGTCCCTGTAAAAATCTATAAATGCTAGATTCACCAAAATGCTTATAGTTAGTGCAACAGTGATTTATAATATTCATACAAATTTTCAGCTCAATTGAATAAGGCGTTTAGATGCTATCGCTGGTCTCATAGGCCATAAAGATAAAGAATTTTTCTTTGTGTCCCTGTAAAAAAACTGCAAGTGCTAGATTCACCAAAATCTATACAGTTGGTTCAAATGTGACCTATAACATGTGTACAAATTCTTTGCTGAGATTAATAAGGCGTTTAGACGCTATCACACTTTTAAAAATTTGGCAAAGAATTTTTCTTTGTGTCCCTGTAAAAAAACTATAAGAGCTAGATTCTCCAAAATCTATACAGATTGAGTATCTGTGACCTATAATATGTGTATAAAGTTTTTGCTCAATTGAATAAGGCGTTTAGATGCTATCGTACTTTTAAGATTTTGGTCCCTTGGCCATAATGATAAAGGATTTTTCTTTGTGTCCCTGTAAAAAAACTATAAGTGCTAGATTCACCAAAATCTATAGGGTTCGTACTATGGTGACTTACAATATACGTACCAACTTTCAGCTTATTCGAACAAAGCGTTTAGACGCTAGCGTGTTCAATCACACACATACATACACACATACACACATACATACATACACACACACATACATATATCATCGTAAAAATAGTGAAAACGGACTCGTTGGACCTCGAAACGTATAGAAACATCAAAATCTCGAATTCGGATTTTTGACATGATTACAATACTTTCCTCACTATAGTGTTTGGAAAGTAAAAAGTTCTACGTGATAGCTATGTCTATTTTCATATTTTAATTACTTTTAAAAAATATAATCAAAAATTCGTTACAAATAAGGCACCAAATTAAAGGGGCCTTTTTTCTGAATCCGTCGGATTAAACAGCTAATCGATTGGACAATTAGATTTTTTAAAATTAACTAAAGTATGAAAATTAGGTGGCAACTTGCGTTCACACACAGACAGAGTCCAAAGAAATATCTTTGCCTTTTAAAGCAGCGTGACAGAGTCAGTCAGTGATGAGCGTAACTATATATGCTGTTTTTACTCGCATTTTTATGTTGATTTAATGTACAGTGTTCATTGACTATAAATAAATATTAATAAAAAACCCTTATCATTTCCTCTATTTTTGAGAAGAATTGAAATTCAGTTCATTCGATCACGTACAATTTTCGAAATTTACGCGATATTTGCTTGGAGGGGTTCGTATAAGTAACCCAATAATATTGACTATCATATCATGCAAATGGAATTTCGTTAAAAATTGCGCATGCATTGTTAAAAATTATTTAGTAAAATTGCTCCTCTTTCATGAGATATTTAGTATTTTTGAATCCTGATTGCAGTATGCTGTGCCTAATGTAGTGTACCAAGTTTCCTGAAAATGGATTTGCACTGGATTTAATAACTTGCATACTTGCCAACCATCTCATTATGAACCGTACAATTTTTAGTACCTGCCTTTTTTTTTCACACCAATAATTTTTTAGAGTATTTTTTGTCTTATTTAATCGTAACAACATTTGGAGAGATTAACTCTAAAAATATAGTGGTGTGAGAAAAGGGGCGTTAACAATTGTACGGTTATTAATGAGATGGTTGGCAAGTATGAACTCGGTTGTTATAGTGAAAAAAAGTGAAAAATATTTTTGCAGATTTTTAAAGAATCAGTTATATCTCCATGAATATATGTGTTGGTCTCATAAAAACGTATACAGGTAATATTAAGAAATCTTATAGTCACACGCTATATTCAGATCTTATTTCAAGCATTACTTTTTACAGGCTGATCACAAACATTTTCATTTTTATTTAATTTTTTAGTGGTCTTCCTTTTGCTTTCAGGGTAAAATTCTCACTGAAATATACGAGGTATAACTCTTTTACACTCCTGAAGTTTCAAGATGATTTGTCCAGTACTTTTTGAGATATTTAACAAAATGACAAAAATCCAAAATGTCTGCTCATTTATGGAAAAGTATAAACTGTTTTTTTATACATTAATCGTAATTTATGAACTATTCTTACTATATTCATGCTATTATTAGTATTATTATTGTTAACTATTCTTGTTGATAAATTAATTGATGACTTGTGAAACTGGAATAAAGTTTTCAAAACTGGTTTATAAAGGTATTTTATTACCTGATCTACTTAGAATAGGATTAAATTTACGCACAAATCATTTACGCACAAATTTACGCACAAAGATTGTTTATTGTCAATTAATAAGCTTTTAATTAATATTTTAGAAAGTATTGTAATCTCTTCAATTAATTATTTTTATATCATTATGGACTTTTTATATCATTAATGGAACTATTCTTTTTAGCTAATAAATAAATCATTGATTGTTATTAATACAACAATAATCTTTCCAAAATTTAGAAGTAATTAGAAATTTTAATATAATATAATTTATTATATTAAGAAAAAAATTAGTATAAAAAGTTACATAGTATTATATACTTATAAAAACTTGGATTAAAATATACGTATGCGTTGAAATATAACAATATTAAATATATAAAAAACTTTATAAATTTGTCTAAATTTAATAAAAATAAATATTAAATTAAATTATATTAAATATTCTGTGCTATCGAATTCTTACTTCCCTCCCTATTTTCTAACCTATTACATTTTAAAAGTAATACAAAACAGTTTTAGGTATTACTTTGTAAATTCAATGAATTTATTTCTGATTTTGTGTGTGCATATATATGTGTGTGTGTGCGTGTGTGTGTACTGCTAAATTGTGCATTAAATTTTTCCATTAGAATATAAAAATATTTTTAAAAGTTAACTTATGAATGAATCCACACAGTAATAGTCAAATATATTTAGAAAATGCTGTTAAACTATAATAAGTTAAGATCGGGGGAAATTAAAAATTTATTAACAGAGAATATTTTTTTAAAGTTTGAATATTATAATATTTCAGTGCATATATAATATAAAAATTTTCAAAACTCTACAACAGACAAAAATATTTATAACATCAACCATCCCCTTAACAATGTATTTATAGGCTTATTAAAAATGTTTTTATACATTAATGCTCATGATTTTTTAAATATATAAAAGTTAAACTTATACAATGCCACATTTTATGACTAAACATCAGAGAATGATAGCTTGTATACGTTAAATAAATTGATTGTAATATGTAATTCTTTTTTAATTAATCGTTTATGTAAATTGCCTAAATTATGAAATTGCACAAATATTATATATATTAGTTTATAAAATTTTAAAATTTTAAAATTATCCTGAATTTCAATGCGTAATTCTTTTTCCATTCATTTCTTTTTAAAAATAAAATATAAATTAAAATTGCGTGATTTATCAATCGCCGAATAATATATATTGATTTTGATTTATAAATCACAGCTATAAAATATTTTCCCTCGGGAGGTTAGTATATTTAACTAAAATATTTTAAAAGCTAATTCGAAAAATATTTTTACAAAAATAAATTTTGTTTAATCTAGCTTTACAAGTAATATCTTTTTAAAGTATTGTATTCTATACAAAATTCGCTTTGCGTTACATTTTTAAAAACAGTTTAAAATGCATTAGTTTATTATTATTGTTTTAATATATTTATCTCGAACTGCACTTCATGTTCATAATTTTTAAATGCAGATGTTCAATTTATTTTAATCTTTATGAAACGTAATCTTATTAAATTATTTTTTCATTTTCATTTTTACCGCTTTATAATTTTATTATATTCATGCAATTTTTCAGAAATTACCTCTTTTTTTTTTTTTTTTTTTTTCGTACGAATACAATTGTTTTATCGTTTCAAGAATTTATTAATTTTTCAACAAAATATTTCAAATACATTATTATTCTTTTGTTTAAGCTTTTAATTTTTTGTTTTCATCGGAATTTAAAATTGAGCATTTTAAAATTATTTGCGCATATTCCATAGAAAAAATATTAAAGGTTTTGAGAAAAATTTACTTAAGGTTTTTGTGAAATATTTTTTTATTTTTTTTATTTTTTACTTTTTACTGATTTCTTAATTGCGTTATTTTAATAGTATTTGATATTCTATGTATTACATATTGTTTATAAAAGTGATTAAAAAAAATGTGTTCATGTATTTGATATGTAAGAATGAAAAAAAAAAAAAAAAAAAAAAAGCACTTTTGGTGCAATTTTTGTAATCATCAAATGTATATAATGGATATATATGGATATTTTTAATGAAATGCTGCAAAGAAAAAAAAAAAACTTTTTTATTTATTTCATTCTATTTTATTTATTTATATATATCCATGTATATTTATTTATTTTGTATGTGTAACACATTTACAAAAAATAAATAAATAAATAAATAAATAAAAATAAAATAAAATAACAATTGCTAATTTATTTTTACTCAGAACATAATCTATAACCTTTAAAATATATTTAAAAGTGTTTCTTATAAAAATATACAAATTCAGTGTAAAATACTTTTTTCTATCTTATATAATAGATCTCTGTACGATATTTTGCATATTAGATCTTTAGCATCCGAATATGACTTTGTAAAGCCAGGTCAATGGCCCTAATCTGGTGATGACGTTTGTTGACTCATCCTACCCCATGATGCCCCAAATGTGCCCCTTAGACTTATCCTTTGTTGAATTAGATGTAATATGTATAAAGCATTAAAACATGATCTGTATCAACTTTTATATGCTTTTGACGCTTAATACACGCAAATGGTATAATTTACTTTTGATCAATATTATTTGATTAAAAAAAAAAAAAAAAAATCTTAATAACATATTGGAAATTTTATTATTATTATTGTTGTCTAATAACTATTATTATTGTTGTGCAACATTTTTTTTTTTTTTTTTTTTTTTTTTTTTTTTAAAGCATGGCTTATGTTTTTAAATGGAAGAAAACATTGTGAAATTGTGAAATACATGTTGTGTATTTTAAAAAGAAATAAAATTAAAATTATTCACTTCATTAGTTTAACCCACGCTTAAAAGAATAAAATATTTGCAAAAAAAAAAAAATTCTTTTTAATATCTATATATTTAAATATATAATTTATAACATTGCTCCTCGTTAAGATATTAAACGTACTTTTTATCAATTATTGTTAATTTATCGAAGATTTTATATAAGTTTTCAGTAAAATTTAAACGCATTTCAAAAATTTTAATTAAATTAAAATTTAAATAGAAGCGTGAAACTGTTGAGTTACTCTCTTATTATTATTATTATTATTTATCCCACTATTATTATTTTGCGAGTAATCACGAATATTTTGCGGATAGTAAGCAATAATTATGTTTAACAATCGTAAATTATTTAAATTATCGTAAATCATTATTTTTTAGACGAATAAATGTAGTTATGACCAATTTTCAAAACTAAAGTAAATTTAATAAAGTATACACAATGAAATGAAACAAAATATTCAAATGATATAAAAATAAATTTTGCATGAGGAGAAAGTAAGTTAAAAACATTATTGTGATTTAAAAATGTTGTAGCTTTACAATTATAAGTAAAATTGAAATAGTTTGAAATTAAAAACAGATATTACAAATCTCTTTTCAACATTTTACAAATATACTTAATTTTACTTTCTAGAGTCAAATGTATGATTCATCTCAAAAATATACACAGAATAATAATGTAAATTTTCTCTTCGTGTGTATAAATGATATGAGGAAAAAATATAATGTAGAATTTTTTCTTTTTTCCTTTAAAGTAAAAGACCATTTTGCAATATTTGCAGTAAATTGCGAGCAGTTTTGCATTTTCTTCCATATGTTTAGCTGATCTTCCTTTTTTTTTTTTTTTTTAATGATAAATAAAAAAATTAAAAAAAAAAGAATCTGTTGTTTCATTCACACGACATTCTTTTATCATGCATTTCAATACCATAAAGAAAGAATACAGATTGAGGCGTGAGATCAGATAACACAATAAAGTGCAATCTGCTTAAAAAATAATCTAAAATAGGTTTAGGAATAGTTTTGTTTGAAATATAATTCTGTGTGAGGGGCGCTACGACTCCCCCCCTCCCCCCGTTTAGTTATAGTGACTACATTTTTTTTTTTGTTTGTTTGTTTGTTTTTTTAATTTCAAGGCTGTTATTCATTTGCCTTCAAACTTGTCAATTTTAATTTTTTTTTTTTTTTAAGTGGTGACCTCGTGATTTGAATTTTTGCTGGATTTTTTTTTTTTTTGTACGTTATGCTGATAGCAGATATACATACAGATCAACCACTAAAACTTGGACTATTGCATTCAGGGAACCTCAAAAAGGGATATTATACAAAAACTACAGTTGAAAATAAAACATAAAAATTTACTGTATGGGTAAATTGATTTTCCTTCTTGAGCAGTGTTTGTCGACATAATAAAATGTAGCAAAACTCTTCCATCAATTACATTTAATAGAAAAGAACGTTTAGTTTACTTTTTCGCACTTTTGTATACTGTCCATAAACTACACTCCTGCTCAAAAGTTTAGCAAGATTTGTAAGCGATTGTTTTTTTTTTTTTTTTTTAATTTAAAAACTTATCTCTCGATGAAATGTTTTCAAACATTGGGTATTTAAAGAACTGGGTCTTCCTCGTGTTTTTCAGTGAAGCTTGGTTTAAGACAACATTTAGGGGGCCGGTAACAAATTGAGCAAAATCAATAATGTTTGTGATCATTGTATGGGTATGTACACAATATTGTTTATAGTGTATATTGATAATATACAATATACAGGGCTACCCAAAATTAAGCATATGTCCTTTTCTATAGAATGTAATTGATGGAAGTGCTTTGGTACATTTTACTATGTCGACAAACATTATTCAGGAAGAAAAAATAATTTTTCATACCAATACCATAAACAATGTATTTTTTGAAATTCTATTTTCTACCCTGATTTTTTGTGTAATATCATGTTTTGAGGTCACCTGATTACGAAAGTCCAATTGTTAGCGGTTGACTGTTATCAGCGTAACTTAGAAACAAATAACTGTAGGAAATTGAAATTAGGATGCCACTTAAAAATTTGATCAAGATTAGCACGTTTGAAGGTATATTAATACCATCCTTGATTTTTTTTTTTTTTAATAATTGTATGCATTACAATTCAGAGGGTCGTTAGCCCCCTCACGCAGAATTACATGTCACATAAAGCTGCTCCTAAACCTATTTTAGATTATTTTAAAAGTACATTAAACTTTAATATCTGTCCCTCTGTCCATTTTAAGGCTTAATATTAAATCTATCTCTATCGTTTTGAAACGCAGGGTAAGAGAAAGTCGTGTGAGTGACACACGTGATTATTTCTCCTGTGAAAAATTAAATGGCTATAATCTATCTAAAGTCTGTAGTATATAAATTGTCGACGCCACTATCCAAATTATGTAGTAGCAAATAATTTCATTTATAGTATTATTATTTCCTAGCATTCTCATTCATCGTAAAGTAGAGGAATTTAATATAATTAACTGAGTTTAACATTTTATTAATAAACAATTAATAGAAGATATAATTTATAAGTTATTTGTAAAATCTGAATAATAAATTCACATTTGTAGTAAACAAATAATGATAAAAAAAATAATAATAACACTTAACATTTTTACTTTCTTAAGCATAAATAAGAAAATATTGGTGTCGTGAAATTTTTTGATCTTCGGTTTTCGATAAATTTACAAGTTTTGAGATGCCCTGAGCACAGTATCATAATTTTTAGAAGATATCTGTCAGACTTTCTAATGTTTTAATGAAGATGCCTGTCAGTCTGTCTTTCAGGTGTCTGTAAGACTGTATGTCTATAAGTTATCAAAATTCTTAGGGAGCTGTATCTCATGAAACCCGGACAAATTCTTAGAAAATTTATATTTGATTCTACATTGAAATAAATTGTTGATGAGTAGGTTTTAGCACATATCGCCCAATACTATGTTTTCCCTTAATTTACAGAAAGTCTATATCTGAGTTTCTATAGTGTATTAGGGCACAAAACTTGACATATACCAGGAATAACATGTTAAACTAATCGTATTCACTTTGGGAGCATGTCGGCCAAGAGGTTGTGATACTATGCTGTAATTTTCTGTGTTTACAAGAAAGGCTAATGTCAGCTTCTATAGTGTATAAATCTACTGAACTTGATATGTAAAACAGCCCTAGTGTCATCTTTAATTTGAATACATACAGGTCCACAGGAATGTTGATATTCAGGAATATTTCATGTTTACGTAACTTGGTATGTGATATGCATATTATGAAAAAATATTTCCAGTCTGTCTGGGTATATATAGTACTGGTCGACAGCTAGCACTGCTATTTCCAGATCTTCCTGGATTTTGGAATTACCTTATCTCACCATTCATTAAAATTGCATAAATTGGCTAAATTTGCTCAATTATAAAGACTATTTTGAGAAACATGTTGATGAAATTTTTGTGATTGGTAATTGGTAAATGGCACTATTATAATTTATAATATAGAAGAAAGTTTTGTGTCATCAATGGCATACTAACTTCTTTATGCATCATTTTTTTTTTTTTTTTTTTTTTTTTTTTTAAGTTTAATCCCAAAGAAATATTTAATTTTGTGTAAGTTTAAAACTGTTTGCTTCAGCGTAAAATTTTTGTACAATGATTAAAAAAAAACTTTCCATTTACAATACAGTTCCAGGTTTTTTTTCTCAGGTTTAGTAAAAGTATATTTCCATAGACTTTTAATTTACATGGATATTTTTTCTTAAACTGATACTATTCAAAGCCATTTGTGGCTAGATCTAACAACCGAAATGGCCCCAAACTTTGTATGAAAACTAATGTGGACACAAAAAATAGGATAAAAAGTGTTACGAAAATAATGATAATAATAGCACATACAATTTTATAGAGAATTGTTAAGATTCATTCACTACATTCATTCCTACGAAATTCGACGACTTTCAATACGATCGCGCTCAGATAATGTGAATCACATACTGACTTGAGATGACTCACTTCAGCTGAGAATAACGGAACTCTCTATATATTTTCATAGCCCAAATTACTGGCGCTGTTGTCGCTACTAAAGAATAAATTTGAATTTTGTTTTGATACCCGTGTTTTATGCTAATTCTCAGTTTGATAAGCTACAACAGCGCCATAAAATCCATATTGGCGAGTTTCATAAGTTTTTTTTTTTTTTTTTTTGGTCCCATGGAAAGCTGCTTCCCATTCCATCAGCAGTGTTCATCCAAGTTTGATGCTATTTCGGTTTTTAGATAGAGCTACAGGTAGCTCTAAATAGTGTCAGTTAAAAAAGAAGAACAGTAGTTTATTTCAAATAAAGGGAAAGTGAGTGTGTAAATCCTTTCTATTAAATACGAGAGAATTCCGAAAACAAGTTTTGCTTTGTTTTTTTTTTTTTTTTACATGGAAGCTTTATTACAATTAGAAACAAACAATATGACAAAATAGAAACTTCAGGCTATTTTTTTCGTAAAATCGCCAACGATATTATTACATTTGTCGTATCTGGAAATATGTCGTATCTGTCGTTAAAAAAAAAAAAGCAATCCTGCTAAAAACCGGTGTACAGCGGTTTAAAGGAAGTTCTTTACAGGATGAAGCATTTTTTTATTGCTTCGGATAACGTCCAATGACGTCGGATGACCAAATTCAATGCGGGAATTTTTTTTTTTTTAAATCAGGTATTCAATATCATAGTTTCACGTCGTGTGTGCAATTTCTCCTGCTCCAGGCGGTGAATGCGTTCATTTGTGTCCCTTTGTGCAATTATCAATCCCAAAACAATACCCATCTACTCAAAAACCTTGATATTTTGCGTCGAATGGTGAACTTCAGTTTCGTGAAATTAAGGCAAGAGTGTACTACATTGATGTTTTCTTAAGCGAAGAAATCAATCAAAATGATTTTCTTGTCGTCCTAGAGCACTCTCAGCACAATCTTCCCCGTGAACTGATGCAATGCGACTGTTTTAGTTACGAGTGAATTGGGTTGTTTCCACATTATTTTGGTGAACTAAGGTCAGTTCTGAAGTGAAAAAACGCAACAAATTGTGAAGAACTTCCTTAAATCGCAAGGCACTGATTTATACAAGGTTGATTTCTTAAAAGTTCTTTGATAGTACAATTGTATCAATGTAGATAGCCACTATGTGGAAAGATAGCCAAAAATTTTAATTTTGTTATACCATTTTACGTTTATATTTGTAATATAACTTCTTTATGAAAAAGTATTACGAAATTTACTTTCGGAGTGACTCTCTTATGAAAAACATAAATTAAAATTTTCAACATCTAACAACGCGCGCATATAGAATTTGTAGTTACATTAATTTCACTATTTATTATTATTAAATATAATTTTGTTTATGCGAAATTTAATGTGGGTTAATTTTAAAAACACTGAAGAAAACGATTAATACATTATTAATATTAATACTTTAATTATTATACTTTTTCAGTAAATAACTTTCACATTTACATACTTTATAAAATCATGACTATTCTGAGTATGAACGAGTATTAAGTAAAATAAAATTTTCAAAAATGATGTTGGGTGGAAGTGTTACAGAAAAATAAGTTTGGGAAGAAGCATTGCAGAAAATGCAGGTGTTCAGAAAAATGTAAGGAATGAAAAAATTGTGAAAGTTCAAAATAATAATCATGAAAAATCTCTTAAAGCTAGATGGAAATTATATGAGGGTCTAAAAATAACAATAAGTGTTGTGATACTTGTTACAAAGTTCAGTCAGGCATACAAAAATGTAAAATAAAGGGAAATCGTTGGATATACCTAGATACAGTTAATGTACCTTTAGTATTTAGTGAATCTAAAAGTGTAAGATTGTTTGTATTCTGTATTAAATTCAGATTTAAATAAATTCTGATGAAAAATCTCCTCAGATTTTGTTATTTGTTGGTGTTGCTTGTATTATTGGGTTATTGATATACAACGCATTATTTATAAATGAAAGTTACACTGCATTTAAAGTGAATTATATAAGTGGATTAGGCAATAATCTATATGGATAATTATTATATCATTAAATTAAAGAACTATCATTTCGTAGGCATAGCAACACGTAGGCATAGATAGGACTATCCTGAATATATATATATTACAGAAATGTATTATTTAGTCAGTATTCAAAAGTTTTGAAAATACAGGACATTAAAAATCTGAGTTTATTTTAAAATAATTTTTTTATGTTTAATTTTAATTCACTTGTTTAAGTTTTACTTTTTTTAATATTATACTTGTTTAATTTAAGAAATTATAAAAGATAAAGTTCTTTAACTTTATGTGGTAGTTTGCAGACTTAAAACAAATGCGAAAGTAACCCATTTATTATTTGTAAATTTAAAACAATGAATTCTTAATACTTGAATATAAAATTACATAATAATATGAAAACATTCAGCGTAAAATATTTTATATGATCTACTAAATAGTCTCAGTAAGTCTTAAAGTATATTTCCTTTTAAAACAGTGTGCATATATGTATGTATAACAGTATTTCCGCATATAATGTTAATCTTAATGGAACAAACACAGTATAAATGTTCTGTTAATATTAGCCTTGTGTTAAAATCTTGAAAAATTTTTAGTAAAAATGATGTTATTAAAATTCAGCTTATTGATATTTTGGTATTGGCACAAACATGCTTCCTGAATTATGAGTTAATATCTTTTGTGTTTCACAAAATTCAACACCCTAAAACAAGAGAGAGAGAAAGGGAGAGAGATGGGAAATTAGACACTTTTTTTTTTTTTTTTTTAAGTTGCATAGTCTAAAGCAGGGGTGGCCAACCCGCGGCCCGCGAGGAGATAAACGATATTTAAAGTTTGACAACTTTGGTTAACTGGTCAAAAAAAAAAAATACGTTATGACTTTTCGAAGTGAAAATACCTGTCAACGATTATGGTAGCTAAAGAACTGTTTTAATGGAATATTATTAGATGTATTATTCATTCTTTTTATTATAGTTTTAATATATAGTCATAAATTTTTCACGATTCTATTGTTAATTTATGAATGAAAATAATTTAAATTATTGTATTCTGCTCCGAATTTTCACCCTGCCCTTCTCCGAAAAAAGTATATATACATACATGAATCATATACTTACAAACATATATGCACATATACATATGTACAGTCATAAAATAATAATAATAATAGAATAATTTCACCGTAAATTATCGTAGAAACCAGCAGCTGATGCCTAACGATTGGTAATAACATCTAGTTTTTAATTCAGTTGCTAAATTTTGTTTAGGGAGTCATCTACATTTTAAAACTAGCACAAATCTTTTTTTTTTTTTTTCCCGAACAGCAACATTCATTTTTGACTACATATTCGAATTTCAGAAGTCAAGGCAGTTCGGAAAAAAGTATAACTTATATTCCTTATATCAAGTTTCCATAGAGTTACAAGCAAAAATTGATCAGGGGTAAATCTCTATATTTAAAAAAATTAAATTAAGATACCACAGAGAAAAGTATTATAACATACAGATAATAATCGGAAAAGAAGTTTAACAATTTTACATATAAACTAATGTAAAGTAACTCTGATGTGACAGTCCCCTAAGAGCAATAAAAAACGAAATATCAGTATAATTCGAAAACTAATGATAGGAATGAACTGTAAAGTTATAAACCTATATTTTTTTTATACCCATTCTATTCGGGTAAAAATTAATGTAAGTCATAACTCTTAATTTTTTGAAATATGAAACTACTAATAATTTTCATAATTCAAAACATGTTTTTTAATCAAAAATATGCATGGAATGTATTTGGGTTACTTGATAAAAAAAAAAAAAAAAAAAAAAAAAAAAAAAAAAAAACCAATATATTAATTTTTTATGAAGACATGAATTAATGTTTATTATATTCATGTAGCATTAGCATTTCCATATTTTAACAAATTATGTGAAAAATTGAGAGAAACGTATAAACTGTACTATTTTATAGATTGATTTGATCCAAATAATCCCAAAAGCTTGTCGAAATTGGGGGTTGCCTTTGAAAAAAATGAAGTTGATGCCAGTTTTAATATGTTGACACCCACTTAAGCAAAATCTAACTAAAGTGTTCTAAACTAGGCCTTATTTCTAATCGATCGGCACCAGCCGCATGTCTACACTAATTTACGGCAAAATTAGTCGGGAAATAAAAGGGGTGGGGGGTGGGGGGGGGGGGTTATGACTGTACATATTCGGGTGCGGCCTGAATGAATAAAATATATTTCCAGTTCGGCCCACCAAGTGTTTTAGGTTGGACAGGCCTGGTCTAAAGGATCCCCAGGTTCTTAAATCGGAAATATTACTATGAAGAATTTGCTTTATATGATTTATTTGTTATTAAAGGATATTAACTTATTCAAACACATAACTCCATAAAAAACAACAGTAAAATTTCAAATTCATTTTCGGATACTTGTGAAATTTTAGTAAATTTTGTGATACTTTATATTATAACTACACTAATTATTGATACTTAAAATCTGAAAAGTAAAATAATAATAATAATAATAATAATAAGATGAAGAACTTAATTTTTATGGTAATTTCATTAATTTGCTGTTGATATCTGACAGTGAGAAGTTATAAGGTATCAGCAGTATTGGAGAAATATTTTGGGAAGTTGATTGTGTCAATATCTCAAAAAAAAGGGCTTAACCAGATAATTTGTATAAAATTATTGATCGCATATGATTTTCCAATCAGTTTCGTCTGAAATGCAGTATCGCCTGAGAGAATAAATTTTTCGATAATATACTAAACTTACCAAACCAAATTTATTATTATTATTATTATTATTATTATTATTATTATTATAATCATCATCATCATCATCATCATATCATTATTATTATCATAGTTCTAAAAGTAAGTGTCACCCAAATTCTATTTATTATGGAAACACGTTTTTAACGATTAAATATATTGTCTATGTATGTTGACAATCCTTAATTTGTGGTTTCATAGAAACATACTGATTTCATCAAAAATTCTTAACACAATGTCTTCGGAGTGTTTTCAATCTTATCCTTTTCTGCATAATGGTCCAAATGAGGAACTCAAACCATAAATCAACCTTAATTAGAGATTTACCTTACATTTCATGTGTGTTGAGCCATAAATGAGCCAAACAGATATGTATGTAATAAAAAAAAAGATTAAATAAATAAATAAATAACATATGAAGAAAGGATTAAACAGTAGCCCCCGCCTTTTGGCGTTCTCCTAAAACATTATACAAGGGTTGTACTCTAAACCTTTTTTTTTTTTTTTAATTACTTTTAGGTATGAGAAATTTCCACCTTTTTTGCTACCTCTATTTTCTACAAAAATCTCTATCCAGTTTAATCATCACATATTACTATAAAAACGCGCTAAAGATTTTTCTGTGAAAATAGTGGTAGCAAAAATGACGAAATTTCTCCTCTCTGAAAGCTTTCTAAAAACAGGGGGGAAAATACGACCCCTGAATTATACTATTTAACCATATAACTTTATGTACTTGTGATTAAATTGTTTGAATTTTATTCTAAATTTTAAATTTTTAAAACTTGATTCTAACTTTTTAAACACATATACACAAAATTGTTTTTTTTTTTTTTTTTTAATGTAAAGTACTGTTTTAGCAGACCGCCAAAATTCGAGGTTCATTTTTCTCAAAAAACAAAGCTACTTTTACGTGATTTAAAAGCAAAGTGTTATGTATGCAAAGAGTAAGCAAAGTGTTTTATGTATTTTTTTTTTTTTTTTTTTTTCGATTTCAAAGGCATACTTGCCAACCTAACCAGGAAGATTATTCGTTCCAGTCCCTTTTTGTACACCACTTAATTTTTAGAGTAATTCTCTTCAAATATATTTTACGATTAAATAAGAAGAAAAGTACTCTAAAATAAGACTGGTGTGAAAAAATTGGCGGAAAGGGACGGAACTAACAATCTTCCGGGTTAGATTGGCAAGTATGCAAAGGGTTATTTGGGTTTTGAAGTATACAAAAAAGCATATTTTCTCTATTTTTTATTTTTAATAATATAATAAATAAAAATTTGTATTTAAAATTTTGAGCATATAATTAAAAATAGGAGATAGCCGGAGACCTTTAAAAAATGCGGTGGAGAAAATATTCCAAGATAGCTTTATATATATATATTAGTAGATAAGTATATATCGTACCCGAACGAAGGTTTAAAAAAAAAAGGAATTTTAATTTTTTTTGCAGAATTGCATGCAAAAGCAGTACACTTTTATAGCCTTGTATAATTAGTAGTAATCGAAAAAAAAACAGAAAAAGAAAAACTTTCAAGCTCTAGTCCAGGCCTGTCCAACCTAAAACACTTGGTGGGCCGAACTGGAAATATATTTTATTCATTCGGGCCGCACCCGAATATGTACAGTCATACCCCCCCCCCCCTTTTCTTTCCCGACTAATTTTGCCGTAAATTAGTGTAGACATGCGGCTGGTGCCGTTTGATTAGAAATAAGGCCTAGTTTAGAACACTTTAGTTAGATTTTGCTTAAGGGGGTGTCAACATATTAAAACTGGCATTTTTCAAAGGCAACCCCCAATTTCGACAAGCTTTTGGGATTATTTGGATCAAATCAATCTATAAAATAGTACAGTTTATACGTTTCTCTCAATTTTTCACATAATTTGTTAAAATATGGAAATGCTAATGCTACATGAATATAATAAACATTAATTCATGTCTTCATAAAAAATTAATATATTGGTTTTTTTTTTTTTTTTTTTTTTTTTTTTTTTTTTATCAAGTAACCCAAATACATTCCATGCATATTTTTGATTAAAAAACATGTTTTGAATTATGAAAATTATTAGTAGTTTCATATTTCAAAAAATTAAGAGTTATGACTTACATTAATTTTTACCCGAATAGAATGGGTATAAAAAAAATATAGGTTTATAACTTTACAGTTCATTCCTATCATTAGTTTTCGAATTATACTGATATTTCGTTTTTTATTGCTCTTAGGGGACTGTCACATCAGAGTTACTTTACATTAGTTTATATGTAAAATTGTTAAACTTCTTTTCCGATTATTATCTGTATGTTATAATACTTTTCTCTGTGGTATCTTAATTTAATTTTTTTAAATATAGAGATTTACCCCTGATCAATTTTTGCTTGTAACTCTATGGAAACTTGATATAAGGAATATAAGTTATACTTTTTTCCGAACTGCCTTGACTTCCGAAATTCGAATATGTAGTCAAAAATGAATGTTCCTGTTCGGGAAAAAAGAAAAAAAAAAAAAAAAAAAAGATTTGTGCTAGTTGTAAAATGTAGATGACTCCCTAAACAAAATTTAGCAACTGAATTAAAAACTAGATGTTATTACCAATCGTTAGGCATCAGCTGCTGGTTTCTACGATAATTTACGGTGAAATTATTCTATTATTATTATTATTTTATGACTGTACATATGTATATGTGCATATATGTTTGTGGGTATATGATTCATGTATGTATATATACTTTTTTCGGAGAAGGGCAGGGTGGAAATTCGGAGCAGAATACAATAATTTAAATTAATTTCATTCATAAATTAACAATAGAATCGTGAAAAATTTATGACTATATATTAAAACTATAATAAAAAGAATGAATAATGCATCTAATAATATTCCATTAAAACAGTTCTTTAGCTACCATAATCGTTGACAGGTATTTTCACTCCGAAAAGTCATTACGTATTTTTTTTTTTTTTGGACCAGTTAACCAAAGTTGTCAAACTTTAAATATCGTTAATCTCCTCGCGGACCGCAAGAAACTACGCGGTGGTCCGCATGCGGCCCGCGGGCCGCGGGTTGGCCACCCCTGCTCTAGTCAACCCTATTCTGAAGAAGTATGCAAAATTTCCATAAGATTAATGCATTCTTTTCTCAGAAATCGTGTCTGCCGCTTTGGTGAGTCTCCAAAAACCAGGTCCTACTGGCTAGATTTTCCAAATTTTTTAATGAAAATATTATAAAATATTGTTTAAATGTTCTTTTTCCATATGCTCAAAATTTTGAATAAAAAAATTTATTTATTATATTAAAAGTAAAATAAAAAAAGTATGCTTTTTATAGCCTTTAAAATTCATGTAAATCCTTAATACTTTTGAAATCACTAAAATGTTTCATTGTGTATAACAGATGAAGCCAAACACTTTTTATACACATAATTTTTATTTACAAGAAAGAACACAGATAAAAACAAGCACATTAAAGTATTTACTGACATCGTGTTTATCGGATACAAAGTATCCTATAGGAACTAAACACCAGGTTTCTTATTGCAACCAGCCCATATTGCCATCTGCCGTAATATCTTACCTCCAATTTCAGCATTCAGTCTGATTCCTCTCCCACTGAAAAGAAAATAAAAAAACTGTAAATTAATATTTTAATAGATTCTGTCACATTTATGCTAAATATAAAATGCATCAAAATTGACATATGAATTTAATAAGAATATTATAAATATGGTTACCACCAATGAAAGGGAAAAAAAAAAACACTGTAAATTAATATGTTAGTTAATTCTGTCACATTTATTCTTAATATAAAGAACAGTAAAGTAAATACTATATGAATAAAATCTCATATAGCATATTTTCTTCTCGTGACATCTTGAGGATGCTCTACGGAGTTTTGTGCTACAAGGAAATAAGATTAATATTTGAAAATGTGATTACTCTTCACTGTATGGATAAAAACTGTAGACTAATATTTAAATTAGGGTAAGTGCACCAGTGATTGACCCTTTTAGAGCAATCGCTGATGTTTGTAATGTTCTAGTCAACAGAAAATATTCTTAAGTTAGTACATATGGTATGAAAGACATTCAGAACCACATGTATGTTAAAATATACCGGGTGATCCAAAAGCCAGGACAAACTTTAAAAATGAATAATTCGAAAACGAATCAAGATACAAAGATACACTTTGCACCAAACGGATGGAAAAGAAGCCGGGTTTTGTGTGGCAACGAAAAAAAACAGTTCTGTTGGCGACCAACAGATGGCGCTGTCGGATTTCGGATGCAGGATTATGCAAAGCAACAAACGATATAAAAAGGAGCAACTGCGGCAGGTAATGATTGTCGAAGCTTACATGCATCGAAATATCGCATTCTCAGTCGCTACTTTAATCACGCATGGCCTCCAAGATCTCCCGATCTGACACCCTGTGACTTTTGGCTGTGGGGATTCTTGAAGTCAAATGTGTACCGCGACCAACCGGAATCACTAGCAGCACTGAAAGATGCCTTCCGCCAAAATGTGTCTGCCATAACGCAAGAAATGCTACTAAATTCTGTGAACGGTGTGGTGAATGGTCTCACAGCTGTACTTTTGAATGATGGACAGCACATTGAGCAATTATTGTAGTAGTGCTAATTAACTGTAATTAAGCTGACTTGTAAGTTATCAACACTTTTTTCATTTGTAAATCATTTTTTGGTGAAATAAAACACTATAGCGCCATCTGTTGGTCGCCAACAGAACTATTTTTTTTTTCGTTGCCACAAAAAACCCGGTTTCTTTTTCATCCGTCAGGTGAAAACCGTATCTTTGTATCTTGATTCGTTTTCGAATTATTCATTTTTAAAGTTTGTCCTGACTTTTGGATCACCCGGTATGCATTTGATAGCAATTATTATTATTTTTTTTTTTGTGAATTTTTATTTGACACCCACTCAATGTTCCAGGAATTGACACTGCCAGTTTTTCCTTTTATCAGTAATTAGCATCCTATACTCCAGTGTTTGACACTGCTAGTTATTCATTTTACCAGTTATTGTTTGACATAAAATGTTACAATTCTTATATGCAAGATATATGATTTTATTATTTTTTTTATTTATTAATTATTTCGGGATAGATGTCAATTACTGGAGCATGCCAATCACTGGAGCACCTACCCTAATTATGTTACATTTATGGTGAATAAATAACAATAATCTCCTTATATTATTAAAATATGTGCGCATCTGTCTGTCTGTCTGTCTGTCTGTGAGAAATGCCTTGTCATAGCTAAAGCCCCGGCGCTAATGGTCGCATCGCCTCGAAACCGGTGTCGACAGACGCAGAATTTCTTCATCTCGACATCGCGATAATTCGCTAAGCGATTCGACCCTAATTAGCGGAGATATTAATTAAAATGTCCACCCATGTCTACCGAAAAATGACCCAGAATTCATGATTAAATGCTTAAAAAGCGACATTTTTACGGAAAAAGTAGAAAATTAATTAAAAATATCAGTCGTACTGTTACAAACAAGGTACCATTGGAAAGGGCTTTTTTTTCTCAATCCGATGGTGTAAACGGCTTATCGATCGGCCAATTAGATTTTTTTAAATTAACTAAACTAAAAAAAATGGTGGCAACAAATCACAAGCATTTTAACTTGGCAGACGATCTTGAACGGAAAGAAAAAACATCTGGTGTTTAATTAGGTCACGTGCTTGTGTACTGTGATTAAAAATTGCAATTTTCTATTTTCTTCAATTTTTCAAGATTCGCACATTTTAATTAGTATACGATCAAAACACCACAAAACAAACTTGCATTTCAAATTTCATCGATTTTGGTCAATAAACAAAAGATTTACATTTTAATTGCAAATTAAATTTTATCTTTACACGCCTGACATTTTATCTGTCGAAAGAGGATACCAATTTCAAAACGACACAAATACACTTAGGGTAAAAATATTTCTTTTTCTATTTACTTCCATTAACCAACTACCGTAGATAATGGAATTCAAAATTTCACCTGACTTACAGGTTTTGAGGTGTCATGGCGCTGTAATAATTTAAAATTTCAATATTTAAAATTCTAATTATGTTTAATTTTTTTTCTTTTTTTTAATATGTCATTCGATACACATTTTAAAGTACGGTTACATTATCGAAAGGGGAATTCGAGATTTCACACGATTTACACGTTTTGAGGTCTCCTGATTAGGTTTTCTTTTGCATCACAATAGTGGAATTCGAGATTTCAGCTTATTTACACGTTTTGAGGTCTCCTCAATGGGTTATCTTTTGTATATCAGCTACTAATTAAAGTGTCGAAAGTGGAATTAGAGATTTCACCTGATTTACACGTTTTGAGGTGTCCTGAATGGGTTTTCTTTTGTATCTCAGCTGCTAATTAAAATAATTTCATAAGTAATACATCATTTGAAAGCTTTGTTAATTTGGAATTGAATAGTAAATTACAGAAATTCGATATTTCGACATTTCTCCTGATTTAAACGTTTTGAGGTGTCCTGAATGGGTTTCTCTTTTGTCTCAGTTACTAATTAAAAAAATTTCATAAGTAATACATCATTTGAAAGCTTTGTTGAGTTGGAATCGAACAGTAGATTACAGAATTTTCTACCGCCAGATGGCGCTGTAATATTTTTAAATTACAATATTTCTATTTCTAATCATGATTAAATTTTTTTTAATGCGTCATTCGATACACATTTTAAAGTACTTTTACATTATCGAAAATGGAATTCAAGATTTCACCAGATTTACACGTTTTGAGGTCTCCTGAATCAGTTTTCTTTTGTATCTCAATTACTAATTAAAATAATTTCATAAGTAATATATCATTAGAAAGCTTTGTTGATTTGGGATCGAACAGTGGAATACAGAAATTTCTACCGCCAGATGGCGCTGTAATATTTTCAAATTTCAATATTTCAATTTCTAATCATGATTAAATTATTTTTAATACATCATTCGAAAAATATTTTAAAGTTCTTTTATATTATCGAAAGTTTTCAGCAGATTTACACGTTTTGAGGCGTCCTGATTAGGTGTTCTTTTGCATCTCAGCTAATTGAGTAAGACCGTTCAAAATTGGCATACGTAGGTTAATTAGAAGGGGCTGAAAGGGTGGGGAAGAAATAGGCGCGCGCCGCGTGCGTATCCCCTAACTTGCGCGCGCGCAGCTCGCACGGGACTGCGCTACCGAAGGCAGTGGGGACCCGGTCCGAGTTTTTAACCGATGAGAAATAATTTTTTTAATTTTCTTTTCTTAAGAATACAAATTTGATTTGAGAAGGAATACGTGCGCGCAGCGTGCTTATACCTTCACACGTGCGCGCGCAGCGCGCATGGGTCTGCGCTGCCGAAGGCAGTGGGGACCCGGTGTGATTTTTTACCCGATCAGAAATGATTTTTTTTAGGGGGCACGAAGTGTCAGGAAAGGAATGCGGACGTGAAGCGCGTGTATTCTTTAACTTGTTCGCGCGCAGCCCGCACGGGACTGCGCTGCCGAAGGCAGTGGGGACCCGGGCCGACTTTGTACCCCATGAGAAATGATTTTTTTTTCTTTTCTTTTCTTAAGAATAAAAATTTGATTTGAGAATTTTGAATTTTTGGAATATTTGCGCGCAGTGCACGTATACCTTCACACGTGCGCGCGCAGCGCGCATGGGTCTGCGCTGCCGAAGGCAGAGGGGACCCGGTGTGAGTTTTTACCCGATCAGAAATGATTTTTTTTTTGGGGGGGGGGGGGCAGGAAGGGTCAGGGAAGGAATACGCGCACGCAGCGCGTGTACCCCTTAACTTGTGCACGCGCAGCTCGCACGGGACTGCGCTGCCGAAGGCAGTGGGAACCCAAGAAGACATTTTACCCGATCAGAAACGATTTTTTTTTTTATTTCTTTTCTTAAGACTAAAAGTTACTGTTAGTGATTCATTAATTATAGTGATTCATTTGAAAATACTGACCCGCTAGCGGGCGAAGCTCGCTAGTAATAATAAAAAAAAAAGTCAGCAAAAACAGAAAAGAATTTTGTTACTGACATCAAGAAACTAATTTTTGGCTCTAGAAAAAATAGTTCCATGTCATCCTTATAAATTTTAATTTCCTTGGCTAGCAAGTTCTAAAACCCCCCTATTAGATTTCTAAAATGTTTTCCTGTATTAACGTGGGCAATCGTATTTAAAAATATCTGCAAATAAATACGAAAACAAGAAGCGAGTTTTAGTAATTATAATTTTGCTTTATGACCCAATTCTAGTGAATAAAGCAAAAATTTCTCTCAAAATAAAGGATTCATAATGTTTATAATATTCAAAATATTGTTTCACCATCTAGAAAAGTATAGACTAGAAATTCGAAATCATTTTGTCTATCCATGTTATTTATTGTCTATCTTATACGCATAACTTGGAAATCTATATTTCTAGTTCAGAGATTCAGAAAATAATTATTTATTCATTCTAGATGAAGGCGGTATGTTTTTTTTTTTTTTTTTTCTCTCAGTGAAGAAAATACATGGATGGAATAAGATTGTTACTTAAAAATAGGATTACCACTTTTGGTAATTATTTATTGTTATTTCTAGATTTATGCAAAATTACTGGTAAGTGAATAATGACATATAGAAATATAGAATATCGTAAAAAAAAAAAAAAAAAGTTAAACTATCTTTTTAGTATCATATTTTTATAGAAATTTTGATATTCAATGTTTGATTTATTTATTCTTAAGAATTCTAAACAATCATATTTATAGTAGAAAAGTTTAAACAATATTTAATAATTTACATTAAGTTTTTAATACAAAGTTTACGAAAAACGAAAATACAAAGTTTTTAATAATAATAAAAGAAAAAAAAAAAACTTTAACAGCATCAGCTTATGTTCTGTTTTCTTATAATTAGCTTTTATTTGTGTAGAAATTAATAAATGAGATTAAATACAGATATGATGATACTGTTATAAATTAGATTAATTTAAATAGCATTACTTATCAGGAATTATTAAGATTTTTTTTTTTTTTTACTGATATTGAAACTATTTAATACATTTTACTTTTTCTTATTTTTTTACATCATCTGTATTTTTGTTTAAGTCAAATTCTAATATTAATATTTAAATCATACAATTTTGTAAAGGTAAATTCCATTTGTAAAACATAAAACTGTCCCTATTTAATTTCAAGTATATTATAATCTCGAATTTTTAATGCGACAAAAATATATTGATATTTTAATTTATTCATAAATCGGAAGAGAATATTTAATATTTAAACATTAGCAAAACATAACTAACATCGAAAAACTCTTTTGGGGTTTCATTTCAAGACGTCATTTATTAAAAAATTCAGCAAAACTGTAAAATTATCATCTGAATACTTTTATATGATAATACGAAACTAAATATGTGACGTTATTTTACTGACATAAATTATAGAGTATGTCAGATCTCCAAAATACCGTTTTGTTCTTAAATCAGTGTTATTTTAAACAATTACTGCCTAGGCAAAAATATAACAGGATTTTTATTCTTTGAATAACAAACACGCGCTGTAAATTAAGAAAAATTTAATAATATATAAAAATTTACAAATCGCATATTAAAATACTTTATTGAAATCATTTGTTAAATAACTGTCAATTTAGAATAAGAAAAAATAATCTTTAATTCTTCTGCGTAGCGTTTAAAAAAATAAGGCTTTCGACAAATTCATAATTTTTTTGTCGAATGTACCGTAGGGAAATACGAAAAGAAGCCTCGCCTGCAAGCATATGGAATTAAAAAAATATCTTTTTCCCCCATTCTTATCAAAAACGTGCCAAGTTAGAAGGAGATTTCTTTATTATTTCTGCATTATTTATCGAAATAAGTACTTCTCTTTTAGTCAGTTATTTCTAGCCTATCAAAGACTTGCTGAAAGAAACAACAGTCCAATGATATTTTATTTCTAAATTAATACGCCGAGAAATATATATTTAAGTACTTTAATGCGCATAAAGTATATATAACCTTTTCTTGAAAAGAAAAGGGGAAAATAATAGCGCATTTTATCTTACTAAGTATGCATTTCTAATTCTGTATCGCTATATTAGAAGAAATAACTTTAAAAATGATAAATCAGCTTATAATATGCGATAGTCTTTCTATTGACTTTTTTTTTCCAGGTATTATTTATTATTCTGCTTAAACGTCTTAGAGCCGCTTTTTTCTCCATTTTCCGTGTTAAGCTTATTTTTGCATCGTCGAATCCGCAGCGCGCCGAACTGTTGCCACTTTCTTCTAGCAAAATAACTTAAATAAAAACGGGTTGGCGTGCTGGTTGGTAAATGCGCCATGGAGGCAACAGCGAAAATTCAATTTAACCTTGACGCTCTTTACTGTGGCGGATGCTAGTGGCAAAATGTATTTTCTGACTTACCGTTTTCTGGTTTTTCCATTTCTGAACCCCGCAGGGGTATGCAAATAAAATCATGAAGCAGCCCTTGAGTATGTGGACAATGTTTGGTGGGACAATTTTCAGTTTCGTGCGTTTTTATTTATTTATTTTGGGATTCTGAAATTCATCTTTTTCCTATAAGACAAGTTATTATAAAATGCTCTCCAATAAAAAGCTCCATTTGTGGAGAGAATTGTGAATTAATTTATAGTACATATTCTTTTTTTTTTTTTTTTTTCACTTGAAATAAGATTCTGTTTCATCTGGAAAGAAGTATTTTTTCAAATATGTTTGACCCTTGAGGAAGAGAAAATACAATTTTTTGACTTTAAAGCCTCTCTCCTTGAGTTCAAAATAAATTGAAGTTGCATAAACAAATAAAATTACTACTTCAGAATTTTTGCCTTCTTTATAAGTCCAAAAATACCATTCTCATAAAATGTTTGAATTATTTCAAGCAATTTTGCAAGGAAGGATTAAATTTTAATAATTTATCACCATTAGTAATTTCACTTAAAAATAGATTGTTTAAATCGTCGGCAAAATGGAAGATTCCACAATTAATTACGGTGTTAATTTTATATGTTATCTTTTCTTTATATAATTGAACTTTCTTTACTGTTACTTGTTGTCTTTATTGTTAATTACCATTGTTCAATTTCAATTTTTCACAGTAGCTTAACTTTCTGTTTTCATTTTCGAAAGTTTTGCTTTAAGAGATTAAGCTCTTTGTCAAATTTTCAGTGAAATTAATTCCCATTTTAGTTAAATTTATGCTTGGTTAATCTTTTCCCTCAAAAAAGGGCTATGCGCATTAAAAATGTTATTTTATATTGGTAAGAATCAAGTCAGATATTCTTATAAGATTTTTAAATCTTATAATAAGATTTTTAATAAGATTTTTAAATCTTATAAGGTTTATAAATCTTTTTCCTTCGTATTAATACATAATCAAAGGACCGCAATACCAGTGGTTTTTTTTTTTTTTTTTTTTCCACTCAAATCTATCGAAGTATATATAATTCATAGAAATTTTCATTATCATATTCCGCCATTTTATAACTTTCGAAGAAAAAATATCTTTAATTTTAATATATATTAATTACATCTATTAACTTTTTTAGAACTTGTTTAAACAATAATTTCAAAAGATATTGTCTGACAGATATCATATTTCATTTTGATTACTTCTCGAAATTACCTTTTTCTTTCTTCTCAAGAAAAAAAAAAAAAAAATAAAATAAAATACAAAATATACAAAATAAAATTTAAAAATAAAATAGTTCTGTATTTTTTAAATATTGTCACAGAAAAGCGCTGGAATGTAAAATATCATTTATATTCTACAAACTAAAAGACAGAAAGAAATCAATTCTTATAAATTCAACAAACAACTAGCCTGTAAAAATGCAGAATTAAAATATTCAGAAATCCAAACTTCTTTTTATCATGAACATAAAAAATGATTCTAAGCATATTTTGCGACATGTTTTGTTCGTAAACTTATTCAAGAAAATTAAACAACCATTTGAACGTCCAAACTCGGAGGAAATGTCTTTGAGCGAAAAATCTCAGCTCCTTAAACAATGAATCTGTACGCAAATGCCCGCTCATCAGTCGAAATTTTAGCATCGAAATTTGAGAAAAGTTTACGCAATTCTTTTACCAGTAAAGGATTGCTATAAATTTGATTCCCTCCCCGTCTCCACTGCTATAAAGTTGAAAACCGAAATCTTCTACATTTTGAGTCGATTGGAGATGCAAGTGTATCGATATTATTCTCTCTGAAATCCGGGTCATTTCTGTACGAAGCCTCCCAGAATTTTATGTCGTCCTTGCCTCGACTCAGAAATTTTATGCTCCCGCCGAAGACGTAAAACATGTCTTTTTTACAGCGAGAGAACTCGTCTCACAAAAGATTTTTATGATTTTTTTGGTTTAGTTTTTTTTTTTATTATTTTATTATTATTATTTTTTACCCCGTTTGTCTTGACAAAAGCGGTTGTAAACAGACATGCGGCTTGAATAAAAGGGTGGAAATCTTCAAACAGCTGTGTCAGTCGTTTCTTTCCAATGATCTTTTCTTGGAGAAAAAGCAAGATTTGGAGAAATAATGCCGAGGTTGTTACTACTCCCTATTTATTAGATTGTTCTGTTTCTATAAATTCCAAATATTTCGATCGATAAGACTGAGAAGGTTGAAAAAAAGATACGAATTTCTGCAAATATATCACAAATAAAAAGCACAATCAAAATATCAGTCATAGATTTTTCTCAATATTTTGCAACTTTACGGGTTTGACTCTTTAGAGAAATCAATCGATCCACAATATTTTTTATTTTATTTTGATAACATTAATACCTATCAATTACGATTTTGTTTAACAGCTAGTACATTCTTTTTTCTGCATGAAGGCATCTTATATTCTTAAATCCAATCTTACATAGTATACATGTTACTGAAACTCCCAGCACTACATAAAAAAAATTATCTGCAGAGTAAAAAAAAAATAATAATAATAAAAAAGAAAAAAAAATCACGCCAAATTACGGGCAAAGCCCTGCAGAACAGATTTCAGGAAACGCCCGTAAGAAAACATTTGACCATAAATGACGTATTCCCCCGTAATTTTACGTTGTGGCAAACATATAACTTTGAATTAAATTATTTGAACTAAATTAGCAAAACAACAACTCTTCTATATCAATCGCTATTTGTATGAGTATATAAACTTTCTCAACCAATAAAACTGCAATTATATTTTCAGTCTCAAATACGAAGTGATTCTTACATGACGTCACTGAAAAACTAACACTTTACATTTGAAGGGATTTGACTGTAAAAATACAATTTGATGGCAGATTTGGCAAATTACGTAAATTAACGGATTTTTCCCGTAAAAATTGCCAGTATTCTAAAATCGTACTTTCATGACATCGATTTACGGGCTTTGACCGTTTTGTTAGCTAAACGGTCATTTCCTGTAAAAATATTTGGTCAAATACCGTGATTTTAATTTTAATTTAACTTAATTTTATTTTATTTATTTATTTATTTATTTATTTTTACAGTGTGTCTAAAAAGTAGAAATTTTAAAGGTCATTTGTTTTTTTATGAATTATGTTACTAATTAATATTGGCAGTAGTTAGTATATAATCGTTTTCTGATTTATGCCAATTTCAATTTCCATTTTTACAGATCCATAAAAACTATGAACTATCAGTGTGACATATTAGTATAATTTTGTATATATAAATTTCTTTCATATAGCAATAAAACTTTAAACATATTTATTCTTTTTTATAAAATGAAATATCTGAAAATTCTATCCATATACAAATAATTTATGCTGTTTTTGCACATGTTATTCTTTAATATTTAAGCCTTTATCTACTGTCAGTATTTTAAAGTGTCATTAGATAGAAAAGCGTACAAAATTGAATTTATCTAAGAAATGCCAAAGTTATTTTTTATATGGATAGAATATATATACCTCATTGTAATCTCACTCTATGTCACTAGACGCTGCATGTAGCCAATTTTATTTACTAAAGTAATTTATAGAGTGTTGTCGTTGTTTTTGTTTGACATTTTTCACTATCTTTGCGTGTGCTATAAGAAATATAAAAAGTTTTTTTTTTTTTTTTTTTTTTTTTTTTACCATTTCTTTAATGTCCTAATATTTTTTTTTTACCTCTATGCACCAAAGGTACTCTGAAGTACCGCCATACCAAATCCTCATTCATTTACTATAATGAGGGAATAAGCATAATTTTTATTGCACGTGTCTCTAAAAAGTACTCTTAAGGGTCCTTGGTAGTCAAATACCCTCTTTTCTCTTTTCCATATTATTTAACGGGATTTTTGTTACTTTAAATTATAAGGAAATCTCGTTAAAAAAAAAAAAAAAAAAAAAAAGAAAACGAATTTTGTTTTTTGAATTTTGTTCTTCGAACATGTTGCCTTTTCTCTTAGGGAGCAATTAAAAATAAATGCAGCCCTTAATATATCTGAATATTTTAGTGCAGCCCAGTAAATCTAAAGGTTAATCATATCGTATTTCATACAAAACATTATTTTAGAATACTAACAATACATGTCAATTTCTTCATGCTTTTTACAGTAGAAAGTTATTTAAACGTGATTTTTAAAAATGTCTGTCATAAAACACAATGCATTGTTTTTAGTTCCCCATCATACTATAGGTATGGGGAACTTAGGTAATCGTGAAAATTTTTGACCTCGGTTTTTTAACTTTTTTACATGTTTTCAGATGTAAGGAATCCGAAAATGACAAAATTTGTATGGTGTCTGTCTGTAGGGTTTTTGTTAGTGTGTCAGTCCGTTAGTGTGTCAGTGTGTTAGTCCGTTAGTTTGTTAGTCTGTTAACACGATATCTCACGAACAAATGATCGCAGAGAGGTCAAATCAGTTTTAAACTATTACTTTCCACACTGGCAAGAACCCCATTCATTTGCAACATTCGAATTAAAAAACTTCGTATGTTATTAGAAATTTACGATTTTCTTAACATGGGAGAATAGGACAAAAATTCACTTAAACGTGCATTTAATGGAAACGTTTTACTGTAAAAATGTCAGACCAGTTTTAAAATATCAGTTTTGATGCCGGAATGAACATCAGTAACTATAAATATGCTAATTTTGAAATTTCGCAAGTTCTTAACATGGGAGAATAGGACAAAAATTCACTTAGACGTGCATTAAATGGAAACTTCTTACTGTAAAAATGTCAGACCAGTTTTAAAATATCAGGTTTGATGCCGGAATGAACATTAGTAACTATAAATGTGCTACTTTGAAAATTTCGCAAGTTATTTTGAAATTTACGAATTTCTTAACATGGCAGTATAGGGCGAAATTTCACATAAACATCAATTTTGAGAGATATTTTCATCGTAAAGATGTCAGACTACTTTTGAAATATTATTTAGAACACTGGCATGAATATTAATGACTATGAATTTTCCAATATAAAAATTTCGTAAGTTATTGGAAAATTACGAATTTCTTAACATGGCAGCATAGAGCCAAATTTCACATAAACGTCAATCTTGAGGGATATTTTCATCGTAAAGATGTCAAACCATTTTCGAAATATTATGTAGGATACTGGCATGAATATCATAGACTATGATTTTTCCAATTTAAAAAATTCGTAAGTTATTTGGAATTTACGATTTACTTAACATGTCAGAATAAGGCAAATTTGAGCATAAACTTCCATTTTGAGGATCATAAATACATTAGACAACTTCAAAATTACATTTATGATATTTGTTTGAACATGCTTGAATACAAATATTCTAATAGGAAAATTTCGTAAATCATTCGTAATTTACGATTTTATCAACATAGCGAAATTGTAAATTTTTCATATAAATATGAATTTTGAGGATTATTGCATTGGAAATAGTAGCATGAAAACTAAACAACGGAATGGACCCTGATAAAATAAATTTATAGATTAGAATAAGATATATATATCGAAGTTAACGGTGGATAGCCTATTAGGCGGGGATTTCATTCTGTCACTATATCAAGCTTTGGTCAAATTCATTTCTTTTAACATGATTATAATATGTCTCGCACTAGAAATTTATGAGAACATAAATATGATGGGGAACTGAGCAGAGTCCACCTATGCCAACTAGTTTTTTTTTTTTTTTTTTTTTTTGTCCCTGTCAAACTAGTTGTACAGGACCTATTAATTTAATTTTAATTAGGGAACATTCCACAGTGAACTTCATTAATCTATGTCAATTTTTAAAAATTGTGAAAATATTTACGCACGCTGGGGGCAAACGAGGTGGGGAGCAGGGGGGGGGGCGCTGAGACAGACACGTAGAAAGATAGACAATCGGATAGACAGAAAAACAAATTAAAATCATATTCACACTTAAAAATTGTTAGAAACTGTTAAAAACGCTTAATGTAAATGAAAATGCAATTCCAGCAAATTTTTATTTATAGCTCTTAATGTAACTAAATGTTTTTTATGTGGCCTTGTAAGACAAATACGAATCATAGTATATTCTATAAAAAGCATTTTTTTGGGCATATGAATAACATAGTTTAATTTCATTATACTTTGTGCACAGTAAAGGCATTAAAATATGGTTTATAGAAATATCTCTCACAGAACACAATGCTCTGGAACACTTTCGGGTGTCCCTGTACACAAACCAGCAGAGATATTAACTCCATTTTCAATAGGGAACATCTGATAGTGAACTTAAATAACACATATAAGTTTCAAGAAATTCCATAAATATTTACGGGAGTTAGAGCGGGGACGGACAAATATACAGACGGATGGACAGATGGACAGACAGACAAACCGAAGTCATTAACAATTTTTAACCTTGTTAGAAAGTGTTAAAAAGGAAATACTTGTATTTGAGATGAAGAAAAAAATGCATAAGAAATTGCTAGATTAATTAATATGATAAATATTAAATAAATACTTAAAATTACTATTATGACTTTAAAACTGAAGGTTTTCTCGTACTATTCGTACTAAAGAAAGAAAAAATTCAATACGTAACAAATTAAGTGAATTGCAAAAAAAAAAAAAAAAAAAAAAAAAAAAAAGAGAAAAGAAATTGTTTCATTAAATCGATTTAGTTCAAAAATTTTCTTTGAAAAGAAAAATCATAAATAAAATAAAATAAACCGAGTAAATTTCTTAAAAAAAAAAAAAAAAAAAAAAAAAACTGATTAATTAAACTTAATTATTTAATTGTAATTTATTATTTTTTTTTATTAGTGTTTTATATTTTTCTAAAATAATATTTTATATTTTACAGAAAAAAAAAAAAAGAAGAAAGAAAGAAAGAAAACTGCGTAGAATGACTTTTTATATCATAAGCGATACACTTGAGAAAATCACAAATCTGTAGAAAATAGTGCAAACTAATTAATTTATTTTAAAATTGTTAAAATTGTCTAATTATAATTTTTAATTTAACATTATTATTTTCGTCATATTTAAACACTCTATTTACACATTTTACCATCTGCTTTTTCCAGAACATGAACTTACTGGAAGAGAGGGGGGCGAAGATGGGCAATGAAATTACTTATATTACAAACCTTTCCTTTTCACCCCTTTTTCACACCAACCTTTACAATCTCATAATTCTTTTAAACAACATTGCACTTAATATAAACATTAAATATACATCAAATTATCAAATAATGCTTCATAAAAAAATAATCAAACATTTTGATATCCTTCCTCGTGTACCTCATATAACGGATATTACAATCGAAAAATCATCAGTATCTTCATCATTCAGGCATTTTCTTTAAGAACGGAAAAGATGTGCACCATCAAAAATGGAACTTGGTTTGAGTAAAAGAGTGTTTAATGCTTGAGATCGTTCACTGATTCTTCTTTTAAATGCATTAAATACTTGGATCATGAAAAATACATTTGCGATAGAAATAAGTTATGTAAGAGTACGTATATGTTCTTAGTTTGATCAGCGGCGGCGCTCACTTTTTTCTCCGCTTCAAAAGATGTTACATTGATATTTTGAAAAAAAAAAAAAAAAAAAAAAAAAAAAAAAAGATAAAGTAGTGGCAGGTTTTTGAAAGGATATTTAGATAGTTTAATATAACTTTCAAAGTGATATATTAAAGATTCATACTAAGTAAAATCTATTTCATATATGGATCGAAATTCTGTGTAGAAATGTTTATTTAAATAATGTTCATAGCGTCTTTTTTTTTTTTTTTTTTTAATATTTTTGATAAATAATAAGCTGCGACCGTAACGAAATTTTCTTATATTCTGTACTAGTGCATTTCGAAAGCAAAATTGTCTTTTTCTCAGTATTATAGAAATATTTATGTAAGTACCATTTGAAGCATGTTTTTATTTTTAAGGATTTTTTTTTTTTAATAATAAACAATCTATGAAGTCTCTTCGATGTCATATTGATATATTTTGAAAGAAATTACGTCTTATTCTAAGTAAAGTAGAAATATTTACTAAAATAATATTTTCAGCATGCCTGTATTTTTAAATATGTTCTAATAACTTATTTAAAAAAGTTTTCTTATTTTCAGCTATTACAGAAATATTTTATTTAAGTACTTTTCGTACATAAAAATTTAAAAACTTTGAATGAACACAAAAATTTGCAAAAACTCGCGATAATTCTTTGCCGCTTTGTTCACAACATTCTTGCCTATTTTGTTTGCCTGACGAAGGGTTGTGTTTATCTTTGATCCGAAACAAGCTAGATATCTTGATATTTCTTATAAGGAAGGTCTCTATAGACGCATGCGCAAAAAAATTTGAAAAAATTACAGAAAACTCTCCTAACGAGGATATGTATGTTAATAACAAACATTCCGGCAGAATCACTATATATCGTCCATAAAAAAATATTGAAAATGTCCGATTCCTGGCTATTTTTCGCTTTTTGGAGACACGATGAAAACTGATGCAAAACGGTCTTTTGATAAGCACTCATTAAAGAAAAACGTTTTAAATACTCTTCATGCTAAACTAGTTTAAGAATGTTTACTTTAAATAAATACACTTTCACAACTACAATTTTGTCAAAATATTTATAAGTAAACCTAACGATCGAATTATATAACTTTTAGTCAAACGTGAAATACATAAACTAAGTTTAAGTTTCAATTGAGCTTTAAAGATTATGGCAGTACACACATTTACATAAAAAAAGAACGTACTACATAATACTTTGGAAATGAAACAATGGTAAACGGAAATCATTTATCAGTGCGCTATTTTGTGTTTTCGAAGAATACAAATTTCACAACCGGTAATTTTGATGAAAATTTAAATTGATAGAAATTATTTCAAACTTAAACTTAAATTTAAATTTCAAATTTCAGTACAGCTTACACATTATTATTGAACATTTAAATTTATATATATATATAATTTACAATTTACTTTATTTTACACTGATTAGATAAAATTTATCAAATAACTTTTTTAACACTACATACCATATTAATTTTATAAAGTTTAACTAAAAAAATACATTAGTATAAATGCAATTTTTGTACCCTGCACCATTTGTTAATTTGTTCAAACTTTAAACCAAATTTTAATGGAAAATTATAATGAATTTTTAAGCTCTTAATGAGTTTAAATAAAAATTATACATTAGAAAGGAGAGTAAAACAGAATAAGAAAGATGTAGAAGTAGAATACTTTTACATCTTTGAATAAGTTTAAATGTACAAAAACAAATTTATTTGTATGAGCATACCTTTGATATTAAAAGATACTTCATTAGAAGATGTAATTCTACTCCCCCCCCCCCCCAACAAGAAAAAAAGCATTTTATTTCTTTCCGATTTTCTCTACGATTAGTTACATTTTCCCTTTGTTTCTACCACTGATACAATTCACGTAATTTCTTTTTTTCTTTTTTTTTTTTTTTTTCTTTTTTTGCATATTTAAACTTTTTTTGGACACTTTTTAAACTGCTACATGAATTTCTAGAATTCACATTATGCCATTAATTTACAACTTTCTTCTTATAGTATCTATATTTTTTATTTGATGTTTTACATCTTTAAGAGGCAATTCATTTGTATACTCAAATTTCGTCAGAATATTGCTATATTTCGTTAGACAAAGGATATGCATCGTCAGAAATGCCTTCAAATTTTTCATAACTTATACACTCATATGTTTTTAAACGATGCGTTTTTTTTTTTTTTTTTTTTTTTTTTTATTATTATTTAATTTCTTCTTGTATAACGCTTGTGAGTGCAACATTTTTTTCCATGTGTTATTTATATAGCTTCCAAACTATATTGTACGTGTTAATTTTCAAAGACATTGTTTTTAATAAAAAATTAAGACAAATTTAATTTTCCAAATTGTAAAATACGTTTTAAACGTTAACTAAAAAAAAAAAAGAGAAATATTTGTATCTTGCAAAATGCATAACATATTTCAATTACAACGTTAACTAAAAAAAAAAGAGAAATATTTGTATCTTGCAAAATGCATAACATATTTCAATTACCATATATATATATATATAAAGATATGTCTAACTTAAGCGTCTATTTGACTGCAATTTAAATATTTAAAACTCGCAAGGAAAAAAATATATAAAAAGTTTTTTAAGAGCTAAAATGAAATACTTTTAATAAAAGGCCACTTGCATATATTATTCAAGCTTTGTATGGGAAACAAGCAACTCTTTCATCGATTAATTTCAAACTATTTTTACTAAATCGCTATTCAGAAAGATATGTTTTTTAAGAAATTCTTCAACGCATTAAAATTACTTGCACTTGACGGGAAAGAAAGTTGCTCGCCGAATCGCATGCACCTTTTGTCTGTTTGCGCCAAATATTCAATACTACTTTATTTTTTTACAGACAATCTATTGGGATTCTGCCGATAAATTTGACTGACCTTGTGTTACCTATGTAAGTAGTATCTCTGTAATTTTTTTTTTTTTTTTTTCACAATATTTTGAGCATGCGCTTTAAGGAGACATTCCTTGTTAGTATAATGAAGACTTTACGATGCCCTTTATGTATTTATTTTATTTATTTATTTGTGTGATATATTCTTCCTAGGCTAAAAATATAGGGCGAAAATTGTATGAATTTATTACTGGCCTACACTTATATTTTTAAAATCCAAAATCCAAAATCTAAATTAAATAATAATAATAATAATAATTAAAAGTTTATGTGAATCAGTAATGAGAATTTTATAAGAATTAAAGTAGATATAACACACGCTGAACAAGCCACCTTATTTATAGATTAAGCGTGGATAATTAATAGAACGGCCATAATAATTGATAATAATTTAAAAAAAAACTATTACTAACTATTCAACACTCGTCCATTTTGAGCATATGTTACATCACCATCTGTTTGTTTATTATTTAATAATAATTTTTTTTTTAAATATAAATATAAAGGCTGAAATTTATGTATTATGAGATAGATTTTGAGATACTATTCATTCGTACCATTTACTTCATCAGTTTGTAGTATACTGTTCCGCAAAGAGTATTAATATGCTACAATGAATCATTGTTCAAATTAATAAAATATTAAAAAAAATCAATTAAAAAAAATCAATTAAAAAAAATTCTTTATTAAATATGTTGAAAAATGCGTTATTAAAAGAACAATTTGTATAATACTGTTCCAGCAAGGAGTGTTATGATGCTTCAATGAATCACTGTACAAATTAATAAAACTTTAAAAATGCAATTTTTTAAAAAATAGAATTCTGTATTAAATATGGTGAAAAGGGTAGTATTAAAAACAACAAAATGTAACAATTATTAATTATTCATAGGTTTACCAGACATTATAGAATATTGGTACTTTCAAGTTCAATGTTCCATTTCATACATGAAATGGTATGTCAGTTTTGGTAATTTAGATTCAATCAGAAATTTTGTATTAAAATTTATCATTTTAGTTGGGCGTCAATGACAATATTTAGATGGTAAAACAGCGTATCAATTTTATCATAATATTGTCTTAATAATTCGTTTTCTGGTAAAATGTAGGATATATATTTTTTATTTTTAAGTGTAAGTGATAATGTGATCTAGGAGTATAAATTACTGGGAAAAAAATATATGGGTTAATTCTTTCACGTTCATTGCACTTTTAAAAATGAGGTACTCAAAAAAAAAAAAAAAAAAAAAAAAAAGTAAAATGGAGGTGCACATTTTGAAAGGAGTAATTTTGTTTCAAAATCGAAAACATTCTTGGCTCATTTATGAAATGTTGCATTTTTACAAATTAATATCTGTTCACTTTATAATTTATTATAAATATCCTGAACTAAAAGAAGTTCTTTAACAGAATTTCTAAAAACTTAAACAGAAAGAATACAAACACAATATTTATTCCCTCAGCTTTCCAGAACTATATTTCTTGACGGCTTCATACTGGTTTGTCGAAGAATACATTAATGAGAGCCTATGTTTTCAATATTGGGATTCACGATGGCCGATGCCAACTTTTAAGCATGCCAATATACTCAATAATGAGTACATTTTATTTTTAAATTTGAGTACATTTATTTCGGAGCTATTTTGAGTATATGACATACTTAAATTTGGCGCAATTGTATTCGAAAATCGATAAACTCCTTTCAAAAATGGCTATTAGACTCCCAGCTAATCATAAATATGAAAAAAAAAAAAAAAAATAAATAAATAAATAAATAAATAAATGAATAAATAATAATGAAAGCATTTTTAATTTTCGAAAAATATTTTGTTTGAAACATCTATAGGTTAACACGATTAAATTCAAATAAAAACAATTATTTTAATCAATATATAACTTTATAAATAAACATTATTAATTGATAAAACTCCTTAACAGTTTCTTCAAGTCACAATAATAGTACAGCCTTTGAGGAAATGAAAAAAATTAGGCACAAGTGTATTAACAAAGCAGCAAGGTATACTCGCGCCTACTAAGAAATGCAAAGTAACTTCTGCATATGGTTTCTTCTGAAATATTATTTTTAAATTATGGAGTAATGGTGCTATCTACCGAACAATGAAGGGGAAAAAAGTTTTGAAATCGATTAAAACAAGGAAAAAATATTGAATAATTGTTGCATAAAAAATTGTTGAATGCTTGTTTTATGTGCGACACTAATGAGAGTTTTGTAAAAAAGCAAGGGAAAAAAAATAGCAGAATTTATCTTACGGTGTATTAAGAATTTTAATGTTAAAATTTTTTAAGTTTTATTTCAATGTAAATATTTAAAAAGGATTATACAATTAATTAGGGTCTAATACGCGCAAAAAAAAGAAGAAAAAAATCCTTCTAAGTTTACGCATACTCCGGAAAATTAGTAATTTCGAATATGACGCTATAAAACAATTTGAAATTTAAAAAATGTTTCAAAGATACTGTACTGAATATAAATGAAGGTCATGGTTGCATTCAAAGAGAACTGAACAAAAAACATCTCCCAGAGGAAACCCTTTTCCCTCTCATCTCCACCTGGGGGTGGTTAAACTCGGTCGTTCACCTCAAATTTTTAAAAAATTCAAAATAAATAGAATTAAAAAAAGTAAGGTAACCCATTGAAAACCCCTACCCCTTTCCGTTGCTGTCCCTAAAAAGGGCCTCTCCGATCCCTTTTTTTAGTAGCTTCACTTCCGCTGGCTTTACCCTTGCTTCGACTTTCACGAGCAACAATTCACATACTTAACAATTATACCAGTATTGTGCCATGAAGGAAGAGTTACTAAAGTTCTACTTACCTTTAGAGAAGCAAAGATGCAATTTATTTACTTTGCATCTTCAGATTAAAATTTTAAAGAAATTTATATTTCTTCATTTTTTATATTTTAAATAACTTAAATTTTCGAATAAAGTCGAATTTTATTTGATTGATAATGCAAATAACATTTGTCATGATTTAATGTCCTTATTACAAATGGTTACTATTTTTACTTTCTTCTATGTTTCAATAGAAGAAAGTATTGGATTAATAAAAATTTTTGACTTTTACGGGTTCTCGAATAATTTACACGTTTTGAGAGATCAAAAATACGATTTGACCATTTTAAGTAAAGATCTGTGTGTGTGACAAAAGAAAAAAAAAAAAAAAAGGATAGTTTTTGCTCGAGAACTATTGTACAAAATTTCAAACAATTTTCCATATAGTTGCACCTTCACATGGATTAATGCCTATAACTTATGGCGAAAATCACTTAATACGTGGCATTATCATCCCTTTTTCCCAAAATTTTTTAGTATGGCAGTATATGAAGAAATTTTTGTATAAATCTCCACAAGGAAAATTATTTTTAACCAATCATTCTAAAATTTAAAAGAAATATTTTTTATATTAATAGTCACCCCTGTTAATAATAATGTGAATGTAGGAACATCGCTACCTTCCGCAATGGGGGATGTTCCATCTGGGAAATGTAAATTTCAATATAGTTATTTTTTAAAAGAACTCGTCAGTATCTTTAAAACGAATTGTTTGAACACAGATTTGCGCTATTTTAAAATAAAATTATTATTACTATTATTATTATTATTATTATTATTATCATTAATCATTTTCCCAGATTTCTTCTATAGATTACAAAATGAACTTTTTTCGACATTTAGTGTTGCATTTCTCTAAGATGAAAATTATCTGCATTAATGGGGAAAAATAATTTTCACAAATAATTTGTAATTTGCTAATTTGTGTAGGAAAGATGAAATAAAGTTTTGCGATGGCCACAAACTAATTTCAATACAAAATTCTGATATTTATATAAAACTTTGTCGCCTAGAAACTTTTGCTCGTTATTTTGCAATTCAATGTATGGTTTTGCTTTTGCTGTATTTCAAAAGGATAATTTTTATACTTTACTATGAAAATATTTTGAAAGTGGGATCAGAATCAATTAATTATACACCACCGTTAATTTAAGCAATGAACTGTTAAATGGTTAAATATCTTTGGTACTGCTGTAAAAAATAGATCAATAAATTTATATCTTTGTCACGTTTTTAAATAAAATGTTTCATTCATTTAAAAATTACAACCCCCCCCCCCCCCAAAAAAAAAAAAAAAAAAAAAAACTAATAAGATTTTTTTTCACGTAATGGTAGTATAAGTTTTTGATAACACATTAAAAAATATTTATAAACAGAGAACCCTTTTATATATATATTTTTTCCCCTTATTCTTTTTACAAAAAAGCTTCTTTTCTGTATAAAAGAATATTTTATTGCATTAAATTATTTCATTAGAAAATTTTAAACATTTTACAATTATATTATATAATTTCGATTGATGCAAATATTTTAACCAAAATTAAAGTTAAATTAAAAATACTTTAACCAAAGTCAAAGTACTAATAATTAACCTTCTGTTAAAAACTAACAAAATTGAAATGCATATACTTTGCTTTTGAAAAAGATTTACTTTTCTCTAATCTTTAAACTTTATAAGAATTTTACATTTGTTATTTTATAAAAAAGAGAAACAGACATGTAAACGAATTAAAAATAAGCATAATGGTATTATAAAGCAAAATAAGTACGGAAATTTTTATGGAACAATAAATTAATATAAAATCTAATTTTGAAATTTTAGTTTTATAAAAGTAAAAACTATATTTTACATTGAAAAATTATGCTGTTCAGTGTACTCGTACTTCCATTTTTCAATCGTGTGTATGTACAAAAATACTTATAATATCATCATTTTTAAATTCCTACCCTTTTATTTATGTGTAATATATTTTAAATGTTGTATTATTAAGTTTATTTTATTTATTTTCATTTTTTACTGCAATTTTTATAAGAAAAACGTATCTATATTATATGTAATTTATAAAATTCTATTTCCTTTAAAATATTTATTAAAATATTTTTCCTTCTGAATTAAAAGAAAAAAATAATAAATTATAGAAAAATAAAACTACATTTTACATTCAAAAATGCTGTTTTATGTATTCATATTTCTATTTCAATCGTGTGTACGTACAAAATTACTTATAATATCACCATTTTTAAATTTCTACCCTTTTATTTATGTGTAATATATTTTAAATATTGTATTATCCAGTTTATTTTATTTATTTTTATTTTTTACTGTAACTTTTATAAGAAAAACGTATCTATATTATACATAATTTATAAAATTCCTTCTGAAATAAAAAAAAATGAATAATAAATAAAAGAAAGATAAAACTACATTTTACATTCAAAAATGTTGCTCGATGTATTCTTATTTCTATTTTAATCGTTTATACATATGCATAAAAATGTTTATGATCTCTCAATTTTTAAATTCTTACTCTTTTATTTGTATGTAATAAATTCTAAACTTTATATTACCTAGTTTGTTATATTTTACCTGTAAATTTTGTAAGTAAAACGTGTCCATGTATTAACTGTACATATATATTGTAAATAAAATGTATTCCTTACACATTATTAATTTTATCATTTTTCATCACTTTCATTAAAAAAGAAAAGAAAAGAATTGTATGAATATTACAGTTTTCTTTTCTTACTTGTGTGAGAATCTTATTTTGCATATTATATCAGCAAACAATTCCTTACAGATTCAATTAGCTGATTACAATTCTCTCAAATAATTTCATTGTGAACTTTTAAAAATACATTTCAACATAAATTTTCTAATCCCTTTTTTGCAGTTCATGTTATAAAACATGTTTTGTGATAATTTTGAATATTTTGCATGTCAAGAGTACATTAACTTTAACATTATTTACTGCTATTACTCCTTAATAATAATTAATAATAAACATTGTTAGTATAACTGCGCATGTTGCATTGGTACATTTTCATCTATACAAAAATTACTTAAAATATTTCAATTTTTACATTTTTTATTTCTATGTAATGCAATCTAATACATCGTATTATTTAATACTTCTTTTGATCTTACATGTATAACTTGTAAAAACAATGTATTAGCATATTCAATAACTCTATAGTTAATAAAACTAATTTTTGAAAAAAAGAATATTTGTGCTTTGTTTATCATTTTTATTATTATTGTGTTTTTCAATATTTTTTGTCATTTTTTTTAAATAGAAATTCTAAAAGAAATAATTTTATATTATACTTTCTCTCTTTTTAATTTTATTTATTTATTGAAAGTCTTGTTTTTTAAGAAGTATTAGAATTTTAAATTTAGTGAATTAATTATAAATCAATCAGATTTTAATAAAAATTTCTAAAAATACATTTCAACATTACTTTTCTCAGCGAACTTTCTAAGTTCTGTAGTGAAATATAGTAATCCTGAGCACGTTAACTTTGACTTTATTTACTGCAATTACTCCTAAAAAAAAATTATTATATTGAAAGAAAACAAAGAATTAAGATAATGGAGCGACTGATTATCTAAGTAATAAGGTATTGTAAGTAAAATGTAAAAAAAAAAAAAAAAAAAAAAAAAAAAAAACGATTTACAAAATTGAGAAATTAGATAATTAGAGTAAAAAATAAATTATAAATTTAGAGTAAAATTAGAGTAAAATTAGAGTTATAAAATTAGAGTAAAAAAAATTATAACTAACACTTAGCAGATATTTTTTTTTATTTGTAATTTCGATCTTTTGTAGCAACTTTTTTTCAGCTTTTATATCTATCAAATAATATCTGAATGCAGAAGATTTTACAGTTGTTTCAGATGAGTTTGGTTATATAATGTAGTATTTAAATTCAGGTTTAGATAATTACCAATTTTTATTACTTTTTATTATGCACACATTTTTATCATTTTACAAACATGCATTATGTAAGAAAAATACTCTTGTAATGAAAATTCTATTATGAAATTTTGATGTAAATTTGCTTTGAGACCTCTGAGTTTATTTTTGCAATAAGTTATGTACGCGTGTGAGTGAATACGAAAGCATATAAATGCTTTCTTCGATTGAACGGATAGTTGGTAAGTGTCTTATGGGCCATCGTCACATGAACTGTATAGATTTTATTGAGTGTACTATTTACAGTTTTTATTTCTTTTTTTCTTTTCTTTTTACAGGGACGCAAAGAAAAATGTTTTCTCATTATGGCTTATGGACTCTAATTATTTAAAGCGCGACAGAGTCTAAACACTTCATTCTATCGAGCTAAAAATTGATAGGTATAAGTCATCGTCGCACGGTGTAGATTTTAATAAGTGTATAACTTATTTATTATTATATTTTTTCTCAAGGACATAAAGAAAAATTATTTATCATTATGGCATATGAACTCAAATTACTTACTGTCCGATAGCATTGAGCTGAATGTCGGTAAGTATGTTATGGATTACCATCGTACGAGTTGTATACATTTTTATGAGTGTAAGACTTTTAGATCATTTACATGCTCACAAAGAAAAAATTCTTATCATTATGGTTAATGGATTTAAATTCTTTGAAGTGCGATAGCGTCTAAACGCCTTATCAAATTGAATTAAGAGTTGGTAGATATATATTTATTATAAGTCACCTCATACTGTCTGTAAACATTTTGATGAGTGTGGGATATATAACTATTTTACAGGGACACAAATAAAACTTTTTTATTATTACGTATTACATACTCGAGCTCAAACTATTTAAAGTTCGCTTTAGTAATGTTACATTTTTTTAAAAAATTAAAAATGAATAACAAAACAGATAAATATTGGATAATATGAGTTTACCATGTATAGTTCTTTTACAGGGACGCACAAAATAATTTGGATACATTAAAATCAAATAATATACAACTTGAGAAAAGGCTCAAATCTCAAATACCAATTACCATTTCTCCTATTAGTTTATCTAACAACTTCTCTCATTTAAATTAATTTAAACAATCGTTAAATACTAAATATTCGGAAGTTTAAATAGAGTCAATTCAGTTTTTTTAAGTTAAATTTTTTAGCTATAGTTTTAGATCTTTGTATAAATTTCTTACAGATTATAATAGCTTGAAAGAGTTATAAAGAGCTGAGAATCAGCTAATACTGCATCTTAACTGTTAAACGTTATTTAGAAATGGATAAAATAATACTAAATAAAAATAAATAAAAATATTATGTATTTATTTATGAGTAGCGTTTTTTTTTCTCTCTTATTAGTTGCAATAACAAAGTGCTCTTATTAATGAATTATTTTATTACCAAGAATTAAACTCTTAAACTTGAAGAAATGAACCAAAAATTCCCTTTTGTGTGTGTATTAAAACAAAAATAATTCTTTACTATTTACTTTTGTTATTAAGATGTAGCGATAAATGATTTTAATAGTAATAGCAAAGAAAATAAAGTTGTACTTACTAATTGCATTTTGGTTGAAATTTCTTTATCTTCTTAACGTGCTCTTTAAGAAGATAGTTCAATCATTTAAGCTGTAATCAACAGCTTCATCCTAAAAATAAAGAATACACGCACGTTTTTACAACTATGTATTTAAAAAAAAAATCTATCTTCTAAAAACCATTATTTTTTATAGTTCCAATTAAGATTAAGATATTAAAATATCAATATAATTTTGATTATATGATAGGAGAAAATATTAAGATATGATATACATGATGCATCAAAACCAACCACAGTTTATAAGACATATGTACTATTGTTAAAACAGTACTGATAAATTTTAAATGGTAAAAATAAAACCACTAACTCAGTAAATCAAATATATGAATTGGTTTAAAGCTATGGATCAAAATCTCTTGATTTAAGTTTCATGTTAACACTGATTATGTAAAGCATGTAATAATAGTAGTAGTAGTAGTAGTAATAATAATAATAATAAGTCGTTAACGGCTATAAAATATATTGAAACATGTTTGAAATATTAAAAACTGAAATAAAAATCATTAAAATTTATTTTATATTTATAAGAAAATAAAATAAATAAAATAAAAATACTTCAGTTTTATTTATAAGTTATATACCAAATTATCATTTGTTATTGATGTTATTACTATTTTTATTATTTTATTTGTGTGTGTGTGTGTGTGTGTGTTCAAATATAATAATTTAGTACATCATTGATATTTTACAGTCCAAAATATAAGCAAGATAGAAAATTTAACTTTTTAAAATATGTACTTTTAGTTTAATCAAAGTGAAATAGAAAGTCTAACTCTAGTGTTGTTCAGAATTGCAATAACTTGTAGACTCAAATGTAAAATTACCTAACAAAAATTGATTTGAAATCAATGTGTAATTACAATACATTGGTTTATTCTACCATACATATATTTCCATTTCCGTTTAATATTAATTTAAAAAATAAACTTACCTGGTCAATAATTTGTTGGATATTTTTGTGGCAGACTCCAAAAATATTAAGATATTTTGTTGTTGTTGTTAAAAATTTACCAAATTAGCTTAGACAGAAATTGCGAAATATCAAGGTCCCACATCGCTAAAATTCAATTTAAAAAATCTCCACACGTAGTTTTAATCTATGTAGATCTCTAAACGTGTAAAATTTAATATAATTATGCTATGTCATCAACTTTTGTTAATCAAAATATAGCATTATAAATAAAAATAAACATTTAAATGTTTTTAGACATTTTTTGAGAATGTTGGTGAAATTATCATAAAAAGGGGGGATGAAACTAAAATTAAGAAATTTTCAGATTTTTTTTTTTTTTTTTTTTTTGTAAAACGTTGAAATCTTGTACTCACGAGATAGTAATGAGTTCTTTGTACTCAAAGCAGGCAATTAAATTTAATAATTAATTTTAACAAAAATTTAAGAATTCAACACAAATTAAATAAAGTCACTTAGTTTAGTTATCAATTATCCTAATAACACTCCCTAAAATATTAAAAAAAAATTAAAAGGTAAATCTAGAAATCAAGCTGATTTTTAGCTATTATATCATGCGTATGACAATAATTTACTTAAAAACTATTCTTTTTATCATTAAAAAAATGGATTTATAAAAATGTCGACTTATTTTTGCAAAGATGTGGAATATTTAGAAAATTATACACATATTCGTTTACGTTTTGTATTAATAATTTTTTATTATTAATATTAAGCCAGAATTTAAATTATTGACTGTTTAAATTATTAACTGCCTTTATATATTTGATTTTTTTTTTTTTTTTTTTTTTTGGGGGGGGGGGGGGGGGGATTTTTTAAATATTTTTTTTTTTAAGCTTTACTTTGAAAAAATATATTGATGATAGTTACATCATTTCATTAAAGACGTTTTTTAAATAAGTACTGATAAAATGATAAAATGTATCACAAAAATATTGGTTGCAACTAAGTTGTACCTTTTTTTTTCTTTGGTATGTGTGTGTGAAACGTACAATTTTATTTTAAACACTCCGTCGCATTTCTATTTTTTTTTTTTTTTTTTTTTTTTTTCGAAAGGGAATATCCAATATGTAGATTTAAGATATTCTCACTATTTAAATGTAGAAATAATTATCGATGACTGAAACATTTTCTTAATTTAAATGAATGCGCTGATGACAGTAAGATAAAACATGGCATACGCTTATACACACACACAATTGATAAGTTTTTCTATAATTAAATGAAAGTAAAGAAGAAAAAATAATGACAAACTGAGTACGGTGAAATTAATATTTTTGTAAATAATCTCTCTGATCTTTTTTTTTTTTAATTATTATTATTGGATATGAGAAAAGTACTGTAATATTTTGTAACATTTGAAATATATTATATATATATATTTTTTTATTGGAATTTAAATTACATTGTTTGTAATTTAATACGTTCGAATTTACTTTTAGTAAGCTAAGCAGCAATGTTCACTATTCGTGAGCTGGCATTTCACATTTCATAAAGACTCAGTTACAAAAGTTCTGTTTCCTATTATTTAGTCATTACTATATATACATATCATTAATATAAGAGTAAGTAATATTTACATAATATGTTTAATAATGCATTTAAAAGCCAATATATCTTTCAATATGTATATTTAAATTTAGTAATAAAGCAAGAAAATCATTTATTGCCAGTTCGAAATGTTAACAAATAATTTTACAGGATTCGATTAAAAATAAAACGAAACCATGTACATCCTTAACTCAATACTTGCATTAAGCAAATTTTCTACAAATTAACCTCAATATTTCGAAATCCTTTACTTCTGCGCGACTTATTACTGTCAACTGAAAAAGAAATTTGCCGAAGTTCCATCAGAGTAACCCCTATTAACTTAGACTTACTCCTCGTACCCTCTTTCAGATCTCATGCCTCCACCACCCCCAGCAGCGCTTTTTTTTTTTCCAAGGAGGTGGTAAGGAGCGAGTCTCTTTCGAAATACAGATGATAAGAAGAAGCTAGCATCTCCCATTCCATTTCTCCATCTCTCTCCGGATGAAAACCTTCCCATCTTATTTTGCTCCTAGCATCAGCAAAGGAGAAAAAGAAGTTGCTATGGGGGGATATCATGTTATGACGTCACTGTCATGGCCGCCTGGGAGCAGGCGTCGAGCCTGGCATAGGCGGAACTAAACTGGTTGGAAGATCCCGGAAATGGAAGATGAGGTCAGAATCCAAGATAGTGGGTGGAATGGGTAATTTGGAATCCTCCGAAGAAATAGGAATTAAAATACACTGAGTGTAAATCTACTAACTGAAGAATCAGTTTAGAAGAATAATATTAAAATGTCTTCTTTATTTCGTGATTTCGGCCCAAAATCAAGTTTTATACTTTTGTGAGGAAAATTTAGTTTCCAAGAAATTTGAGAAATCTAATTTAAATACTTTTTTGCGTATTTGACATTGCAGCATCTTTGAATGAAAGACTTTATTTTTATGGCGATGTTTTTTTCGATGTATTTGTTCGAGTTTCAATATATTTCAATAAAACTTCCAATATGTGACATAAATGTATTACTTTTTCAAAAAATAGTAACTGGTAAACAAGAGAGGAAAATAACAAGTTTGATACTGCGCGTAAAAATCTATTTTATTAAAGTGTTTGTTTTTTATTGTTATACATCTTATTTTGAAATTTATAAGTAATGAAAACATAATATTAAATTATTCATTAATTACAAAAATGTGTATTACAAATATAAGTTTTTTGAGTTTAAAAATATATTTTACTATTACGATACCTAAAAGAAAAATTTGACCAAAAAACTGAGGTTTTTACAACCTTTTTCATTCATTAAGTAAATTAAATCTTTTTTTTTTTTTTTTTTCCTTCATAAACAAAAATCGAGGATTGAGTATAGTACGCAACCTCGTTCATATTATTATTTGGAAATGAGTAAATACGGTATTTATAAAGATCAAACAAAAATATGAATAAATAAAAAATCATAAGTTAGGTACAAATAAAATAAATATTTTTACACATATATATTGTCAGAGTAATGCTAAAACTTCACTATAAAAAGCTTGTTAAAAATATTGCGGTAGTTTAAACCTAAATATTCTTGTCTTAAAGTGTAGAGCTGGAAAGAATACTTTTTTTTTTTTTTTTTTTAACAAAACAAAATATTAATTTCTTAATACTCCCAACGTTAATGTTCTTCACTTAAAAAGATTTGCCTTATCTTTTATAAATCTTCGAAAACCTAACATTAGTTGTGAGAAATAAATTTATTTATCAAGTATTCTAAACGGCGACAGCGGTTTTAAATTAAATTTGTTTGAAACATTTCATATCTTTTTACGCTTCCTATACAATCTTATTTCGCACACCCTTTTCTATTATCATAGTTATCTTTTTTTTTTTTTTTTTTTTTTCATTATTATTTTCATTTTTATGACGGAGGTCTATTAGTCTCAATCTACAGATTTTTACGATACCAGTTTTACGATAGTTAGACATTTATCGAAGTCGAAAATTTATCGAAAATATAATTGAATAATTTCAAAGCAATGAAAAAAAAAAATTTAACTAATAGTCCTCCGTACTAAACTAAATTCTGCTTTTGACAGAATTTCACCAAAATCCTTTTTTTTTTTTTTTTTTTTTGAAAGAAAAAGAAAAGAAAAGAAAATTAATAATAATCAGTTTTGAAACAAACAGTATCGAAAAAGTTTATTTATTTATTTATTTATTTATTTTTTATAATTTTGAATTAGGAAATAAAAAGCGTGTGCGCAAAAAAAAAAAAAAAAGATAATTAAGTTTGAATTTGAGTTGGTAATTTAAGGATGTCATAGATATAGTAACATTTTTAGCCACTTTTTTTAGTGTTATTATTAGTTCACGGAGCTGAGTCCGCGTGCTTAAATATGGCTTATATATATATATATATATATATATATATATTATAATTATGTGTTATTATCTAAATTTATTATTATTATTTCCTTAAATAATCTTTATTTCTTTCAAAATTCAAAAATCAATTTGACACGTTTATGTATAGACGTTTGTAAGCTACAATTTTTTTTTTTTTTTTTTAATTACAAGTTATATATATATATATATATATATATATATATATATATATATATATATATAATTAAGAAATTTAGAGCGTTATGAAATTTAGCTAATAATAGGTACATTATTAAAACCAACACATTCAAATAAAAAAAATCAGTTTAAATGCTAGCACTCATGTTCTTCTTGTGATTTTCGTTTACTTTCTTTTAATTAAATGACCATATACATATTGAAAATTAATTTTAAATTATATGCTTACGCTAATTTTTACTGATCAGGTCCATTACACGTAAGCCTACAAGGTTAGAAATTTTTTCATGCGATATTCAAGAAAGTTATCTAACAGAAACTAAGAATTTTAGATAAATTTGGAGCTAAGACATCTGAAAATTAGAATTTGGAATATATATAACTATATCAAGAAATAAACCAAATATACATATATATTTAGTTTATTTTTACACTCATTAGTTGCAAAACTATTTATTTTTAAGGCTGTATTAATAATCGTATTCACCTAACTGTACGAACATATTTAAAATTTTATTGAATATTTTCTTTAACTAGTTTTGTCAACGTAACTTAAAGGTCATTTATAGTTTTCTGTATATGAAGGATTTTCTTCCAAGTTTTATTTTATCTTATTATAATTTCTTGATTACATTTACTTTGCTCTCCTGATGAATTTGTTTCGTATCGAATGGGTGAATAGGGCATTAATATCTATAATTTCTTGACTGCATCATTACGGAAATAAAGAAATTGACCTGTATTTGCATACGATATTAAAATTAAAACCAATGTAACATTTAAAATGAGATAATGAATACAAAATTTTTTAAACTTTAAAAATACATTTTAATAAAAAACATTAAAATACACGACAGACGTTTCGGCTAGAACACTAGCGTCTTCAGTATCAAACATACAAGCACAACATTTACAAAAAATTCCTAACGCATCATAACAAGGTTATATATGAAAAAAAATTTAACTTTAAAAATACATTTTAATTAAAAACATTACAATACACGACAGACGTTTCGGCTAGAGCACTAGCCCTCCTCAGTGTCAAACATATATAATCTTGTTATGATGTGTTAGGAATTTTTTGTAAATGTTGTGCTTGTATGTTTGTCACTGAGGAGGGCTAGTGTTCTAGCCGAAACGTCTGTCGTGTATTGTAATGTTTTTAATTAAAATTAAGTTTTAAATTTTTTTGTATTCATTATCTCATTTTAAATGTTACATTGGTTTTAATATATTAGTGAGACGTATAAATTATGTTTAATTTTATAAAAAAAAAAAAAAAAAAAAAAAAAAAAAAGATATTAAAATTAATGCCCCTGAAAAGAGTTGAATACTGCATGCGTTAATTATTTATGGATTTTATTTATCTTTTAATATTTTCTCAATTGGGAATTTTCTTTAATACAAATGGTTTAATTTTTTATAAACTATTTTCCTTTTTTTTTTTTTTTTTTTTTTTTTTTTTTGTTTGTCGCTTATTTGAAACGTATTTTTTCTTAATGCTGAAGTTAAAGTTGAAACAATTTCTGTTTTTAATGTTGCATTATATTTCGTTTTTGTAAGTAAATAAGACTGTGTGTGCTGAAGAAATATTAACATAAATTTTCTAAAATTAAACAAAATTTTGTTAAGTCAGAACTATTATTTTAATTTTCTGTTCTTTTATTTTCTGCAGTCATTATGAACAAAAATTTCGTAGTAAATAAATTTATCTTAAACACTACAATCATAAGTGTTTAGAAAATTTTAAAAATGGAACATAATATATATATATATATATTTTTTTTGTCATTTCCGATACAATTTCGTTTTCTTTTGAAATTTTCAAGGTAATTTAATTTCATCTTATAATTAATTTATGCAACACAAGTGTCTAATTTCTTTATTTATATAATTGTGTATATAATACATTTACATACATTTTTTATACATAAATATATGCATATACATATATATAAATGTATCTCTTGTATACACTTTGTAGCGTTTTAAGAAATGCTTAAAGGCGATATGTATCTATTTTTTTAAACCTGAAAAAAAAAAAAAAAAAAAAAAAAAAAACTTTGAGGGCATTATAATTAAAGTAAGTAATATAATTCTGCCGTAGAACGAGTTTTGTTTTTTATTAATATAAATTTGAATCATGTGTTTGAAAAGAAATGCTACACTGATTTAAAAAAAAAATAATTAGAATTTTAGCCATCTAAATTATATTTTAGATTCACTAACGAGTGAATATTTCTGTGTATGTATATTATTCGTTTTGTGTATATTACATATTATACAATATATTTTATGCATGTCATGTGTATTTCACTTTAGGAAGTGGATTTCAGATACATACATATGTACTTTTTCTCTCTCTCTATCACACACACGCAAAAAAAAAAAAAAAAAAAAAAAGAAAAAAAAAAAAAAAAACTAATTTTTTTTTTTTACTTTACAAGAGAATAGAATTTAATAAAACAAAAATTCAACTCTGCCTTGAATAATATAAAAATAAATTTGTCATTCATATCGATTTATAAATTAAAATATAAAATAAAAAAATAAATAAAGGATTATTCAGTTCTTTTTTTTTTTTTTTTAAGCTATAAAAGTTTCTTAAAATATGCTTTTAAATATATATAATAATCTAAATTTCAACCTAATAATGTAATCTAATAATAAAAAGGCTGATTTAATTAATTAAAATTTTAAATCAAATTACAGCTTTAGTTTAAAAACTAAAACTGTAATTTGATTTTTAGGTACAAGTTTAATTAAATTTCCACCAATAATGATTTATTATTTATCGTATGTTGAACAATTTATTACACGAATCAGTACGTGCAAGAATGAATTCAGTAGTTTTTTCTTCTTAACTGGGGATAGCAGTGGTTTCAGTGTGTTTGGTTGTTCATATCTCAATGTGTATAATAATCTGGTGTGCCAGTCACACGACTTTCTCTTACACTACATTTCAATACTATAATGATATATTGCATATTAAATCTTGAGATCAGCAGTGTAAAATAATAAAGTTCAATGCACTTTTAAATTAATCTAAAATAGGTTTAGGAACAATTTTGTTTGACATGAAATTCTGTGTAAGAGGGGCTAGCGCCCCTCTTAGCCCCTCGTTCAATTACAGTGCATACAATTATTAAAAAAAAAAAATCAAATCCGTTATTAATTTGCTTTCAAACTTGCCAGTCTTGATTAAATTTTTATGTGACAACCTCATACGAATTTCAAAATGCCAAATCTGAATTTCCTGCAATAATTTGTTTTCAGATTATGCTGATAACAGATATACGCACAGATCAACCGCGAAATATGTGATATTATACAAAAACAGAATTAGAAATAGAACTTCAAAAAATACTTTGTTTACAGTATGGATATGAAAAATTAATTTTGCAGTGTTCGCCAAAAAAGTAAACGTACAAATAACTTTCATCAATCGCATCCAATAGAAAGGAACGATTTGTTTAATATTGTCTATAATCAATATGCACTTCAAAAAATATTGTGTACTTAAATTTAGTCTTACATGAAAAATATCAAACACAAAATGAATTACAATTTCTAAAATTTCCAAGTATAGTCCTCAGTGTATTAAAATACTTTGAGTAGCCCAGTAAACAAATGAAAAATGGTTTTCATATCACAATCTACACAAAATATGCTTTTATGTGTATAAAAATAATCTGGTGTGTCACTCACACGACCTTTTCTTACATTGAAATTTAATACTATAAATACAGATTGGAGATTAAGGGGTAAGATAATAAGTACTGTTATGCAAACCTATGTTAAAACAATTCAAATTAGACTTCGGTACAGCATTATTTGAAAAATAATTCTATGTGAGAGGGGATACCGTCCCCTTCAACCCCGCGTTTCATTATTGTACCAACATTTATATAGAATTAAAATATGTTATTAAATTCTAAAGTTCAATTAAAATTATTCAGACAAGTTTCACACGATACACTCCTTGAAACTTATCAATCTTGATCAAACTTTTCTAGAAACAAACGTATTAACTTCAAAATACAAAATTTGGATCGCCTGAAATTATTCGTTTTTAATTTGCTCTAAGAGAACAAAGGTTAAACGTTAAAAACTTGACTTCAGTATTAATGAAACTTAAAACATGTAAATATACAAAAAAAAAAAAAAAAAACAAGCGATGAATATTTAGCGTAAAAAATACATTATTTACCATATGGCTCTGAGGAATTCCTGAGCAGGTTTCTTAGACATGTTAAAATATTATAGAAAAGCACTTCCACAAACAATAAAAAATAATGTTATAGCTCAAATATTGGCAGCCCTGTATTATTTCTGAAGGTTATGTACTCATCACATGATGCACATAAATATAATCCTATATTAATAACAAACGGCAGAACCTGAAATACACTTCCATCAATTTTCAAGTAGTGTCGTCATTTAGGTCTTTTGTGTAGCCCTGTAAACGAATAGTGAATGATTTCCATACCATATTCTACATAAAACATGTTTTTACGCATATAAAAAAATATATTTGTTTTAGTTGGTTTAGTGCAGTCTATAGATGTTAAACTGTATTTATCTGCAATTTTCCCCATAGACGTAATGAATTTGAATTATTTTGGGTGTGTTTGTACACGAACCATTTGCTTGATCTAAACGAAAATTTTAGTGTAGCATCCCTTCATTTAGAATACCATGTTTGGACTTTCTGCTGATATTTGTTCTTGAGATATGCTGATAACAGACAGACACAGACCCAGACACACACACACACACACACACACAAAGACACAAACACAGACTAACCGCTATAAACATTATTTTTGGATTCCGGGCACCCCAAAACGTGTAAATATAACAGAAACTTTATTTCGGAAGTTTGACCCAAAAATAATACTTTCTGTACCATACATATTGGTAAGTTCTGTACCATATATATTGGTAAGAGAAAATAAAAAAGCCTCCAGTCTAATGATTAGTTAAGGTGTTAACTAATTATTTGACTTGAAGTATTTTCTGCATATACTGATGTGTGCACCACTAAACACATTTAAAATACTGGTATCCCCATTTTAAAAAAATAGGGACTGGAGCCTTTTCCGCACACAATGATTCCTATATTGAAAATTAGTTATGTCTACCAATTATATATTAAGCATTTAAAAATTTTTCTGGTTATAAAGCCAATTTTATGTTTATCATAGTTAATTAATAGAATTATTTGTAATTGTTTTACAACATTTTAGAATTATTTTTAATTGTTTCACAACATTTTAGAATTACTTTTGCTTGTTTCACAACACTTACTATCTTAGATTTCTATTAAATTAAATACGATGTATTAAAACAATTTTAATAGTGCTGTGATAGTGAAAACAAAATGAACAAAAGAAAGATTGTATTATTCAAATTTGATTATAATCATTTAAATCAATGTGTTGTATTTTTAAATTCTGAAACTATAGAATAAAATTTAATCTTTTTTATAAATAAAATTTACAGTGTATAAATTAGTACTTATTCTATTACTGTAGAATAAAATAATAAGTTTATTTATTTATTTATTTTTTTTTTTTTTTAAGAATGTTTCTCATACAATAAGAAAACAAGCAATTGCCAAAAACCAAAATTCATGAATAAATAAAACAAATCCAAAAAATAAAATAAATAAATAAATTACAAAACAACTTGAAATATTCTTTGTAGTGTTTGTTATACATACAATATAGTATAAATTATTAGATTAATTATTGTATACATTTTTCTTTTTAGCAAAATGACCCAAATTAAATTCTCAGAAATCTATAGACTTTTAATTAAATATTATAAATTCATTAACATATTTTAAAATATAGAATAAGATACTGTATAAAAATATTTTGTATTATATTTTTCGGATTTAATATATTTCATACTATAAATGATTATACCATATATATATATATATATATATATATATATATATATATATATATATATATATATATATATATATATATATATATATATATATATATATATATATATATATATATATATATATATATATTTATTTATTTATAAATGGTTTAAAAGTTAACTTTTCCACATGGTCATTTATTAATTTAAACATAAAAACTTCTTTACACTTTATAAAATAAAGGTAAGTCCTACCAGTTTTGAAAAGATGTGGCCTTTCTTCTTCAGGTGCAAAAAAGACACGTGCTATTACATTGGAGGTAAAAGTAAGGCTTTATTTTATGGTGTGTAAAAAAAGTTTTTATGTTTAAATATTTATAGTACACCAGTTCTTTAATTTATATTCCTTTATTTATTATCATATACCTTTTCCGTGTTCTTCATCATATGCTTTGTTAAAGTTACGCATTTTTTTTTAATTATTCTACAACGGTATTTAGTTTTAAAATGCACTATCTCTGAATCTAATTTTCCGTAAAATATACATATACGTTCTTTGAATCATAAAAGGTACATAAGCTTCAATACATTCTGTTAAGAACTGGAGATATTTCTCTTTTTTGTTCTATTAAAATTTAGATCTTAAACTAATCTCCGTTTTTAATTTTCCGCGCCAAAATTCTCGAAAAAATTCTCAATAAAACTAAATTGTTAACTGTTTTTTAAATCCTGATTAAATGTTATAATTAAAAATTCTGAAAGTTTAAACATAATTAGACTTTTTACAAATAAAAGTTATAGGTCACGAATTTGTAATCATTAAGTTATTCTACTAAAAAATACATAAATAAATTTTAAAAAGCATGATATTCATACAAGAAAATAAGCAAAGTCTTCAAAATGAACTTTATGAGGTAATTAAAAGAATACATAAATAAATAAAATAAAACAAAAATAAACTTAAAAAACAAATTAAAATCCTCTTTCTAAATTTTATAATTCATATTTAACAATATGCATGAATGTCTTAACTATTAAAAAAGATTTTACAAACAACTTTATTTATTTTTAAATACAAAAATAGAGTGTTGCATAAAAATATATTTTTAGCATATTTTCATGCAGTTTATTATATTCATCCTATAAATATTTCTACCTTATATTCTTATAGATAGCTTTGAAAGTTAATGTTTTCACTTGATCATTTATTTATTGCTATATACATTTTCCATATTCTTCAATATTCTCTCGTTCAAAATTATCCAAAATTTTTGATTGATTCTGCAATCGTATTTAGTTTTAAAATGCACTATCGCTGAATCTAATTTTTTCTTGAAAAATATGCATATCTACATATCGAATCATAAAAGGTAAATAGCTTCAATGCTTTATATAGAAAAGCGCGGGGTTATTTCTTTTCTTTTCTTTCTTTTTTCTTTTTTTCTTTTTTTGTTCTACTAAAGTTTAGATCTTAAACTAATCTACGTTTTTAAATTTTACGTGCCAAAATTCTCGAAAAATGCTATTATATTCTGAATATTTAATGCAGCTGTATCCATAACAGAAAAGCATAAATTTCAACGGAAATATAATCTTACGGTATATTGTATTTTTACGAAATGCGGCAGGCTGAAGAATAAACAGAAAAGGTATAACTTTTTTCCCATGAATAGTATAGCATCCTGAATAGTAGATTTTATCAAAAAATAATTATATTGAATATAAAGAGAATATTATATTTAGAAGTAAATAAATATATGCGAAATTTCTTTTCTAAAATAAAATATAGAATATTTATCAGGTGTGTAAAATTCAAGCGTTGGTGAAGTAAATATTCATACTTTTTCGTATCATATAAAAACCTATCTGAAGGAAAAGGTAGAATAAATAAATAAATAAGCTAGAGAACGTAGTTTAAAATAAATATTATTATTTAACTATTTAAAATTATGAAAAGAACAAAATTATTATTAATATATGCTGATTCAAATTGAAATATAAAATTATAGTACGTGTTAGTTTGGAATTCATAAGTAACATAAAAATTTTAATATTTTACCCTGTTTCTAATATATTTATTATAGTTATTGTTATAACCATTATTATTATTATTATTAAAAATCAATTCATTCGATGTATGAAACGAAATATTTATACATGAATATATTTAAACAGGTTTTGTTCAGAAAGTCGGTCTAATTAAACAAAATAAAAAATATAAATATATATATATATGGTAAAATTAAATTTAGAAGAATAAAAGGTTTGTACTTTCTTGTTTCTTATGAATTTTGTATACAGCAAAAATTGTTTTAATTGATTTTTTTTCTTTTTTTCGCTTAAAAATATCTTAAAAAACTTTATAAATTATAATTGCATATTGCAAACACAAAAACGAGAAAGTTTAATGTTGTTTCAAAGTATTATAGAACTCTTATATAAAAACGTTTTGAATAATTGTTCAATTTTACTTCCATTGATAATGCGTGGATGAATTAAATAAATTTTTGCCATAGCTTCTGTAGTCATTTACAATGCTTAACTAAAACTGAATGGCATGACAAATACATATGCTTTTATGTTATTTTCTATGCTTAAAACATCGAAGGAATTCATGGAAAGAATGAAAAATAGGAATTTTCAGATTATTTAATCCAAAAATTCTGTCATTAAGTATTTGTATTTTTATTATTATTATTATTAAAAGAAAGACAGTTTTATATTAATTTATTGCTTACTCATTTTATTATTTTAAATCCTTATTATTTAACTAATAGTATAAACGGCATTAACACTCATGGTATTTCTTCAATTTACAAAGGTTAATTACATGTTTTACTTTATTGAATTCCTTATATATAAACTAAAAACCTCACTCGTATACACTACATTTTACAACATCACTCTGTAATTTTAAGAGCAACTAGATAAGCGAGTTCGTTAAAACGAAGGTCGCAGTGCTAAATGAACTGATGTCAGAAATAAAATAAAATAAAATAACCGCTCGTAAAACTTTCAATTAGAACGCTTCTAATCAACTACATATATTTTTTCACTTCTGCAATTGCTAGAATGACATTCTATGTCCTTGAACTCAAGTTAAAGCTTCTTGTGAGTTAATTACAGAGACTAAGTCGTAAATAGTGTATATTTTCTAAGATGATTTCAAGGACTGTCTTGTAAGTATTTTTTCACTGAAGTTACTTTACATATACAGATATCAGAAATGAAATTTGGATTAAATAATGAGTCTATAATAAACTATTCTATTACGATATATATATATTTATTTAATTTAACAATTAAATTTTACTTGAATATCATTTAATTAAAAAAATTATTACCATGTGAGGTTCAAAATGTATACTTTGTTAATTTTTATTTCTAAATATTAAAAAAAAAAAAATGCCCCAGGTTTATGGACCACTAACGATTCTGAAAAAAAAAAAAAAAAAAAAAAAAATATTAAATTAATATTATTTTTTATTATTTTTGTTCTTATTAATTTTTTTTTCACTTTAAGTAAGATTTTAATAAAGTTTAAAATTCACTCGTTTTTAGTACATTTTAAAACGAATGTACTATTCGTTGAATTTGTTTTTATAACAGAAACTTTCATTGGAATTCTAATATATTACAGTTTCTACATATCTCAGGACTTTTATACTTAAATGAATTATAATTTAACAATGTTGCATATATAATAGTCAAAGTAGATTCATATAAGGTAAAACTAGGAGCGATCGCGCGGTAGGAGAGATTGCGCACATAGGGGATCGACGGGAAAGAGTAGAGTGGGAGAACTGTGATTTCAGGTGGTGCTACATCCACAGTGGAGTGCCGACTTGAATGAGCATGTTGATTATTTCAACAGTCTAAGATAAAACGTGGTTATTTTGACTCGTTATCAAAAATAAATGCTTGAGTTTTCATAACCCTTCCTAGGAATTTCAATGCAATGGTAGTAGTACAAAATATTTTTAATTTAAAGAATTTCTCATAAGCTACTAATCTAAATTGACGGTACAAGCACCAAGGTTTTCTCTAAAAGTGAATAATTATTTAATAAAAGACTGCACAGTCTCTCCTACCAAAATGGGAGAGTTTGTGCTTTTGCTATTTAGGAGAGATTGTGTATTAATTTTTAGAAAATTCTGTATTAAAAGATGTTTCACAGCTTATTGTTAATGACAAGACAATGAGGATAACTTTGTTAATTGTCTAGAACTGTACCAGAAAATAACTTCGACGAGTGACTGGACTAGTTCAACCCTTTCGAAATGGCGATACTTTTTGGAGACTGTTCCCAATCTGAAATTGAACATTATTTTAGAGTGGTACAATTTACAAATTACAATTTACAATTACAAATTACAATTTACCTGTCGAATGCTAATGTTAGTCTGTGAGAAAGTTATCACAAAATATTTGAATGTTATTATATATCTGTTTAATTTTGCAATGTTCTCAAGGACGATGCTCGCGTTTTGTGCAACTATCGGCTGTTTAAATAGAAGTGCCAAAACTAAATGGAAGCAAAAAATACCAGCCTACACAAGCTTCTTTTTCAGAAATGTAATCGTCTAAATATCAATAAAATAAAATAAAATAAATAAACGTAAAGGATTTAAAGTTGAAACGAGAAGATTTCAAATAAAGTGAAATTTAGATTCAGTATTTTGAACATCTTTGGGCGGAAGATGAAAAAAAAAAATAATCTGGTGTGTCACTCACACTACTTTCTCTTACCCTGAAATTTAATACTATAAATACAGGTTGGAGATTAAGAGGTAAGATAACGAGTGCTGTTATGTAAACCTGTGTTAAGCAATTCAAATTAGGCTTCGGAAGAGTTTTATATGATAATTAGTTCTGTGTAAGGGGGCTTCCGCCCCACTCAACCCCCCTTCCCCCCCCCGTTTCATTAATGCACCCACATTTATATAGAATTAAATTCGGTTATTAAAAAATAATTCTGTTTTTTAAAAATAACTTATTAAAATTATTATTTAAACAAATTATCTTTTACGATAATGCAGACGATTTCCATATTAAAGAAGTAGTATGAAACTAAATATCCAAAAAAAAGTTGAATTTATTCTCAATATGACATAATTTTTTTTTTTTTTTTTTTTTTGTTAAAATTGAAAAAAAATCGATAACTTTATTTTAAATTATCGCAGATCGATGGTTCAACCATTCGTTTTAAAGGTATTGGCGAGCTCTTTTGAAAGATACCCATCATGAAAATTTACTCCCCTCGAGGGGGGACTTCTCCCCAGGGGGGGAGGCGAGGCTCCTACATACACATTTTTTTTTTTTTTTTTTTTTTTTTACCAGTTGACTATCTCTATTACAAAAAATACATATTCGTTTAATTACTTTAGTGCAGTCTATAGATGTTAAACTCTACTTACATGCAATTTCCTCCATAGACGTAATGTATTTGAATACTTTTGAGTGTCCTGTACACGAACCATTTGCTTCATCTCAACGAAAAGCTTACTGTACCATCCCTATATGATACACATTTAGAATACCGAGTTTGCAATTTCTTCTACTATTTGTTCTTGAGATATGCTGATAACAGACACACGAATATTCATCCAACCACACAGACAGACAGACAGAGAGACAGACACACATTTGCTAAAAAAATGATTTTCGTATTCAGAGGACCACAGAACATGTAAATATAACAAAAACTCACGTTTGAAAATTTGACCCTAAAAAAATACTTTCTCGACCCTATGGGTAAGAGAAAGTAAAAATAGCAAACAATAGGCGTATTCTGGGCTTAAAAGTGAGTGGGACTAGCCATATACCATTGCACACATGGTGTGCTACCCCTCCCCCTTTTTCCCCCTCGAAAATGCATGACACATACGGTATGCAATCCATCTCGAACAGGTTAACTTGTTGGAGGTGATTGCATAAAAGATGCACATTTTAACAAAAAGTGTATCTTGTTTCGCCATGTACAACAATAAGTGCAATGTTTGTGAACAACAAAAGATTCGATCAGCAAACAAGAAACCATTCAAGCTGAAAAGGAAATGTACTAATTTTAATTTAAACGTGTTAACTAGTAACTTAATGTTATTTTTCAACCTTTATCTGGTCTTGTTCTTTTTCTTGTTTCTTTAATATTTTTCCTTTAAATAAACTTTTGAAATTATTTTTAATTTTCTTTTATTTTTCTGATTTTTTAATTACTGAATTGAAATATCTACCCCCAATACAAAAATATTTATTTACAAATACCTTACAATAATGTCATTTAAGTGCAATCATTAATATTAACAATGTAATCGTACTTACAGTTAAATGCTATTTCTCCTACCCATATATGCAATCACTCCTACCTTATAAGGAGAGATTGCGCAAAATAGCTCTCTTGATTTTATTACAGCTGTTGTTTTAAATTATAACAGAACAACAAAATAGTAATGAAAAGGCATAGAAGATAGATGAATTCAAAATTATGCACCAGTATTTTAGCAAAAAAATTGTATTTGGATTTTTTATATTGTTCTGTTGAATCGTGCACAATCTCTCCTAGCTTTACCTTTGTTGATTCTACAGCAACCTGTATTTTTCAAGTCACAGAGAAATAATATGTATATTATTCTGAAAGTTATTATTATTTATTATTTTGCATATAAAAGTACAATGTTATTTGATTATTTATTTAATTTTTTTCGAAATAGATATGTATTGATTAGAGGAGGGTATTATGGAATAGTCGAGAAGTATGGAATACCAAGGTTTCGGCTCTGATTGGTGCTGCTATCTCTTCAAAATACCATGAATTACTCAAGAAGGATTCCCATGAAGCAATACAGTAAGAAGCAACCGCTTGTTGTTGTCGAACCATTCTCTATAGAACAAAATATGTTTTGTGATTTTCAAGAGTTTTTGCAGCTTCGTTTTCAAACATTTAATTTTACTAGTACACATGTGATTTGAACATTGATGTTAAGCATAATGTATGCTCAAAGAATTATATTTTGTTATACTTTAGTCGTGTTTTAGCTGAAAATATTTTGTACATCAATTTTAAAGTTCATTTTCTAAGGTGGCGTGTCGGGTATTATGGAATACTAGGTATTTCATAGTATCATCTGAAATTGACTTCATGTATTCAACTAAAGAATCAGAAAATAAAGATGCCGAATGTACCTTCTGTCACATAAAATTCTCCGAAGATGCTTTTAGGAAGTCTAATTAGTTTTTCTATTGTTTAAACAGTTTAAACCACCTATTCCATATTACCCGACTATTTCATATTAACTTCCATTTGCAACTTTTTTTTAAAATAAACTTTTTATAACAACATTTTTTTTTCTTTTTTTTAAGTGACAATTCATTACAAATAATTACACTATGTACTCATCATCATTTTGGGGATTTTTATTAAAAACAAATAAATTTATTTTAAGAAATGTAAATGGTATTCCATAATACCCTTCTCTCATCTAAATAATGAAAAATGTGTCCACACAACATGCTGTATCATGCATGTGAATTATTACAAGACAGAGTTGTAATATCGCAATAGTTAAAGCTGTTGCTTTTCTCTCTTACATAGAATAAGTATATTTTCCCTAAAAAGTATGAATTTAACATCACATAGTATATTTCTGCTCTGTTTATTGCCACGAGGAATATTTAAAAAAAAAAAAGAAATATATACTTAAAAAATATATAATAATAAGTCCTCAATTGGTGGAGGTACAAAGCAGGTTGCTTTGTATGTTTGAATAATTGCTATTCATTGGTTATTTACTTGGTTATTTACTTGGTTATTTACTCAGTTCGTGATATCCCTTAATTTATATATATATTTAATATAACAGCTTAAAATTATATACTACATTCAGCATACTACATTGAAGGATTGTCATTGTTATAAATGGCACAAACCCAAAGTATTAATCTTAACATAATTATTAAGGAAAATAGAAATTTTATCTCTTTTGTGGACATTACGTTTGTGGATACATTCTTTTTAGAGTAGTGGTGAATGCATAAAAATATGATATCTATCCCACCAGGGATAAAAAAAGAAAAAAGGATTTTATCTTATAAACCACAAACCACACAAGTGTCTTATAAACCACAAACTAAAGTGATGTGGGCACGTTAAAAAATTGAATTTTTTATAATTTTAATTATTACTTTAATGGGTTTTTTTTTAAAGCATATTTAACTCATATCTAAGCTTAGAGCTATCCGAAAGTCTGAGTGCCCGCATGTTTGCCTTCATTTGTTGTCGGCCAATATGCTGTATTTTACAGATTTTGACCTTTTGAAACCGGTAAACTGAACTGCATATGTTATATACTCTATAAAGAAGGTATGAGATACCTTCTATTGACGATATTTATAACTAAGCTTTTTTATTCTATAAACAATTCAATGCTTACGACGCTTTGAAAATTGTATTACTTTCTCAGAAAAAAGTTTTTTTTTTTTTTTTTTAATCTAAAATAGAGTAATATGTAACTTAAATTAAAAATTTCAGTATATTTCGTTTTCTTAAATAAAGGAAAAATGTAAATAAGAGTGAAGTTCGTTAGCAGCTAATGGTTTTGAAAGCAAATTTTAAGATGTTTAAATTTGATGATTTTATTGTTATTATCATTTTTAAACACTTGTAAATCATTTTACGATTACAATTATTTGCAAAAATAACTAAAAGAAATCAAACGAACTTCCATTTTTCTAAAAAAAGAAGTATTTAAAAGTTTCTGAATCTCAAAATTTACTAATTCAGACATTTTTTTTTTTTTTAAGCAAACTTATGGGATTTTAAAAATATAATATCACTCAAGGTTTTTTTAAACTGAAATATTTATGTGTTAAACATGATGGGATTAGATTCCCAGAGCCATAAATTATTTCACTGCATACATTTAAGGGAAAAAAAGAAAAAAAAAAGGTAAACTTAAACTGGCTTTATTCATTCAAATTACAAAAATTAAGCCTTTTTCAGGATTTTTTTTTTTTTTTTTAACAAAAACATGATACATTTTATTTATTTACTTATTTATTATGTTTTTAGCATAATACCTTTTTTTTTTTTTTTGTAATAATCTTCAATACTTTACAGCTTACTATTTTTAATATTACTGAACTAATTTTTTCTATATGTTCTATATTTCTATATTTCTATATGTTCTATATGTTCTATATTTTCTATAATATTTTTATTTATTTATTTTTTACTTAAGTAAAAAAAGAAATAAATAAATAATAACAAAAAGTATTCTGATTGTGAACATTAATAAATTATTTTCCAAAACAAGAGGTTAAACTTTGAGTTAAATCTTTATCATCCATTAAAAATTTTGAAAATTTAAAAACTCATTTTTGTAAGTGGAAACAGCAATTTACCCCCCCCCCCCTTTTTTTTTCTTACTAAATTCATAATCATATGAACATCAAGCCATTTATGAATTTGAATTTTTGTAACTCGCGTTCTTTGTTCGTCTATTCTTCAAGAAATTTATTTTGAGAATGAAACTGGATATATCATTGCATGAATTTTAAATCAGCCATTTGAATAATTCTATTACTTTAAAGATCATTTCATTCGGTTAAGCCATTTCTTTCATGCCAGTCACGTGTGTAACATTTAGTTGCGAAGATATATCCACGAAGATAAAATATTTTATTATTTTTCATACGAGAGAATATGCTTTTCAAAAGCACTTAATGGAAATTCTTATCATTTTTATTGAATATCATATGATTTACTTTAAATTCAATTCAAGTATTAAAATATATATATATATGAGTATTTATCTATCCAATATTGATAGTGACCAAATGTTCAGTATACGTTATCTTTCCACACGTTTATGATATATACGGACTACATTCCATATTTATTAAGTATTTGATTAGTCATAAAAAAAGACCGTTTTAATTGCATTCTTTTTTTAATATAAATCATTCCTCGTAATTTCTTTAATTTTATAATATTTTTTAATTAGATATTCATTATTATGATAAATTTATTATTAAAAGTTGGGAGATGTGTTAATTGCCAACACTTACAAGGAAACATTCAAAAGATGTCGTCTTCAAAAAATATTGAAAAAGATATATGTGATTCTACTCTTCATAAAACAATAGAAAGTGAAAAAATTATCGGTTGAAATGAATTACAGCGACCACAAAAAATTATCAAAATTAAGCATTTTTGGCGATTTAGCGCTGTTAGGCGATAAGTTTGTTAGCACCGAGATTGCCATGTACGAACACAACCGTGTTTTGCTTCTCCGCCAAGTACTCAAAACCAATCACCTAACAGAGTGAAATCGCCAAATATGCTTAATTTTAATATTTTTTTTAATCGCTCTAATTCATTTCAGCCGATATTTTTTTCACTTTCTGGTGTTTTATGAAGAGTAGAATCACATATATATATATATATATATATATATTTCAATATTTTTTGAAGACGACACCTTTTGAATATTTCCTTGTTAGTAGGTTCTTTTTTTTTTTTCTTTTTTTTTTTTTTAATTAAACTACAGTAATTCAAAAGAATTTTCCGAAAGTGTACTTGATGGTAATTTTGTATTTAATAAAAGAAAATTTACTGCATCATTGCGTCTACTATTACAGGAATCGGTACTGTAGGTACGAAAATTCATGATACGAGTCATTTTATAAGCGTCTTTTTGGTAACAGGTATTTTACATACATTTAGAAATCATTAATGTCAAGCAGAATTTAAATTACAAATTCTAATCCTGAAAAATAAATAAGAATAAAATAAGATTTTGGACTATGATCAACCAATTTTGCTCAAATTTTCAACACGTTTTAAAAATGATAATTTTGATGAACATGATAATTTTGATTGTGGTATCCTTACGCTTTTGCAAAATGCCTAGGGCACATTCTTAGTACACTTCATTCTTAATTTTTATTGGCAAACGGATGGCACATCAGCGTCTGATGTTTTAACGAATAATTAAAGGGTTAATCTAGCAACTTTCTTCTTAATTGTCTTATGATGCCGAAACTTGGGAGTTATTGCAATTTTAGTAAAAGTGCTTATGCATTAGCTGCAACTTGCAAATCTAACAGCACACTTTCGTATCTATGAATTTCATCCGCTATTTTTGATGCGACTGTTGAAAATTCTAGAAATTACTGTAATTCATCCTTGTATACCCCGCATTTAGTGCTTCACTAAAAGGAGGGACGTATGCGCTTCATAATCAAAAACCGGCAATAATACATTTAATATAACCCGAATGTCATTACAAAAGGATATGATTACTTAGCATCTATAAAATATTAATAAATTAAATCCTTTAATTATCCATAATTATAACGTGACATGACTCTTCCTTTCAAAACAAGATATAGGTTGTAAAAACAAGAGTAACGGGTAAAAATGTGCCATGATAATGTTTTCAATTTTATCTTGAGAAATGTTTGCTATTTTTGTATGCAATTTAATAATGTGATTGTTATTCATTTATTTATTTATTTATTTTAATTCGTGTGAGGTCGATGACAAAGAAATGGTCAGAGACGTTTAAATTAAAAACTATATTTAATAACATTAATTTTGTAAAATGAAATTTAATTTTGCTCTCCTTAATAATACGATCTTTCAAAATTTAAATTATACAACAGGGGAATATATGTTTAACCCTTTCGCTACCAGAGCCTCAGAAGAAAAACCGCCACCACAGCCCAGACGTCTTACTATTTAAATATGATACCAATTGTCATTTATTTTTGTGGGATGCATCTATAACATTCTAACTAAAACCAATAACATCCTGTATCTATTTTATTGTTTTATAACATAACCCATCTGTATGCGGCACGATTTGATGCAAACAATTACCATAAACTGATAATGAACACCCGTCACATATTTGTGACGGTTTGCTCAGGTAAGAAAATCGGATCGTCACATATATGTGACGCTGGTAGCGAAAGGGTTAAATTTACTACAGCCATTGTTAAAATTAGTGTTAAATTGTGTTGGGGAAGCAACATCAGTTTTTGACTAACAATGAAAATCTTTTCTGAAAATCAAATTGGAAAGTTCTTGAACATAAAAATTTGAACCCAGACGGCACCTGCGTTATATTTTATAGTTTTGATTTACTTTAACTATTTGGAGACTACATCAATTACCTAAGTCCAAAATATATTGAGAAATGTCGATTTTGAAAAGATATTGTTTGTCAAAATATCTTACTCCTGTTTTAACTTCTGGTATTTCAAAAGTATCACTTAAAAATATCTAAGATTCGATAAATATGCAAATTTGGTGGTAATAAATAGACTAACTTCACTCATCACTCATACTACTTTCTCTTATAAAACATTGCAATAAAAGAAAAATTTATTAACAGCCATACAAACTTATCTAATACCTCGCTGCTCAGGCTTAAGTTTTCATGTTAATAGTTTTCCAGAACATAAGAGGATTAATAAAATATTTCTCTCTAATAGATTCAATTGAAAATATGTTTGACTAATTTTGGGTAGCCCTCTATATTATCTACTAGCAGGCTACGCCCGATTCGCTGGTCACTATATTTAAATGAATTTTCGAAAGAATTGAATTAATATTTATTTTTTACACCGCATTATAGACAAAAACTAAAAAAAAAATAAAAAAAACTGAAATTGCTCTAAACCTCGCTTTGGGTACCCGCTGTCTACGGCAGCTCTTTTCCCGCCCGCACTGCATCAGATCTAGGTTTCCCATGCCTGTAGAAAGATCTTTCCCGGGCACTTCAATCTGGATATTTATCGACACGACAGGGGGGATCTGCCACTATTTAAGAACAACGATTTTAAAGATGACTGTATCTCAGCATCTATTAAATATTTTAGTTTTGAACCATGTATTTTATAGCCCATGCTATTTACACTATATTACGATTTGATTCCGACCAATGTAATAAAATAAATGGACTGCTATAGAGAAAAAAAAATCAATAATACCTGAAGTGCACTTACAGTCATCTTTAACTATAGCCCCAAATATATCTGGATTCTTCAGTGTGTGTGGTGTATGTGTTTTTTACTAGATTTAAACAAATGATTTACTCATTTTGTACATGCTGCATTTGTTGAGATTTGGACAGTTGACTATACATGGGCGTGGATAGAATGCCCTCCGCAGGGATTTTTATGACTTGTCCAAGCCTATATATACGCGATAGCTTTGTACATGAAACAGACTTTTGTGCATAATATATATGTGTTCTAATTTCATTATTTTTAGTACAATCTTAAGATATTAAAATGTACCAGTGAAAAAGTTCGCTTATAGTAATGCATTAAAATTCTTTTACATGCGCTTTTATGTGGAGCATTTGTCCGATTTCAGTAAATTGTTCCAAATAATATCGACATTTAATGCTGATTTACAATACCAATCTGGGGATTTCTGCAAATATCAGGTTTTAAACTACGTTGATAACCGATACACTGTTAAGGGTTTGGTGTTAGTTTGAACCAAAACTTCGTACTGAAGTAGCTGCAACCACCCGATGGTTTAACCTCTTACCTTTAACCTTTTAATTAAGTTGAACTAAATATTGGTATTCTGTTTTAAGTTTTTTAAAAAAAATTCAAAATTCGAACGAGATGGGGATCGAACTGAAGACCTTCTTGTCGCAAGTCAAACAACTTGGCACTATGCCACGCTTTCTTGCCTGCTGATTCTGTTTAGCAGATTTTGATAAAAGGGGCTAAAGTTTCGACACTGTAAAAAAATACGTCCTATTTGCTGCCAGAAATTCTCTGTAATTTGAGAAAATATGTTTTGACAACGTAATTTTTTCGGTAATTACGCGTATTTTCTCAAATTACAGAGAATTTCTGGCAGCAAATAGGACATATTTTTTACAGTGAGGGTTTTATCTTGGCCCATGGGTGAGTTGATGCACAACCTTTGCACTTTACCCCATGTTTTCGACACCGCTCTTTAATTTAAGCTTTGATTTCATTAGAAATTTTATTGATTCATATTTTCCTTATGAGAGAATATATAGTTGCTCCAAGTTTTAGTGCAACTTAAATTCAATAGCAAGAAGTAGAAAACATATAGGTGAGATTAAACCATATTATGGTATTGTTTATAACTTTACAGCATATAGTGGTTCAAGTTTGAACCGAAATTTTTAGCAGTGTACACAGACAGGCCAATTTCTCAAAAGCAAATTTTCGCACTGAGAGAACCTAAAAACGTACGATTACTGCAAAAAGTGAATTTTGGTAACTCGACTCAAAAACATCAACTATTTCTCTGTCATATATAAAGGTAAGAGAAAGTAACAATATTAAATCGAAGTTTTAAGATAAATAATTGGTGAATTATTTCTTAGAATATAACACAGAAAAGTTAAGAAAGAAAAAGTAAAAATTGAAATCTAAGGAAAGTGGTTGATATCGATTTATCTTTAAAATTTTATTATTGAAAGTCAAAAATATTTTTTTAAATATTGATTTATTTTTAATAAATATTTTTAATTCATGACCAAAACTTTTTTAAGGAAAATGCAAAACTCTCCCCCCCCTCTCTCTCTTTCTCACTTACTCATTCTCCCCCCTTTTCCCCCCCTCTCTCTCTCTTGCAATCTTGTTAATATGTTAATTATGTTATTTATTTATTTATTTATATTTGTTTATTTTATTTTATTTTTAATTTGTGATTTTATTTTTAATTATTTAAATCAAATTAAAAATTTGGTGGGTTATATTTAAAAAGTAAATAAATTTTCTATGGTCATAAATAACATGGAACTCTTTCAATACGGTGAAGAAATTGTTTAACGGAAAACCAATGATAAAAAAAAAAAAAAAAGAAAAGAAAAGAAAAGAAAAGAGTTTAGCTTTTATGACTTAGAACCTCACGTAAGTTAAACCGCTTTATTCAATTTTATCTATAGAAAATTGTTATGTTTTTGCTTATAATAAAACATATTTTTATAATTTGACCATCCATCCTTATCTGCACACAATTTTATTTTTATTTTTATTTTTTATTTTTATTTTTATTTTATTTTATTATATATCCCTCAGGAAACTAGCCACTAGAGCTACTTTGAGGCTTGTCCTAGCATCACAATCCTTCATGACAAAGAGCGTGACTCTAAACGACTCTCGAGTCACGTTGTAATATCGTCAGCTCTTTTGAAGGACTCCGTAGCCAGAACAATATTCTTTAACATGATATCTTTAGATTTTATTTTTCAAAATAGGTGAAAGGAAGTTCACGTGAGAGACGTAGATTTATCTCATTTCAACTGGTCAGGTGTACTGGACACACAATGTCTTAAAATCGATGACATAATAAAAGAGCTAAGATATTCAAAATCCCACCACTTGGTTTTTCACGAAATTTGCAATTTTTGAAAAGTCAGTTTTGACCATGCAAAATACAATTGTTCAAGACACGTTCGGATGGACCAGGTAGATATTATTTAAAGCAGCTTTCAGAATTTCGAGATGATATTGAATGGTGATTTTTGCGAGGCACTTTGCATAGCCAATCATCTCTTCTCATAAGATATTTTTAAAGAGATATGGTGCAGGAGGATTTTTAAGATGCGATCTAAAATTAAAGAGCAAAATAAAAAAAATAGCTGATATTACATGTTTTTATTAATATTTTTAAAATATAATGAAATGATTCTTTGCTGATAAAGATGAGAAAAAGAAATTAAGTAATAAATAACAGCTTTATTTATGTAAAAATATATTTACTGAATTTATTTTAAATATTTTAGCGTATCTTCTTCTTCTTCTTCTTCTTTTAACTTAAATATGTATTGTAAATATTTATTTATTCATTATTATAAAAAGATTTATTGAAAAAAATTAAAGAAGGCTATTTTATATTTCTCAATAACAAATGCTAACAAGTTCTATAAATATAGGGTACGCATACCGTAATTTTTTTAATTGAATTTGAGGGCGAATATGGTGATGTCTCTAAATTTCGAGCACAAAATAAATAAATCACCTTAAATCGTAAAACTTTAGTAATTTTTATGTACTGAGTACCGTAAAGAACTTATTTCAGCTTAATTATTATACATATAATAAATTGTTAAAATAAAACATTAACAACTTTATAACCGGCATCCTCAAATATATTCTAATTTTTGGGGGACGAATAGTAGTTTTCAAAGACGGCTGGTCACCCTATATAAATGAAATTTAATGACTCCCCATAAATATTGTGCCAATTCAGGTCAATTTTGCTGCAATCAATATTTTTAGAAATTTAATGCTAATATTCACCGTATTAGTGGTTCTATTTTAGTAGCAAGTACAATTAAAATGGCAAAGTTAGCATTATATTTCTAAAATATTGGTGACAGCAAAATTATTTTAAGTTTACACCATGTTTCTTGGTGAAATTTTGAACTATATTTTTAAGCGTATACAAACAACAAATAATTTGTTTACATTTTTATCCTTAATATTTGTCTCCTCTTAATGATAACCGATAATAAATTTTACTTTAAAATATATAAACTCAACTAGAAAAACATTCAAGGTAATATAAATATTCATTTTAGATAGTCTTTCACTTAATTGTAGCATTCATAAGGAAACAATTTAATCTAAATTTTTAGACTTTCAACCGTCATTACATTTAGCAAAATTATCTTGATATAATAACATAAGGTAAATATTCATTTTAGGTAGTCTTTCATTCAATAGTAGCATTCAGAAAGGAATAACTAAATCTAAAAAAAAATGTTACCGCCTTCATCTAGAATAAATTAGTGATCATTTTATAAATCTCTAAACTAGAAATATTGATTTCCGAGCTATGCGTATGAGGCACACCAATAAAATGAATAGACGAAATGATTGAGAATTTCTAGTCTAACAATATTCTGAATATTCTGAATCTTTTGTATTATGAGAAATTCTCGCTTGATTTTCTAGAATTGGGTAATAAACCAAGATTATAGTTGCTGAAACCCGCCTCTTTATTCTCATTTATCTGCAAAGATTTTTAAATAAATTTGCCCTCGATAATATAAGCAAACGCTCTAGAATTCTAATAAGGGTTTCTAGAACTCGCTTTCAATGGGGACTAGAATTTATAAGGATGACATGAAATTATTTTTTCTTGAGCCACAATTTAGATTCTAGATGTCAGTTACAGAATATTTTCTCAGTGTGTCAACTGTCATTATATTTAGAAAGAAAATCTTGATATAATAGTATGTTAAACAAAAAGTTATTTTATGATTAAACGAAACAATCCGATTGAAAAGGAATAATGTTGCACTATAATGTCTGCTAGAAAACATGGATCATACAAAAAGTTATTTCAAAGAAAGGTTTTAGTCTTTTAAAGTAATGGAAAAAACTGAATCATCATGATAAAGTTTATAAAATTTTGATTTCATATATTTTTATACACAAGTTGAAAAAATGTAGCTTGATATTATAGAAAATTATTGAAGAACGATACAGCTTCTTTAAAATAACATCATTAAAAAAAAAAAAAAAAACAGCAATTTTTAAAATATTAAAAAAAAAAAAAGAAGAAGAAGAAGAAGAAGAGGAAGAAAAAGAACAAAAGAAAAACAGCCATTTCAAAGTAGTCTAAAAAAAACTGAAAGGAGAAAAAGGAAAAAAGAATATTAGTCTTCAGTTTTCGGAAATATTTGTTTTTGGCGACATTTGTTGATAATTTGGGAGAGAATGTTTGATACATGGCAATGATAACTAGAAATAAAAGAATTATAACATAAACGAACATTTTCTAAATAAAAAAATAGACATAAAATTTTTGGAGCACTCTAATACTCAATGTTGTTATGAAAGTAACAGAAATTAAACTGAGTTATTTTTATCTATGTAGCATCAATCTTATTCTGAATTTGTTTGAATAGATGAAATGTTTGAATTTCGCGAAATTTAAAAATTTAAAATTGGTAAATCTGAATTCAATACCTGTACTTTTGTATTTTTATGTTAGTACAATCAAAAATTCTGAACTAAATAAATCTTAAACATCAATAAACTGTATAAAAAATTTATTACTTTCTCTTACCCATAAGGTAGAGAAAGTATTGTTTTGGGGTCAAATTTTCGAAAGTGAGATTTTATTATATTTACATGTTTTGAGGTCCCCTGAATACGAAAATCGTGTTTTTAGTGGTTGACCTGTGTGTGTCTGTCTGTCTGTCTGTGCGTCTGCCTCTGTGTGTATCTGTCTGTTACCTGTATATCTCAAGAACAAATAGCAGCAGAGGTTCCAAACTTGGTATTCTAAATGTGTGTCATATAGGGATGCCAAACTAAGCTTTTCGTTGAGATGAAGCAAATGGTTCGTGTACAGGGACACTCAAGAGTATTCAAATACATTATGTCTATGGGGGAAATTGCAGATAAGTAGAGTTTAACATCTATAGACAGCACTAAACCAAATAAAATGAATATATACCTTTTATATGTATAAAAACATGCCTCATGTAGAATATGGCAGGGAAATCATTCACTGTTTATTTACAGGGCTGCACAAAAGAACTAGATTATAGTGCGACAATAGCTGAAAATTGATTTAAAGGTATTTCAGGTTGTGCGTATATTATAGGATTATATTTAGGTGCACTATGTGGTTTGTACATATTCTTCAAAAGATATACATGGTAGCAAATATTTAAGCCATAATAGTCTTTTTTATTGTTAGTGGAAGTGCTTTACTATAATATTTTAGCATGTCCAGGAAAGCTGCTCGGGAATGGAAATTAATTCCCCATAGACATGTGATAAATAATGTATGTTTTTAAGTTAAATATTCATCGCTTGTTTTTTGTGTATTTACACGCTTTGAGGCTTCTTGATTACCAAACTCAAGTTTTGAAAGATTGATCTTTGTCTGTGTCTCTTAGAGTAACTTGAAACAAATAATTTCAGGAGATCCAAAAGTTGTATTTTCAAATTAATGTGAATTTGTTGTTGGAAAAGTTTGATCAAGACTGATAAGTTTCAGGGAGTGTTGCCTGTAAAAGATGTCTGAATAATTTTAACTGAACTTTTAATTTTAATAAAAGATTTAAATTCTATATAAATATAGGTGCGGTAGTGAAACGGGGGGTTGAGACGGGCGGTAGTCCCTCTCACACAGAACTAATTATCATATAAAACTCTTCCAAAGCCTAATTTGAATTGTTTTAACATTGGTTTACTTAACAGTACTCATTATCTTACCTCTTAATTTCCAACCTGTATTTATAGTATTAAATTTCAGGGTAAGAGAAAGTCGTGTGAGTGACACACCAGATTATTTTTTAGCTATTTTTATAGTATAAACTTTTATATTTTTAGCTACTTAATTGTAATTACATTCATTGATGATCTAAATGCTTCTTTTTTAATTCAACGCAATGTTAACTGTGTGAAATTTTTAATATTATTGTCTCTTACATTAATATTGTATCTTGTTTAACACTCTTAAATTATTCTTGCTTCGTGTAATTTAATATACAAGCAGATCATGTTTGCTAATTTTTTTTTTCACATCTTAAATGTCTTTCAATTCATTTCTGAAATCTTTGAGTTGTTGCGCAATAATAATGATTTAATAATATCTCATATATCACTCTCTCGGAATTAATGATTTTATCATTTTGCTGCTGTAATCATACTTGATAAAGATGTACCAGATTTTTTCGAAAATTTCAAAGTTATTTTTCTACATTTATTAAGATTTCCAATATCTTTTGTTTTGTACAAAGCTTCATTTACATAAGTATTTATGATATTATGAGTCCTGTCGATGTTATATATTTATTTATAGATTAATTCAGTCTTCCTTCTTGGTGCTTCATCATTATAATAATGAATTACACATGTATATATACATATGTATATGAAAAACCTTTTCAGACATTTCACAGGAAGAAGCAAGAACGAAAAATCATGCGATACGCATTGATTATTAACACTTTCCAATTTTACGTAACAACTTTCAATGTATTTTACCTACGTTATCACACAGCGTACAGACAGATGGACTGAAAGGCATACAATTAAAACTTCTTAACGCAAAAGAAAATGCAACCTTGAGATTCTAATTGCAGCCCTTAATCAATGTATCTGAATATTTCAGCATAGTCCTCTAAATCTAAACGTTAAAAATACCATATTCTATACAAAAAATTATTTTAGTATATTAACAGTAAATATCAATTTCTTTTTGATTTTTACAGTAGAAAGTCATTCGCAATGCACTGGAATTTTTTTGGGCGTTCCTGTACACAAACCAATTGTATAGGACCTATTAAAGCCATTTTTAATAGGAAACATTTCATAGTTAAATTGAATAACATATATCTATTTTTAAAAATTCTGAAAATATTTAAGGACGATGGGGACGGGCCGACGGACAAATAGAAAGATAGACAGCCGGGCAGATTGGTGCACAAATTGGAATCATATTCACAGTTAAAAATTATTTAAAAAGTTATAAAAAAGTTTAATATAAATAAAAATACAATTCCAGGAAATCTACAATAATAATCCTTAATGTAAGAGAATATTTTTGCGTGGCCCTGTAAATCTAATGCTAACCATACTGTATCCTATTGAAAGCATTCTTTTCTGCATATGAATAACATACTTTAATTTCATTAAGATTTGTGCAAAGTAAAGTTATCAAAATTTGGTTTATAGTAATACCTCTCATAGAACGCAGTGCTTTCGAATACTTTTGGGTGTCCGTGTATACAAACCAGTGATTGTATTTATTCCATTTTAAATAGTGAACATCCGATAGTGAACTTAAAAAACATATTTTGATTCCATTAAGATTTGTATAAAGTAAAGGTATTAAAATATGGCTTATAGAAATACCTCTCATAGAACACCATGCTTTTGGAATACTTTCGAGTGTCCCTGTACACAAATCAGTAGAGGTATTCACTCCGTTTTCAATAGGGAACATTTGATAGTGAACTTGAATAACATATATCAGTTTCAAGAATTGTCATAAATATTTACGGGAGTTAGGGCGCGGACAGACACGCAGGCAGACGAACAGGGCAGACGAACTGACAAACCAAAGTCATTAACATTTTTCAACTTTGCTGGAAAGTGTTATAGCTTAAAAAATAAGTAAAAAATTTTCAATCGGAAAATTAAAGGTTGCATCTGGTCTAATGTTAGATCTAACCCCTTCAGCAATAAAACAATGTAATAAAGAATGCATAATTTGTCATTTTAATATGATTCGTTTATCAATTTACTTTGATTGGTTATATATAGTTAACTATGCCTATTACTTTAAGCATAACACGATTTTCAACACTGTTTTTCAGTAAAGTCTTATTTTGATACCCCCCCCCTTTTTTTTTTTGGAGTAGTTATTCTTGATACTACAACGTCTTAGCAAAAACTAGTATGTTGTGGCCACCACAAGACTTTCTTCTATATTTTCTTATACAAATTCCCTCAGTAACAATATTTAAAAATAAATAAATAAATAAATAAATAAAATACAATTTTTTTTCCCTCAGTTTTTTTTTTTTTTTTTTTTGTTAAAAGTAAAAAAAAAAAATCGATAGCTTTCTTTTAAATTAATCCCTCCGGGGGTACTTCATGCCCCTACATGCACAGAATTTTTTTCCTAGTTAACTACTACTATTATCAATAATTCATATTAATTTTACAATCACAAGTTAAAAATAACTCTCATTATGTGCATTTATACGAAATTTTGTCCTATACTGCCATGTTAAAAGTTTACAAAAAATGCAATCACAGCGCCACCTGTTGAGCGATTGATCCCCAAATCAGCACCAGCTTATGTCAGGGTGCAACTAAATACAAGGTTTGGTTAAATTTCATTTATTGGTTCGTAAGGTACAGCGTCCACAAAAATCATGATACACACAGACAGATAGACAGACACACAGGCAGACATTTTCTAAAAACTGTCTATTCGTGTTCAGGACATCCCAAAACGTGTAAATCTATCAAAAAACGGAGGTCGAAAATTTTCATGAATCCAATACCTTCTCTATATTACATATAGAAGAAAATAAAAAAATAAAATAAATTTACATACTGTGACTTTCTTTTCAGAAACAGCTCGTATGTGATTTAAAATGCTAAACTTAAAATACTTGACTGCATATACGTATTGTTAACGAAAAATGCTAAAATAATTTCAAATTTTTGAATACTTGAAAGAAAAAATCTTTAAATTTGTAAAATTCAATTAATATAATTCTAAATCATTAAGTACTTTTGTTTATTTATTTCAATTTGATAGATTATAATAGCTTAAATTCGCTGGCTTCAGTAATAATAAAATAAATAAATAAAAATAAAATATTTATTTATAATTTTCTTTTACTTTTATTTATATTTCATTTATTTTTACTTTTCGTTTCTTACTCCAGTAAAATACAAATAGTATATAATTCATAAGTATGTTAAATTTGAGGTTATATGTTAAATTTTTTTTTAGTAGGAAATTATATGGCTTTGAAAACATTAATTTAATTTATTTATTTATTTTTCCTTCCCCCCCCCCACTACCACCAAAATCATAATAATAATAATAATAATAATAATAAACAAATAAATGCAAACAGTAAAAAAAAAAAAAAAAAAAAATCTATTTTTCTATTTCTCATATTTCGTGAATTCTAAGTTCATTGAATTTTTGTCGTGATTCTTAATATACTTCTTTGATAGAAAATAACAAATTATTTGATTCAAATGTTGTGCTCTACCCTCGTGTCAATTATAATATATACGAAAATATTCATGATCTGCTTCCTTTTTTCACTTGTACAGCGATAGCATGCCAAATCTCATGAGGAGTTACATGCTAATGTAAACATTGTGCCCATCACTTAGAAAATTGCATTTTTAGCGGTGGGTGCATGTATATTCACACTATATAATGATACTGAATACAACTGTTGTTGCCATTCACATTTCAAAATAAGTATTGTATTAATATTTATTAGTCAAATTTCCATCTAAATGTATATTTTATGCTAATATCAACGCACTATTGCTCAACAATTTTGATAATATTCATTAATATTTATGTAAATACTCGGTTAAATTTAAAGACGCTGCTTTTTTTTAGTATTCTGCGCAGTGATGAAATATTTTTATTGTGCTGCGCATTTTCAGGTTACTTTTATGAACCCCTTTTATTAAATAGAAAATTTTAACACTTGCAAAGTTTGCATACTTCTTCTTCTTCTTTTTTTTTTTTTACGCAGTAATATTTATATTTACAAGTATGTAACAGCATAAAACTTTTTTAAATATGACATATTACAAAAAAAAATAAAAAAAAAAAAAAAATAAATAAATAAAAAAAATCATTCAACATACTTTAAATATTTTTAACACAATTATTTAATGAAATAAAATAAATATATACAAAAATACTTATTTACCTATGTCTTGTTGGACATATAGCTGAATATTTAAATACATACACAAACATATATGAGTCCATATGACTTTAATAAACACAAATATAAGTTTTATTATTATTATTATTATTAGCTACTTACCATTAGTTACGTGTAATATTTATCATTAAAACAAACAGGTTACACCATAAGGGACTAAATAATGATCAAAAACATTTGAATACTTGACTTGGCTATTTGTCTCCATATTTTTATTTTATTTATTAATTTCTTTCAACTGAATTTAATTTTTATAATTTACATTGGTAATTACTTTCTCAGTTTTATGATTTAAGTTTCATTAACTAATAAGATCGAATGCTTATAATTAAATGATGACAAAGTGTAAATTCAGCATATTCTATGAGTAAATAATATATTGTATCATACAGTATAATCATACTTTATGATTAAATTACCCGTAAATAAACAATTTTAGAATTGGTACAAATTTAATTAATAATAATTCATGAAAAGAATAAAATCGAAAATATTACTATTAAATATTTAAAAGAATATATTATTATTATTATTATTTTATTTTAATACTTTTAAAATTTTAGTCTTCATTAAAAAATTCACGAAAACATATTTATAAAAGTATCACAAATTTCCATATAATATTTGATAAAATAAAAGTTTGTAATATTAATAAATTATGTATAGATAATCGCTTTTTGAAATAGCGCTTGATTCTGAACAAAAACATAATTTTATAAAGGAAGAAAGAAAATAAATATTTTTTGTGTTAAATTTAAACAATAAAAAATACGTCTATATTTATAAGAAACAATAAAATAATAATAATAATAATAATAATAATAATAATAATAATAATAATAAAAGGCTAAACCAGTTTTCCATTTTAACAAAATGTTATAATAACAAGCATATTATAAAAATATCGAAATTTTTAATTACATGCAGATAATAAAATCAGTGAATTCTTTATTTTTTAAAACGTATTTTTTTTCTTGTATATATATATATATATATATATATATATATATATATATATATATATATATATACAGTTAAATATAAGCAGCATTAATATAATCATTTACAAACGGTCAACCTACAACACAAGTTCAAAAATCTGCCAAATAAATTTAAGAATTTTTAATCTTATTGAACTTATAAAAATAATTCTTTAGTGATTATTATTCTTTAATTCTTATCTTATTTTAAGTTTTTTTTTTTTTTTTTTTTTTTTTTTTTTTTTAATATATATATATATATATATATATATATATATATATATATATATATATATATATATATATATATATATATAATAAAAGAAAAAAAATTAGATTGAAGCACGTAAAATTTTAAAGTACTCGAATGTTCAGAATTAAAAAACTAATTAATAACATGGATAAAAGAATATAACTGCTATCATTAACAATATATATATATTAAAAAAAAAAAAAAAAAAAAAACAATAAAGTATAAACAATATTAATTTAATCGTGTTATACAATATTAAATCACAACAGACACAACAAACTGAAATGTTGTCGAATAAAAGAATAAAATAAAATTTTCAATCTTGTTAAAATCATAAAAATAAGTTTTCTTTATTATTACATATTATTATAAATGTTAAAAAAAGTTAAAAAAAAAAAAAAACTTATTACCCAGAAAACAAAATTTAAAGTACTTACACTAAAATGAATAAAATAAATGTAAATGCTTTCATTCAAAGAATTAATAAGATTTTTTTTTTTCAAATAAAACTTAAGGAAAAAGACAATATAAAGAAATACATACTTACAATTTAAAGATATGAAAAAAGATTTTTTTTTTTTCAGTTCGTTTTCAACAACATGACATCGACATGACGAAAAACACTTGTACGACACAGTTCTGTAATGAAATATATTTACAGTTACTACCACAGTTCTTTTACTTTTTTTTCTTTTTACATACATAATGTACATTCTAATTGTTTTCAAATTTCTTTATAATTTCATTGTGCAACAATGTAACACTCAATACGAGAACATGAAACAATATGAATGAATTATTATCTTCAACTTTCTGAATCACAAATCTATGACATATTTTGTATACTTTACATTGAAGTCTGTTCATAACAGCTATATTACACATTTAAATAACATTAAATATTTACAGTCAAACATTTTACCTAAATGTATCTAATATTACAGAATGTTCTTCAGTACGTCACAGTTTCTAAACGACTTAAAGAGATTTCACAAAGAATTAACTTTTTTACATATTTACAATATTTTGGTAAATGAACATTAATTTGACTTATTTTACGTTTTTAATAAATTATTTTAAATGGGGAATTTTAGTATGAATAAAAAATTATTAATTATTTTTACGAAATTAGATACGAAAAATAATATTACTATGCCCCATATCAATAACTGAAAACTGATACGAGGAGAACAACCAAGATTCATTAAAAAGGTAAAATTTAAGAGTTTAAATTTTTGTCTCAATTTCTTCAACTTGTTAATAATAAATTTCTTAATTTTTTAACTGTTTTCTTCTACTTCTTTTTTTTTTTTCATTATTATTATTATTATTATTTATTTTCAGAGTTTTCTATAATAAGTCAAAATTCAAACTCTCGCCATATAGACTTCATTTCAAGAAAATACAAATTTTAAATTATTTTACAATCTCCCTTTAATGCTTAGCTATTTCATCTAAAAGAACCAAATGTAACATTTCATCTTATGTTTTATTTTTGGAATTTTTGATCTCTATGCTTCATATTTTTCTGTTTCTATATTACTACCAATGATTCCTTTTATTTGGGTTTATGCTTCTTTTAGTATTGAGACAAATAATACTCATTATATTTTAAAAGACATTTTGGAAATTCTATTAAATTTTTTTCAAATATACTTTTTTCTCTTTTCAGGAACAATATCTTAGGTTTGAAGTAAAAATGTATTTTTTTTTTTTTCTAAGATAACTTTTCTCTCAAAATACTTCCTTTTTCATTTTGAAAAACTCAGGAATTAATACAAAATTTATCAAATAGATTATATCTTAAATGTACTCAAGCATTAGTTGAAATAACTTCAAATCTTCTTTCCTCCTTTTTCGTCGTAGATTACCAAGGGATTATTTATATGTCATAGATGATTTCAGTATTCTTAATGCAGTTATATTATATATTTCCGTTTTTAATAGACAATCACATTGAACGTATATTACATATACTTATTTTACTTCTGTAATCCTTGTAGCTAGTTGAATGCTATGATAGAGAAATGGAGAACTGTATTGAAACAAATATTCCATTTTATTAAGCTTATTAAAGTATGAAGTATGATAATTTTCTAGTATAACAATATTAACTGGTAATTTGTTTTTTGAAATTTTTGCTTTTATTCCTTCATTCACCATGCTTATTCATAAAAGACAAGATACGTGCTCTTCAAAGTTTTTTTTTTTTTTTTTTTTTTTTTTTTAATATATATATGCATAACTTATTCGAGGTTATTAATAAACTCAATTTCTTTTAAATTCAATATACTTCAAAAGTTAAAGTTTTAAACTTGTTCTGTTGTAATTTTTACTTCGAGAATTTTTTTTACAAACCATTTTATTTGAATTAAGATGATGTTTTTAAAATTTTCTCAAAATTTTCAACTTTTGAAATCTGAAATCTAATCATTATTATTATTTTTTTTTAATGTCAAGTTTTGTCCTTTTGCTTCAGGAAAGTAAAAGTTCATAATTATGGAAATTTTATCTAAAAGCTGTAATTTTTTTTCCCAGTATTTTCTTCTTTACAGTTTATAAATCATCTGAGATTTAATTCATTAATAAAATATTCATCTATGGGTAATATTATGCAACTTTAACAATTTATCAACAAAAATTCTTCAAACAAATGCGCACTTTTTTTTTTTTTTTTTTTTTTTTTTTTTAGCCTACTTTCTTCTTTTATTAGATTTCTAATTTCTTTCTTGAAAAATCTTCATTTTATCTTTTGAATTAAAAATCTTTAATTTTGAATTTGTAGAACAATTTCATGAAATATCTAAAGATATAAGTGGTATTTTCTCTTAAAGTCTTTGTTGAAAGTAAACATGATGTAAATCTTCCGAGCCAAAATATTACTTACACATAACTTAAAGCTTGTTTATTTAAAACATCTATCTTGCTGTAGGCATAAGGGAAGAAATAAGTCTTCTTTGTTTCATTATTAATATTTACAGAAGTTCATGAAAATGTAAAAAAAAAAAGTCTTATACATATATTCTTTCCAAAGTCTTGTTACTTTTCTTCGACATTCATTTTCGATTTTGCCTTGTAAATTAAAGTTAAAATTAAATATAAAAATTCTTAATCGATAAGAATTTTTAGTTAATTTTTTTTAGAACTATCTTTATATCCCTTATTATAAGTTGCAGAATTTTACGATCTTGTAGTCATAAATGTATCAACTTCAATACTTATCCTAAAGATTTCAGTATAATTACACGTAAAAGTTTTTAAAAAAAAATGTCTTTATCAGTTCTGGATTTTAAATTTCAACCTCATATCTTCTTCGCATTTCCAAAATTTAACATAATTCTCTTTCATAGATAACCTTCTAGTCCCATTTTAACTTGCTATTCTGTCTAACTTGAGAAATTACTATAATTTCCTGTATAATTAAAATTTCAGTAAAATATTACGAGTTTTGAACAATTTATATTCAAAGTCATATTTATTATTTATCATCATCTTCTTTCTAAATTTCCAAACTTTTTTTTTTCTTTCTGTAATCTTTTTTTTTTTTTCCTTTTCTTTTAAATAAATCAAGCATTGAATCGAATTTCCATTTGAGATATATTAAATCTAACATAGATTGATTCCATTCCAACTGATAATAGATTATTAATTCTTAAATTTTGCAATAAATATTAAGAATTATATCTTCTTAATGATCCTTTAATTATAGTAATTCTTTATCAAATTTTGAAGTAAACTTTCTTTCAAAGTTATTTTAAGAAGATGTATATTATAGTTCTTAATTACATTCTCATTATTTGTCTGTTCTGTATTTTCTTCTTCTTTCTTTTCGTCTTCTTTTTCTTTTTTTTTTTTTTTTCTTTTTTTTTTGTTATTTCATGATGAACGATTTCTTTATCAAGAAAAATATTGAAATAATCTTCCCCTTAAACAATAGTCTGTATATTTGCTTCTAAAATATGTTGAAGAAAAGTTATTCTAATTTATTCAAATTCATTTTTTATGATCTTGACTATATTTTTTTAAACCAGTAGTTTTCTATTAAATATTGCGGAAACCGATTTAAAAATGAAACTTGACCAGTAGAAACCAATATACGTAAATCTTCATTAGTATAAGTATTAATCGATATTATTATCTGAATTCCATATTTTCTTCCATATTTCTTCCATAAATCTTCTAATGTCAAATTCAAATAGTCTAAATATTATATTATTTAACTTTTTTATCTCATAAAATCCATCTTGTCTTTATCATAATATAAAAGAGGCTCAATATCTTTTGTATCATCAAAAAATATTTCTGGAAAATAAGCTTCTTCACTTTCAGTCCAAAACATATGACGTCAGCAGAAATTTCATCATTGAACTTAAGGAATAAACAGCAGCCGTGGAGCATGCTCCGTAGACAGAAAATGATACCTCAGTAGAAGCAATATGGCTGAATGAGGCATAATGTATGCAAAAAGCTTTTCAGACAGCTAATGAAGAACAAATTATTACTAATTAATTATCTTGATTTTTCTCCAAAATATGGTTAAACCTGTAAAATCTTCAAAAATCTTCATAATTTTGTGTATTTCTCACTTAATACTTCTTTAATTTGGGTCCAAACGTTACATTGTAAATGAACATTTCCTCACTTGGAAAATTCTTGCCGGTAAAATTATTAAAATACGTAGTTGAAAAAAGTAATAGCTGTAGAAATTAAGAGTTTTGATCGGATTAGGTAACCATATCTTCTATATTGGTGGGAATTCCTTCATCAGCAAAGTTTCAGGAGTCATCGTTATCTCATCAGCCAGAGGATCATGCGTTCTTAATTGCTGCCCGCCATTCTGTTTAACCTCGCTTTTCAGCTTGTCCTCAACTTTGAAAGAACGATCCATCGACGCCATTCTCTTTTCTGGGGAAGAATTTCTTGCTTCTATGTATGCATCTTTTCATTTGGCTTCGATCTGACTGAGATTCAGTAAGTACATAATCTTCTCAAAATGGAATGCGTAAAAAATTCTTTGGATTCTTAGATTCCAAAGCTAGATGCCTTCCTATGTCGAAAAGAGGCAAGAGAACGCGCTGCCTCTTACAATCCCACCCGGGAAGCCGAAGAGCAAAATCCCAGCAGCATCACTTAGCTGCTCTCCCGTGTACTTAGATGGCCTTCTCTGATTGGATATGTGTGTGTAATTACTGCTATCGATTTTGTCACGTGGCAAGCCTTGAGTCTTTTGTTCTTCGCTCATTACATTATAATTCTTTTTCCTTCACCCCCACTTACCGACCCCTATTGCTACGTCATCAGCTCTCTCCCACTTTTCCACTTTGCTCCAAACTACCGCAATTAAAGATGTGACACATTGGAAGGAGAGAGGGGGGGAATAAGTATTTCTCTCTGTAAAGTAAGTAGAAAAAATGCTTGGATGACCTATTTTCCGATCCCGATTACCATGGAAACAACGTTTGTTTTAATGAGAAGGACCCACTTGGTTACCATAGTAACGAGAGCCGCAGAAGATGATGATAATTAAAATAAATTGTAATTTTTAATGAGTAACGCCCTTAATTGGGTGGTTCTTTAGCATAAATAATTATCACACTATTTTTTAGTTAGTAATTTTTTTTCCCAGCTTTGCTAAGCTTGTTAACATCGTATAAAAACAAAAACAAACGCGATTCTTCAATACGTCATCCATCTCTCCTTAAGGAAGAGAGGATTTGACTCGTGCCAGGTTTCCCCTCATTCAACAGTTATCAAAATCAATAAATTCCACTGATACATTTATTCATTGAAAGAGTCAGTGTATATTATTTAAAGTCCCTCTGCAAGTCTCGAATGCAAATGATTTATTATAAATTTTGTTGTATATCTGTTTTTAAACCTGAGACAATCAGTAAAAATTGTATAGTTATTTAACAGCTGAATATTTAATATATATATATATAAATATTGAAAAAGTTCATTAATTTATTCAAAATTAAGCTTCTGGGTTGTAATATGAAAAAGCTATTAATAATAAAAATATTCTACATCCGCAAACAAAAATATCAGCAGAATGTCAAATTAACATACTTTGACAGAACATTCTGAATATTTTTTAAATAACCTATTATCTAAAATAAAATATATAAACATACATATACCTATATACATATGTATGTTACACACTTATATGATAACATATTTAGATTTTAAAACGTGCATTTAAGTAATTAATATCATTTATAGCACTCATATAAGAAATATATTAAGCATAATATTCTTGTACTTTTATCCTTTATAAGAGTAATAAATATATTATTACATAACATTTTAATTATAATTTTACACATTAAATAAATATCTGTGCAATTTTTATCTGTGAAATACGCTTTTTATTTGCAACTACAGGAAATTTATAACTGAAGTAGTATAATTCAATAACTTTTAGAGCGTCAGTATAATACTCAAAAAAAAAAAAAAAAAGGGAAAGAAAAAGAAAGAAAGAAAGAAAGAAGAAGAAGAAGAAGAAATGCTATTAATGTCTGTCTAACAGTACCAAATATATATATATGTAATAATATATATATATACTGACCCCTAACACTATGCGGTTTTCACTGAAATGCACAAAAAAGCATGGAATTTCTTTTACATAAAAGAAAAAAATATTAGTTACATTTTTCACCTATACATGGCGTTGTATTTACAACATCCCTTCACATTTTAAACAGATCCGCCTTCTTAAATGAAGCCATATTGCGAATACTTATTAATCTGACTTTGGCTTGCTGCAAATAATTTCAGACGCTAGAGAATATTTAAAGTAAACATTTATTGCTTATTTCTGATGTTAATCGTTCTAAATAGAAAATCATGTTATTGTTAAAATATAAAACATTTTTGGTTAAGCTCCATTCTGAGAATTCCCAGTACGCAACATCTGACGGTCATTCTTATAAATGACGACCGTCATAATAAATATTTATACTCCTAGTTGTGTTGGTGAATGTACTATCCCACTGTAAAAAATATATATATATATATAATTATAGAGCCACCTGACGGATGAAAATTAAACTAGTTTGGCAATAAATCTTTTTGTTACTTAAAAAAAAAAAAAAAAAAAAAAAAAAATGTCTTTTTGTACATTTCAGTTACCCATATAGTGTAGGGTCGATACGTTTTGAATAATATAGTTTTATTTATTTATTTATTTTTATTTTTATTTTATTTTTAATTTTTATTTATTTATTTATTTATTTTTTATTTTTTTTATTTTATTTCTAATTATTTATTTTTATTTTTATTTATTTATTTATTTATTTATTTATTTTTATTCTTATTCTTATTTTATTTCTAATTTTATATTTTTATTTATCTTATTTTATTTATTTACTTATTTATTTGCAATTTTTACACAATCCGGTATAATTACTGTCAACTTTAAATTATTATATAGCGATAATAATATAGTAAGAATGTACTTAGTACTCTTCATTTATTTATTTATTCGCAATTACATAATTTTTAAAACGCTTTAATAATGAAATGGTTTAAATAAAATGTACATTTAATTTCTTTCATTTTCTTTTAGCATTTTATTCAATCAAACATCCGACAAGAAACATCGGTCTTTTTCTCGCGAATTTTATTGCTAGATTTTTGTAAAATTACTAAAAACTCATAGGTTTTTAAATAATTTTAGCATATGTCTTAATTATTCTCATTATAATTTGTGATCACTTTGTAAAAATATTTTAAATGATTTTTTTTCTTTTTATTTTCTTTTCACACACACATATATAATATAATGTAATAAATAGCAATAATATATATATAATAAATAGCAGTAATTAAAAGCAATAATAAATATTTGCTGTACTAAGAATTAATTTCGTTTTTTAAATTAAAAGACTTTTTAAATAATAAAACTAATTAACTAATTAATCAATGGAAAAAAAATTAAAAATTCCATTAATTATTTGGCGTAGTTGTATAAGAATATTGAAAATCACAGAGTAAAGGAATGAAAACAGATATATATTTAATTTTTTTATTGATTTTTGAAATAATTATTCAACAAATTAATTGAAAACTTTGTTTAAAAAAAGAGAGAAAGAAAAAATTACATTATTTTGTCTTTTACTTTTTTTTTCAACTTTAATAATTATTATTAATTAAATTCATCGCTTTAATTAATATTATTATTTGTCATCATACTAGAAAGATATATCCAATGTTCTATTTTGTTATCCGTCATGATACTGTTAAAAATGTTCGCTGCGCCAAAAATTTATTTTCTATTTTAAATTTCAAAATGGTTTAAAAATAATAAACATAATGTATGAAGAAATTAAAAATAGGAAGGTAAACAAGTAAAAAAATGAAATAAGACAATCTCAATATAAATTATTTGACGTGATTGGTAGAAGAGTGTTGATAAAAGAAACTAAAGAAAGAAAAACAAACACACATTTAATTATATTTAATATTTCTGATTTTTAATTGAAAAAGTAATTCGATTTAAAAAATATGTAAACTTTTTTTTTTATTCGCTTCTTAATTTCTCTTTCAATATTTAACTATTTTATACACACACATATAGATATAGATGTATGAGTGTATGTGTGTGTGCGTGTGTATATTTCAATAATTTCACCATTCAGGAATTCGTGTAATTCCTGGATTATTTATTGTTTATAAATTTATAAATTCTAATTAGCTGAATAAATAAGAAATACAATAAAAAAATCTTTTTGATGAAGAAATTTTTTAATAAGAAACGATTTAGCGACATTTTTATCATCACCAAACACTTTATTTATCAAAGCGGGTATCCCCCCAAGTTTGTTAATGTAAGTGGGTCAATCTTCGAAAATAACATTGCAATTGAGCATTCGTCTTGTGTGTACCTCACAATATTAAAATCTAAAAAGATGTAGTTAAAATTAAAACATTTTTATACTTTTTTACATAAAAAAGTTTCTAGTTTAATTACTTAATAAACTCATTTGACTATTATTATTATTATTATTATTAATTTTATTTTTAATTTGAAATGACAGATATTATTTACTTAAAAATGAAATATAAAATACGTTTGACAATATATCATTGACATACTTTTTTTTTGGAATTATTTAAACTAAAAAATAATAATAATAATAAAATAAAAGGAAAATAAAATAAGTATTTACACATGAGATTGCATCGTTAAATTGTCTAAATTGATCTTTTGACTTCTAGTCTATAAAGTTTTGTGTGCGTGTGACAAAACGTATCCTTGTATAGAAACAATAGTTATAAAATAAGGTGACTACTCAATCCCCCCGCAATTACTTATTATTATTGTTGTTGTTATTATTATTATTATTATTATTATTATTATTATTATTATTATTATTATTATTATTCCATTCATTTATTTGTTTATTTGTATCGAGAAATATTTAAAAAATAAAAATAAAAATCTTGAAATATAGCTTTAAAAAAATCAACGAAATATCTATTTAAATTAGCTTTGGCACAATTTTTCTTTATAACTATTGCCAGTTAACGTTTTTTTCTTTTTTGACATATTTTGATCCCTAGTACTGTGAGACACCAAAGTGTATTTATACTTTTACACAAAGGTTGTAAAAGCTGATGATATTAGCTGACAATGAAATCAAATTAACCTTACACATAAAAAAAAATATATATAGACTTTCGCCAATAACCTAAACGTTTGCTTGCTTGACAAACTGTCTATCATTCAGCGCACTGCAATATTACAAAGTTTGTAAGTGAACCACGTTTAAAAAATGAGAAATCTAATAAATGTGCCTTATATTTACAACAGATTTTAGTAAAAAATTCTAAACAAGGATATCTTAGGTTTACACAAAATTTACAGTATTATATAATAAATTGAATATCTGATTCTTTATTCCTTTTCAAAAAGATAATAATATGTTTAGTTCTTTATGAAAAAGAAAGGTAAAATCCTTTTTCAACGAATCGAACGGACCTTAAAATATTATTATAGGATTGAATTAAATAATTATTGTTGCTTGACTGTTTACTAATTAATATATATGTATATATTTAGTAATAAATTATTTACTGTTTTTATTGTGTTAGTAATAGTTTGCAAAAAACTTTTAAATAATTAAATAATAAACAAACGATTACAGTTTATGAAATATCTTGCTGAACATTTTAAATTAAATTCAATCAACAAGTTTAAGAATGACAAAATTGCTTGTTCATTAAAAACTTCACAAAAATAAACAAATAAATGAATAAAAGATTTTGCTATTTTTCAAGACACGCAATAGATTAACAAGATTATAAATTAAAAGATTATTTTTGGAAGATTGTAATTATAAGAAAAAAAGGAATTTTATTCTATAATATTTAAGTACAATATGAATATACTTTATGTGATATATATATATATATATATATATATATAGTCATAGTAAATAATAATAATAGTATCATTTCAATGTGACTAGCTAATGTAATTTTTATTTTTGTATATCTTCATACTGAAATATCTTTTAAGTATTTTTAAACTTTTTTTTTGCTTTATGTTTTTATAGTATATATACATAAGTTATTTTTACCTATTTTCTTCCTTTTTTAATATGATTTTGTTCCTGAACGAAACAAAAGAAAAATTGAAATGCTAACATCACATTTTTGTAAGCACGTAAAATGAGTATTGTTATTTTTTTATTTTATTATTATTATTATTATTATTATTATTTAATAAATATAATCTAATTATTATAAAATCATTATTTTGCAAAAAAAATTTGTCATATAAAAATGTCTTCTCTATAACTCTCTAAGCAATTTTTCAAACCGCAGTTAATGTACAGCAGCAAAGAAAAAAATATTTTGTTATTTGCTTTAGTCTATAAATTTCAGCCTTTTTTTTTTTTTTTTTTTTTTTTTTAAGAAATATAGAATGAATTAAAATGTATAAGTAAAAATAGATATTTTATTGCAAATATATAAACCCATATATATTTTAAAATCATATCATTCAAAGTAAACATAAAATTTACAATTTTTTTAACAAAAATTCTCCTTCGTACATTTCATAAGCATGCAATTTGTTATTTGCCTCCAACACACATAAAAGTTTCATCGAGGCGTAAACAAGTCCAAAGCTTTCCAAATTAAAGTCTGAAATCGGGAAAACCTCCAAATCCTGTATTTGGGCTTTTCTCGCTAGTTCAATAAAAAGCCAGCTTTGTAGGGAAGCAAAGCATTATACTTTCTATTGCCCTTTTTTACTCAAAATCTAAGAAATCTTCTGCTATACTATCTATTCCTGGGCACCAAATACGAGTAGAAAATGTCATTTTTCAACAACAAATTTAGAGTTTTTCTCATCTAGCTGCGTAACGCAAATGAATTATTTAACTCGAAGATTTTATATTACTCTGATAAAATAACCGGAAAATTGGGTTCCAGACCCTTTTTTAGTTACGATATCAAAAGAAGAAGCAATAAAGGTGCTCTGTTTTGTATTTTCTTACCCCGATTTCGGCTGGTTTATCCGAAAGTAAACTCCTTTTTAACGCAAAAACATTTTACTGCATCCTTGAGGGGAATCTAGACGGAATAAATAAGGATTTACAAAGACCTTTATTACTAGGATGTTGAAATAAAAACGCATCTGCAATGAATAGCGAGGAGAAAAAACCAAAATACGGGATAAATAATAGCTGAATTTTATATTTTTGACGTAGTTTATTTCAAAATGGAGTCACTCATGTATATATTATGGATGAATTGAAAAAAAGAATCTATCATATGAATTTTCAATTTATAATTGACTTTTCTATAAAAGCATTTATGTTTAGTAATCATTATGGTTTTGATGTATATATTTCATGCAATATGTAATTCCTTTATTTCAAAGATTTTAAATGGTAATTTTGATTGAAATTGAAATATAAAGATTATTTTATTAATTCTCATATTTAGAGAATCCCTCGGTTATTTTTTATTATCACAAGTGTGTGTTTTTTAAGAAATAATTTGAAAATAGTAAGATACAAAAATATGTGTTTATTTTGTTATAACTAGTTACAATTTATTATATATATTTGACGTTTTCTAATTTGTTGTTGTTTTTCAGACTTCTCACAAATTTTATATATCCACGTTCATTTTAATATTACTTTTTTTTTTTTTCTGGCATTGCATATTTGAAAATAGAGTCACTCTTGTATATATTATGGAGGAACTGGGAAAAGTTCTTATCAAGTGAATCATCAATTTCTAAATTACTTCTCTAGAAAAACATTTATATTTAGTAATTTTTAGGGTTTTAATACATGTTTTTTTCATGCAATATCTAATTTCTTTATTTCAAGCATTTTGAATGGTATGTAATTTATTTGAAACTGAAATATAAATATTTTATTAATTCCCGTGCGCAATCAGAGTTTTTTTTTTTTTTTTTAATTATTCTCATAAATATGTTTTTTAACACATAATTTTAAAAGGGTGAAATAAAAAATGTATATTTATTACGTTTATTTTGTTATAATTAATAAAAATAAAGAAAATTATCTTTTTCGAAAAGTTTTTATTCTTCAGATTTCTTATAATTCTCATATGTTCACATTTATTTTTTTATTACTTTATATATTATAATAAACAATACTTTAAAAACATCTTTTCTTTCTTTCTTTTTTTTTTTTTTTTTTTTTCGTATAAAATCTTTTAATTAGTTTCTTGCATCATCTTAAACTAAAAAACTAATATTTGAAATTCAGCAGACTTTTTGTATTTTTTTAATGCTATATAAAGTAAATAATGCTAATCTTGTGCATTATCATCTCTTGTTAATACCTCTTTACGAGGAGGCTGGACGTTACAAATATTTTTTTGTAAAATACTGCGTGAAATTTTTGGGAATTTTCCTACATATTCCTAAAAATAAAAAAAAATATTAAATGTGTTAAAATTTTCGAAAAAAAAAATTAAATTTTATTTATTTATTTATTTTTAAATGCTCTCAGGTAATTTTTATTTTATTTATTTATTTATTTATTTATTTATTTATTTATAGCCTCAATTTTGCATTATTATTGTTTAATAATATATTTTAATAATTTACGTTTATTTTCCATAAATATTTTTTTGTTTGAAGGTTTAAATTTGATACAAGTTTTAGCAAACAACATAAAAAAAATTAGAAATAAACATAAGAGTTTAAATAAAAAATATATTAAATTACAATATATTCTGATTCGAAATTGACATATATTTTTCTAGTTATTAGTTTTGAATCAAACTTTCATTTATCCTAAATTTATGATGCATTCAACTTTGGCTTTTATGATTTTTCTTTTGCTTATGTTAACAACAATAACAACGACAACGGCAACAACAACAATAATAATAATCTGGTGAAAGTAATATTAAAGGATAAGTGCTTAGATAGCATCGTTAAGCAATAGTTAATAATTTTCAAGAAAAGTTTATAGTATACTTTAAAGTTATTGAAATAGTTATAGTTTACAATACAATTTATGGTATTATATTTATATTATATTTATAGTATTATAGTATAAACATTTATAGTTCATAGTATTATATTATTATTATGGTGTAGTGTTATTGCATTATAGAAATAGTATTTACAGTTTGTAGGATTATATATATATTATTTTAATTTCTATTAAGTTTTATATTATAGTTAGTTTATAATTTAGAGTTTAAAAAATGTATAGTTCTTCAGCATGTGTATGTGGGTGTTAAAACAAGAAGTTATATATATATATAATCCATTTGATAATAATAGAAAAGAATGAGAACGAAGAATAATCAGTCAAATAAAGGCCAAACAAAGTAACTAGTTATCTTAAATTGATTTAATTTTTAAGATTAATAATATTACTTACATTAATTTATTAGACTACAATACCTGATGAAATATAATACAAGACCGTGTGTTTTGATGCTGACGAAAAGAAGGATTACTTTAGGATAGTACTTTAAGGAGAAATAATAAAACTTTTATTAATGAAAAGATCCTTTTTATTTTGAGATGAGCAAAAGAATTTCAGACCAAAGCAAAATAAGATTCAATTTTAACTGAAAAGCCCAAAATGCTATAAGACGTTTTCAAGTGCTATCCCCATATATATGTATATATATATATATATATATATATATATATATATATATATATATATATATATATATATATAGTAATATAGTTAAAACAAGAAAATTTAATATTAAATATACAATGTTATTATAGAGATTCAAATACTTTTGCATTACTAAAACCTAATTTCTTTAAATAATTAAAGTTTATAATATGGTTATGGTATTATACTTATATTACATTTATAGTATTAGCTTATTAGTATTTATAGTTTATTGTATTATATTATTATTATAGTAGAGTGAAACCAGTCAAGTTGGACCCCTTTAACTTGGAAGTTGGACATTCAAATACTGCCCTAAGTTGGGCACATACCCGATGAGATAGGAAAAAATAAAATAAAACTTCCGTTTACTTTTCTTTTTTTCTTTTTTTAATAAATTTTACTTATTTTGTATAGAAATAGCTGTAAATATCTAATATGTTATCAATATATTACAATACATTCATATCTGTCACAAATTACTGCAATATTAATACTAAATGCAAGAGTCTTTCTTTTTATTTATTTGCATGTATTTTCTTCTGGAAATATCCCGTAGAGAGCCTACAAGCATGTTTTGACTTACACTATTTAAAAATAGGCATTAGACAATACGTTTTGGTTGTTAGGGTTCTTCTTCATTTGTCCCTTTTATTTTTCCTACCAAGTTTAACTTAAGTGTATCATTACTCTAAAATTAATATGTGAGAGGTATATAGTGAAAAGCGATACTGATTGAATTTGAGTGCATATCAACCGACAGTCGTTGCTGCTATGCTACAGTTTTCCCCGTTCACGGGAAAACTGTATCTCAGTTTATAAAGTGAATAAATTCACCAAACTTCATATGTGAGATTGTCATGATGAAAATGAATGTTCGCTTAATTTGGATGTATATCAGCCGACAGATGGTGCTACTTTTACTCACGTTCTCCAATTTTCCATATGAATATCTCAGCATCTATTGGATAAAATTGCACCAAAATGCATGTGCAAAATCTTTATTGTGAGAAGCTATATTGATTAAATTTCCGTGCACGTTAACTAGTAGGTGGCACTGTTATATAGAAGAAAATGTTATAATGGCCACAACATACCAGTTTAAATTTAGATTTTAAATTGGCAAATTAATTATTCTTAACACTTAATTGTATTATATTTAGATCTGATTAAAAGTTAAAAGGCATGCATATATACATTTTGATTAAACAGAAAAAACTAAGAACAGTATAAGTTGGACACTTTTTCCTGGAACCGTAGGTGTCCAACTTAGAAAGGTTTTAGCCTATAGTATTACAAAACTCCAGAAATAGTATTTATATTTTAAAGCATTATATATAATATTTAATTTAATTTTATATTAACTTCTATATTACAAATTATAGTTTATAATTTAAAAAATGAGTAGTTACTTAGCATATGTATGTGGATGTAAAAGTAAAAAAACTGTAGCCAAATAAATTATTGTAAGACATTTAAAACAAGAAAATCAATCTTAAATATACCATTTTATTATAGAAATTCAAAATAATTTTGCCACAACTAAAATTTAATGCGTTGAAAATAGTTACAGTATATAATATATTCCGGTATTTCATTTATATTATATTTAAAGTATTATAGTATTAGTATTGTATTATTATTATGGTAGAGTATTATAGAAATAGTATTTATAGTTTATAGTATTAGATTTATATTATATTAGTTGATATTCATTTATATATTATAGTTTATAGTTTAAAAACTGTATAGTTGTTTAGTATATGTATGTGGGTGTTAAAATAACAATTTATATATATATATATATATATATATATATATATATATATATAACTGTTGTAAGACATTTAAAGCAAGAAAATCAATCTTAAATATACAATTTTATTATAGAGATTCAAAAATACTTAATGCCTTGAAAATAAAGGTTTAAAAAAATGTTCCTTTCGTACTAAATTTGTATTTCCCCAATCTTTATAGCTTTTTTTTTTTTTTTTTCTTCTTCTTCTTTTCTTTGCATAAAAAACACTCTATTCCTTAAATTTAGCTAGTTTGTGACTTAAAACAGATAAACTTACTTAAGTTTGTTACTTGAAAATCATAAACGCTCGGCAAAATGTAATGTATTTGATTAGTTCAATTTTAAATTAATTTGCTTTAGTCACAGTTAGTGGCCTAATACTAACGATAAATATTTTCATTGTTTAAAAATAACAATATAATGTTACGTTTAATGTGATTATTTTATCAGTTCAAAAATCTATCTGCAATAATATATTACAACGCACAACAACTTTATTAAACCTATATATTTGTCCTTAATATACGCTATTCAGAAAATTGGCATATTTACAAAGTAACTGCAATAAAAGTCCATAAACAAATTTAATGTACGAGAAATTTTTAATAAAATTTAATTATACAAAATAAAAGACTTCGTGTTAAACTCATAAATAATTTTAATTTTATATTACATGAGGTCTTTATAAAATAGATACATACAAAGGAATATAGCTATTTTGTGTATGTAGTTAATACGCGAGCTGGTAAATTCGCTATTTTTTAAGCCCTTAAATGTCTCCCATAAAGCTGATCTTAAAATATCAATAATTATAGCTGGACAATTATTATAACAGTTTATTATGAAAAAAAAAACTGTAAATAAATTACTCAGACTAGCAAAAAAAAAAAAAAATTCAGTTTTTATGATTTAAATAAAAATAAAACTCCTATTGAACTTATATTAAGATAATATTATAGACAATCTTTAAAAACGTATAATTAATTAAAAGTTCTAATTACAATTAATCTAAATAGATGCAAAATGTATGTTTCTTAAACGTAGAATAAAAACTTCTACATTTTATTTATACAACCACTTATGAAATTCTCATTTCTTGCATTCACATAATAGTCAGGTTTATAAAATTAACCATCTTAACAAGCAATTTTTGTCTTTAAAGCATTTAAAAGGCTTAATTAGATCCTTTACTTTTCAAGATTAGATTTATTTTAAGAAAGCGTTTAACATTTACAACGATGCATATAATTTATTATATTTATAAAGTATTCAGGATTACCATTATTAAATATCAATTCCTAAATTTTACAAAAACCTAATTTTAATAAAATCATTTCATATAAATATGCTATCAACATGTATACAAAATACAAATTATATGAGCTTTTTTTTTTTTTTTTTTTTTTTTTTAATGAAAATTAGATTTTTGTAAAAGAAATAGAATTATTACTATTTATTGTAATTTATTATTATTTATTTTTATCTAAGATCTTAACCTATTCGTTTGACAACTATTTAATACAAAAAAGAAAGTTTAACCCAAATTATTATTATTAGTTAACGATTTTATGAATAATATGAATTCTTGCTTAATCTGTTTGCAAATAAACAAATTTATGTATAAATAGCATGAAAATTATTCGAAAATTTTATACTAATGCATTGAAATAACTCTATAATTTATTCAAGGCATTCAAGATACAAGCAAATTCAATTTTTTCCCATACACACACACACACACACACATATATATACAGAGAGAGAGATGGAGCATATAGATATAAAAATGAATCCTATTTAACGACAAAAGGTATTGAAAAAGATAACAAATGTAAAAAAGAAGAAAAAAAAAAAAAAAAAGACATTTCCCGAAATACTGCTATATCTTTAACAAGGTTAATCACAGTAGCATAGCAGTTAAAAATGAATTATTTCTGACACAGTGATATATGAAATCATGTAAAGCCACTACATTACCCAACAACTCACAGAATTCAACAATGTATCGAAAGACATTTAAGATATATACATATATTAAAACATTACACCTATGAAAATTTATCGAAAATTACTAAAATAAAGGATATAGTATGATCAATCCCAAAGCTACAATATTTCTTATAAAAAATGATAAAATCATATCATAATACATATATCAGGTCGGTAATTAATATTACATGAGAACGATCATCAAATTTGGCATTTTTTTTCTATAAGCTAAGAATATTCATGTTACAACCTGCAGGATAATAATAATTTGATTATTAATTGTATTACAACGTAAAATGCACAATTTGCAGTTATAAAATTTCGTATTTTAAATTTTGATTGACATGTAAATATATGCTTAAGAAATAGTACATTGTATGAAGAAACATTTGCTGTAACATGAAAGAACAAATTAAGTTTAGAAAAAATATATATATCATTGCATGATGAATTTATTTTAACATAATTACTATTATTTAATAATAATATTTAAAAAATATTATATCTCATAACTTACATTTGGAAATTATTTCACATATGTTTATAACTCTTTCCATGATATAATTGTGATGTAAATTAATAGTATTCATTATCAATATTGTAATGACATAAATCATAAAAATAAAAAATATATTTTTTTCTTGTTTACTATTATTATAATTTGGTTGAATTAAATTTATTAATTCAGTTTATCGATTCATTTATTGAATTGAATTTATTGATTTTTACTGAATTTGATTTCAGTTAAACACATTCGCCAAGGCTTGCAGCTAAGGCTTGCTTTAAATTTAACTCAATTTCTAACAATCGAGTAAAATAAGAAAAAGCACAACTTATATTATAATTAATATCCCTGGCTATATCTTTATGCTTGAAACTTAATAAGGTTTTAGAATCTTACATGGGCTTCTTCTGGAGCATCGGTAGAATCAAAACTCCTTCAGCAGCACTGTTATCATAGAAGTCTTGTCTTTTCCTTCAATATATAATTACGACTAAGTAACAAAAAAAAAAAAAAAGGTGGTACTAATAGTTATGTTCCGGAATGAATCAGTTTTCAATTCCATATTTTTAAATTTAATTTACCTGCAAAGTATTTTTTTTTTTTACTTAAATATTTAAAAATAAACTGAACTTTAAAAATTTAAATCTTGTTAAATATATATATATATATATATATATATATATATATATATATACAGTCGGTAACAAAAGTCTCCGAACACTAGCAAAAATTCCTATGTAAAAAATGTATACTTAACGCAGTTTTGTTAAATAAATCCTTGTTGAATCATGTTCTTAGTCAGTCTAAGAACATGTTTCGACAAGGATTTATTTAACAAAACTGTATTAAGTGTACTTTTTTACATAGGAATTTTTGCTAGTGTTCGAAGACTTTTGTTACCGACTGTATATATATATATATATAGTCTTTTAATTATTTAAAATATTTTTCAAAGTAGTGGGACATAATTTAAAGAGTAAAATTCGGCTACTTCTAAGGCAATTACAAATATTATATAAATATTATAAAAATATTATAAAATACTACTATAAAACTATTTATAAGTTCTTACTTTTTAATAAAATGTAAAACATAATAATAGGAATTATTTAAGAATAAACTTATTTCTTAAACACAAAATAAATTTAAATGAGAATATCTTTTAATAAACAATTACTTCCCCTTTTAAAAACGATTTTAAAATATTAATACTTTGATTGTATTAGCTATCAGTGGATAGTGTCATAGATCAATTATAGGTCAGTAAACGTATTTCTTAGAACTTTTCAAGATATGTAAGTTAAATAATCTAAGACGCTCACATGTAGAAATAATAAAAACAAATTTAAATAATAATTCAAATGAAATATTTCCAGGGGAATTTAAAATGTGCTTTCTACATAACAAAAATAGAAAATGGCTTTTAATCGCAATTGGATCGTTTGTGCAAGAAAGGCTGAAAATAATGGATTTTCTTCTCCTGCCTCCCCCCCCCCTATTCTTCTATGTTAAATATGAACAACATATTTTTAACACTCTCCAACAAGATTGAAAAGTGTTAATGACTTCGGTTTGTCTGTCTGTCTGACTGTCCGCGCTCGAACTCCCGTAAATATTCAATGAATTTCTTAAAATTGATATATATTATTCAAGTTCACTATTAGATGTTCCCTATTGAAAATGGAGTGAATACCTCTACTGGTTTGTGTACAGGGCACCCGAAAGTATTCCAAAATTTTGTGTTCTATGAGAGGTATTTCTATAAAACATATTTTCATAACTTTACTTTACACAAATCTTTATGAAATTTAAATATGTTATTCAAATTCACTGCCGGATGTTTCCTGTGGAAAGTAAAGTAAATACCACCAATGGTTTGTGTTACAGGAACCCCCGAAATTATTCTAAGGCATTGCGTTCTATGAGAAGTATTCCTATAAACTAAATTTTAATAACTTTATACAAGTCTTGATAAAACTGAAATATGTTATTCATATGCAAAAAAAAAGTCTTTATATAGGATAAAGTATGATTAGCATTAAAATCTACAGGACTTTACAAAAATATTCAGTTACATTAAGGAATATCTTTGGAACATTGCTGGAATTGAATTTTCGTTTACATTAAGCGTGTGAACATGATTTAAATTTGTATATATGTCTGTCCGTCTGTTCGCCTTCAGCGTCCGTAAATATTTTCGAAAAATGTTTAAAAAGGATATATGTTATTCAAGTTCACTATGGAATGTTTCCTATTTAAAATGACACTTATAGATACTGTATAAATGGTTTGTGTACATGGATACTCAAAAAATGCCAATGTATTGTGTTTTAGAACAGAGACTTAAATAAATCACATTTAAATAACTTTCTACATTAAAATTCATACAAAATTCACATTTATTGTTAATATGCTAAAATAATATTTTGTATAGAGTAAGACTTACAAGGAAACATTCAAAAAGTGTCGTCTTCAAAAAATATTGAAAAAAATATAAGTGATTCTGCTCTTCCTAAAACACCAGAAAGTGAAATAATTATAGGCTGAGATGAATTACAGCGACCACAAAAAATTATCAAAATTAAGCATATTTCGCGATTTCACATTGTTAGGCGATTGATTTTGAGTACTTGGCGGAGAAACAAAACACGGTTCTGTTCGTCCACGGCAATCTCGGTGCTAGCGATCTGAACGCCTAAGAGCGCTAAATCGCCAAATATGCTTAATTTTGATAATTTTTTGTGGTCGCTGTAATTCATTTCAGCCGATAATTTTTTCACTTCCTAGTGTTTTATGAAGAATAGAATCACATGTATTCATTTTTTTTTTTTTTGAATGTTTCCTTGTTAGTTAACTTACCAATTTACAGGGTTTCAGTAAAATATTAAGATACATTAAGGGCTGCAATTAGAACCTAAGGGCAGCATTTTCTTTTGCGTTAAGCAATTTTAACACTTTCCAACAATATTTAAAATTGATTATGAATCCAATTACTCTATCTGTATGCCTTTCAGACCTTCTATCTGCTCGTGTTGTGATAACGTAGACAAAGAAAATTGAAAGTTATACGATACTACAAGTACGCACAGTTTGAAAGTGTTATTAATCAAAGCGCACCGCATGATTTTTCCTTCTTGTTAGAATATCGACTGACATTGGTTATAATGTTCCCTTGCTTCATAAACGTAGAAATTATATCTTATCTGCAAATGTTTTCCAAAAATATTTTACATTATATATATATATATATATATATATATATATATATATATAAGTAACATACTATAAAAGACAAGAAAAACATATCAATGCCAGATTCTTTCATGAGATTTATATAAATACGTCTAGAAGTATTTAAAAGGAATAAGAATTAAACCTCAATACTCACGCTTTAATATAAAGTTTTACTCACTCATGCCATCAATGAAAGAAATACATATATATTCAAATTTAATGAATAATAATCTAAGTTTTACTAACATAATCCCCTTTTTCACTATCCAGTATTCAATGACACGTATCTATTTAATATTATATCAGGTAAAAGAGCAATATTAATTATGTTTCAAGTGTTAAATTCATTTCATTTTAGTATTTACTCATAAAATCTGGATCCGTCCTCTTTTCTATGAAAAGCAAATTAGTACTAATAATTAGCAATTTCACTGTTAAAAATAAATTCTGAAAAATGAGCTAAATTGTCTCAAAATAGCTCCAAAACAATATATACTTAAATTTGATATATGTACTCTTTTTTGAGTATATTGACAGGCTCAAACATGGGGTTGACCAATAAAAATCCAAATATCCCCATTTAATAAAAAAGCACCACAAAACTGGCGTTGTTCAAATTATTACTTACAAACTTTGAATAAACACCATAAATGCAATAAACTCGCAACAATTGTTTCGGGTCGAAGAAACACACGACACCTCACCATCTACTCACACCAGTAGCTATATTTACTTTCTACTTTATAAAGTTTTTCTTTTCCTTTTAAACGATTTTGTGCATTGCCGCTTTGACTACAGCACTCGTGCTTACTTTATTCGCCTGATGAAGGGTCGTGTGTTTTTTCTAAGGGGGTCTTAGCAAATATTTACGCAAGTTTATTTTTTTACATGGAAAGACTTCTTATTTTAGTTTTTTCGACCCGAAACAATTCTTGCGAGTTTATTGCATTTTATGGTGTTTATTCAAAGTTTGTAAGTAATAAATATCCCCATGTTTCACATGTCAATATATACTCAAAAATGAGTACATGGGTTTTCAATTTGAGTATATATTGTTTCGGAGCTATTTTGAGACAATTTAGCTCATTTTTAAGAACCCATTTTTAACAGTGTTGATACAGTCTTAAAAATGAAAAGATCGTGATATATATATATATATATATTGTACGTTGTATTATTTTTTACAGGAAAGGTTGGATGTGTAGCTTAAGGTCGATTAACTACACTAGTGTCCTAATACTATAGGGAGAATACCCTCCGTGGGGGGTCTTTCTAAGGGGTCTTAGCAAGTATTTACGCAAGTTTGTTTTTTTACAGGGAAAGACTTCTAATTTTAGTTTTAATATATTGATTTATTTATTTATTAAATCTAAAACAAATACCTTATATATATATATATATATATATACATATGGCGCATTTCTGAGAATAAAAAATGTATATATGTAAAAAAAAAAAAAAAAAGAATTGGTTTGTTTTCATATTCTCAAATATAAGTCTTTGCGTTAAATTATAATATAGATCCAAATAAAAAGTATTTTAACTATAATTTTCAATTCGCAAATCACAAATATTCATTCGATTTCAATAACATGTCTTAGTATATTTTTGAACTAGAAAAACAATTGATCTCTAATTATGTCTTTTCTTGGTTTATTGATTCGGGACCTAGAGACCAATTAAATTTTCTACTTCGGCTAGCACGACAGCTGATATCTGGAATTTTCAAGTCGTAAACGCAAAGGACGGCCTGAAAGTTTCCTGAGTATCCAGAAAACTGTTCCAGATGACGTACAATTGGCTAAAATTGGTGACCATATGCCAACTTTACAAAAAACATATAATGCAATACGAAATAAAAAGAAATGCAAAACATAAGATGTCCTACCTTTGAATAGCTCCCTGTGGGCGATGGAAAATCTACTTCTCCCCCCTCCCCTCCCACACACACACACAAAAAAAAAAAAGGTCTTAAAAAATCAAATTAATTTTAGGTAATAAGCTAAATGAATTTCTATTTACAAATCAATCTCAATTCCAAAAATACTTTAACATAACAATACTAGAAAAAAAAGGCCCTATAAACGGTTAAAGTGAATAATATGTGCATTTATTTAATATTTTGCTAAAAGGCAACACCATGATTGTATTTATAAAACATGCAGTTGCACTACATTATAATCGTTATAATTTCGTATACATTTCACTACATTATAATCGATGCATGCTTTTAAAAATAAATAAATAATAAAACATAATATACTTCTACAAAGAAGAGAGTTTTAATTTTGCTTACAATAATCCTTAATTGTAATCATTATTTGTATTTGTGACGATTTTTTTTTTTTAAACAAAGCTTTAGTTCGAAACAAAATAGCGAAAAAAATAAATATATATTGTTTGTTTTCGTTAGCTGTGACCCTGCTCACCTATGCGCATGCGTGAGGTCTGCATTGATTTTGTTAAAATAGGGTAGAAGCGTAGAAGATGAGAGAATGTTTACATTTTACGAGTGAGAGATAAGTTGCGGTTTCTTTTTTCTTTTTTTTTTCTTTTCAGGACATTATTGAATTTTGAGGCGATACTTCTTCGTTATATTCGTATAAAGGCAAAATGCTGATTTTTCCCCCTTGTAATTTTTAAATAAGTGTAGAAGATCAGTTTTATTCTTCGATGCAAAATAAAATCCGTAAACTTAAAAGTAAATGCCTGTTTTCTTTCTTCTTCTTCTTTTTTTTTTTTTTCAGTTAAAATTATTTTTATTTGCTTACTTGATCTCTAAATTCGTACTATATCTGTCATACCTGAACACTTGTTTCATGCACTGATTATAGTAGTAAATTAATTAAAAATGACTTAAATTAGGTAAAATTTACATAATTCATTAATAAAAGAAGAGAAAAAGAACAACGTTTACAGTAGACTTTACCTGTAGTAAAAGTAATATATTTTTTTCTTTTAAATTATACTGCTAAAATAAAAATACCATAATTTTGGATCTCTATTTTACAGAAATTTACAGAAAATCGTATTTAAATCAAATCATTAGATTTTTTTATCATGATTATTTTACACCTTTTATTTTTCGCGCATATTGTCATATAAATTACATTAAATAAAATATTGTTAATTAAAATTTAAGACTCATAAAAAGAAAACGAACACGTGTAGAACGAAAAGCGCATTTGGCTAAGTGCCCATCTCATTCAACGCATCACCCCTTTTCCGAGTAGGATCGTTCCGCGAGAGGTAGACATGGTTTACGAAAACGGACAGTATTTATGTGAGTGCAGCATTTAATAGAGCTAAGAACATTTTTTCTTATGAAAATTGCTCTTCCTCTCTAATAACATGTGATCTTCTCTACAGAAATAAGTTATTCTTACAGAGTTTCTCGCTTCGGATTAAATTAGGTTTAAAAAAGAAAAAACTTATTATAAGAATATTTTAAACTGACAGGAAGATGCCAATTCATGAAAGTTGACACCATGCGCGCTTCAAATTAATATGAAATACGATTCTAACAAGGGTAGAAGTCGACAAAAATAAAATAAATATATATATATATTTTTTTTCTTTTCAGTTTTGTTCTTCGACATTATTTTAGAATATGAAACAGTTTCCAATTAGTGTTAAAACATAAATGTTTTTAGAAAAGCAATTTAAATAAATAGAAAAAAAAAATGCATTTTGATGTTTGATGAAGCGATGCTAAAACTTTTTAAAATTATTTTTCTGTATTTTAAAATTTCATTGTTAAGAAATAATGTTTTATTGCATTTTTAAGAAAAAAAGAGATATTTCAATAATAATTTCAACATACACTAATTATATTGTAGAAACAGACTACATTTGTTTTAAAATAAGTGTTTGTTTATTGGAATTCTTGTTGTTTTAATAATTATTCATATTCTTGTTAATATCACTTTTTTTTTTCTTTTTTTCTTTTTTTTTTTTTTTAACATTTATGTCATTGGAAAGATACAATTTTATTTATTTATTTATTTATTTATTTATTGAAATACCTGTTGTTTTGGTAACAAATCCAGTTAATATATTTTTTCTAAGTTTAATATTTTTGGAATATTATTTTCTATTTATTTTTTATTTTAGTAGTATATTTAAAAAACAAATATATGCTTATGAAAATAATTCAGAGTACATTTATACAAAGTTATAATTTTTTATTAACTGTTTAATTTGGTGAAAGTTTTTATAAATAATAAACTTACAGTAATATAATTTTCCGTTCAGTTTTTTAATTATACTTTTGATTTTTATTTCTTTTGTTGAATATTGGCATATTTCCTAAATCTACCCTGTTATTTGCATATCGTATACATTTCACAAGTTTTAAATGGAAAATAATAATAATAATAATAATAACTACCAAAAATATAGACATACAGACAAAATTTTATTTAATAATGTTTATTTTATTATAATAATAATTATTATTATTTTGAGGGTTTTTTTTTTTTTTTTTTTTTTTTTTTTGAATAAAATTTCATTATTAATTTATATTATTTTATACTAAGTTACATTTTCCATAAAAAAGTGTCTATGTAATTCTATAATCAAAGTACAAAAATTTTGCTCTTGTTACTAAAAATGTGCTTTTTTTTTAACTATGAAATGTGTTAAATTCTGCTTAATTTAAATACTAAAAAACAACATTTATATAATGTAACATGAAAGTTTTTTAAGTTTTTTTCTTTTTAACAGATTTCTCTTTACAGTATAAAGCACAATTACTTTCATTTTATAATTTATTTTAGTGTATACGTTTTTACAGAAAAAATAAATACATAAATAAATAAAAGTAATATAAAACATATGAATATCAAAAAATAACATTCATGTAATATAACATTAAAGTTTTTAAAATTATTTCCTTTTTAATCGAATTAATACAGTCGCATTATCATAATATAAATTTTGTATATATTCTTTACTGTTAATGCACAAATATTTTATATTCAGTTTATTATTAAAGGTGTTAGTTTTTATTTAATTTAAATACTAAAAACAACATTTATGTAATGTAGCATGAAAGTTTTAAAAATTAATTTCCTTTACATAGAATTACTACAGTCTCATTATAAAATATAATCATTGAGTATACTTTTTACTATACAAAGCACAAATATTTTCCTTATCTAACTTATTTTAGTGTACATTTTTAATAGAAAAAAATATTAAAAGCAATATGAAACATTTGAATATAATATATATATAATATCAAAAAATGCCATTAATAAACAACTTCATGAAATGCAGTCAAATTATCTTGATAATTATGATTGGCTCTCTGTAAGAAAGTCTATATTTGCTATTAAAAAAAAGTTTTTAACTAATTATCTGCATGAATTTCAAAACCATAGTTATAATCAACACTTTTCTGATATTTTTTATGATATAATTTTATTTCGAATTAAACAATTCAATCTCAAAATTTCTAAAAAACCTCAAAAAATACAATCTAATTCTCAGTTAATTATTAATTTTTCAAATCAAATATTTAATAAAATCAACATCACTTCAATTATTAATGATAAATCTTGTATGTTTCCCATCAATGATTTACATATTTCTCGTACATTTAAATATCCTATTACTCTTGGTCGATTGTTATTCAATTATAATTCAGTGTCAAAATCTAACTTTACTTCTGATGTATCCTGTGGTTGTGATGATCCTTCTTATGCAAAATATGTAGACAAGAACCATGGACATATAATTACTGGAGATCTTGAATTTGTTAATAACCGCAATTTAAAAAAATTTATGCATTATGGCACAAAATTTAGACTTCCTTCAAAAACTAATATTCAACAGATTTTACAGCAATTAGCTTTTGATATTGACTTGTTTATCTATAAAATATCTATCTCCTATAATAAACCTATTGAATATTTTAATCAATGGAAAGTTTTAGTGATTTCGAAACTGAAAACTGAATTAATAAAATATAAAACACATTTAACATATTACAGTAAATCCGATCTATTTAATTCTATTAATGTACTCAAACAAAACTATGTTATTACTTATGTTGATAAATCTCCGAATAACTATGCCATAATATGTAAAAAATATTATCTTTCTCTACTTGAAAAAACCATTTCTTCGAGTGCTAACTTTCATCCCACCTGTTGTGACATTAAAATTAATAACAGAAAAATTCATAACTTTTATAAATTATTAAAGCTTCCATTTAATAATTTCAATTATCCTTATATTGTCCTTATTCCTAAATTTCATAAAAGTCCTATTAAATTTAGAACAGTTACTATTGGTTGTAATACATATAATAATAATGCTAATAAAATCCTCCTTGATATTCTTAAACAAATTTATAACTTAATTAGTAAATCCAACAATTTCTATTGTCTTAAAAATAGCTATCAACTCAAAGAAATTGTAAAAACTCTGAACAATGTTAATGAAATTATTACTTATGATTTTGCTGACTTGTTTAATAATATTAATTTAACCGATCTTCATCAAATTATTTACAACCTTTATTTGCGTTTTAAAAGTGAACTTTCTCTTCCTAAATACCTTTGTGCAGCTTCCTTTAAAACTCTTTTAAATTTTATCATTCACAATAATTTTATTCTACATAACAACACTATTTATATCCAAAAGGTCGGTATCCCACAAGGGGGCTGTAGCTCAAGTCTGTTAGCTGATTTATATTTATACCATTATGAACAAAGTTTCTGTAATGATAATGTCATTATGTATAGGTACATTGATGATATTATGATTTTTTATGTTAATAACTCTACTCCATCTTCATTAAAATTTCAATATCCCTCTCACCTTACACTAACACATAATTATATTAACAACAATTGTATTAGCTTTTTAGATTTACAACTTAAATTAAATGGTGGTAAAATATCTACTGATCTATATGATAAATGAAAAGATTTCTGTTTTAAAGTAAATTTATTTACACATTTTAATTCTTGTCTTCATTTATCTGTATACAGAAATATTATTCTTAATCATCTATTTCGAATAAACAGACTTTGTTCATCTCATTACAAAAACAAGAATATTAACAATTTAATTAAAACTGCTACTGCTATGGGTTATCCCAAGAGATTTATTTATTCGATTATTTATCAATAAATGTTCTTTGTCTCAAAAAAAAAAAAAAAAAAAAAAAAAAAATGTATTTATGTATATATATATATAAATATATATACATCTTTATATTAAAAAAAAAAAAAAAAAAAAAAAAAATTAAAATATGGCGGATGGGAGGGCAGATGTTTGATTAAGGAGGAAGGGTGGTGTTGTTTGGCTGGTTGGTTGGGTGGGTTGTTGAATTTAAATTATAAAAAAAAAAAAAAAAAAATAGGTAGCCTGGTCTTATTGCGATTACGGGATACATCATCTCTTTCTGGTTGATATTGATTAAGTTTCAACAATTCATAATATATTTGCTTCATTTAAAAAAAAAAAAAAAAAAAAAAAAAAAAAATTAGATCTCATTCAAATTTGGAGTGTTCATACTAAACGTAAAATAAAAATACTATTCAATATTATTAACAATAACTAATAAAATATTAAACTTATTCACCATTTTTCTAATTAATAATAATAATAAAAATAATAACAATAATATATTAATACCATAATACTTAAAAAAAAAAAAAAAAATTAAACCTATTCACCATTTTCCTACTTAATACTAATACTAATAATAATATTAATAACAATAATAATTATTGAAATTTAAAAATTAAAATTATTCACCAATTTCTTAATAATAATGACTTTATAATCACTTGTTGGTCTTTTCTTCTGTTAGCTTAAGAATCTAAATTACACTCATGTAAATTGAACCTCTAATCGTACACTTTTTCTTACATCAATTAATAGTAACTTATTTTTTCCACGTTAGATGGCGCGCTCATACGTTGTGTCGAACGTATGCCATACAGTGACAATCGTATTGTTCTGCATTATACTTAAATTTCCCTCTAGAAAATTCTTTATTTGTGATTTCAGCTTTTAAATATTAAGCACAATAAATATCACTTCATGCTTACATTTATTTCATTTCAGAAATTATTTCGATTAATCGATTCTCTACTTTTAAACATTTCTTTTCAGTTAGTTCGTTTGGCAACCGCCTGGACTTTTATTCGATTTGGATTTGAATTGCATGTGGCCCTCGTCTTTCACGAATATCATTTTTCATTTTGGTTAAGTTGTTTTATCAGCCATTTTCCTTTTATCTTTCTATTTTTTTTTTTATGCAAGATTGGAACTAGTATTGTATATTTGCTGAACTAGCTATACAATATTCGAAATCTTGCATCTCATGTTGACAGTACAGCTAGTTTCCTGATGAGAACTGTACTGGGTTTCAACATTTTTAACTCTATTTTTCCATCATGCATTCCTTTTTATTTCAATAGTATTTTGGTTTATTTCTTGCAATTCTTATCTTGTGTTGCTGAATTTACTCGATAAATGGATTAAAAAAACTATCTCATTGTTTTAGGCATTAGTGATATCTACGTCATTTCTCTTCTGTGTAAGTATTTTAACATGATTTTACTAATCGGTGAATTTTACTTAAATGGTATTTGTGACAATAACTTTATAAGTAATCCTTCTAAATATTAATATCATTGTTGGTATTTTCATCTTTCTCTTATTTGCTGAGTATTGTAAAGGAATTAAATTATTTATTATATATATATATATATATATATATATATATATATATATATATATATATATATATGTATGTAAAATAGCATGAATTTTTTTATTATTATTATTTTCTTTTTAATAGAATTACTACACTCCCATCTTCAAAACATAAGTATTGTGTATTCTCTTTATTATGAAAAGCCCAAATATATCATATTTAACTTATTATGAAAGGCTTTAGTTTCTGTTTTATTTAAATACTTAAAAAACAGCATTTATATAATAATTTATATAATATAACATGAAAGTTTTAGAAATTATTTTTTTTTAATAGAATCATTATAGTCTCATTATAAAAATATAAACATCGTTTGTTCTCTTTACTGTATGAATCACAAATATTTTGATTTTTTAACTTATTTTAATGTATATGTTTTAATAGAATAATAATTATAGTAATAAATAACATATAAATATTAAAAAACAACCTTTATGTAATATAACATATAAAAAACAAATAAACTAATGTATTTTCTTCTTGAACTAATTACTACAGTCCCATCATTAAAACACAAGTATTGTGTATTCTCGTTACTATTAAAAATAACGATACTTTAAATTGCTAATTTATATTAGTATATATGTTTAAACAGAAAAAAATAATAATTTGAGCATTTAACGTTTGATTTTTAAGTGTAAAAGCAAGTGTAAAAAAAAAAAAAAAAAAAAAAAAAAAAGAGTAAATGTAGGAGCAATGGTTATGCATAATTTTTATTAAAGCACTCCCAAAAATCAATTTTATTTAATATTATTTTTATTTAATAAATACATTTCTTTTATTTCTATATTCAAAATAAAATTAATTGTTTAAATACTTCAGTTATAAAATTCAATAGTAATTATTATGCGCATTAAATATATGCTTCTGATAAAATTACAACAATTGTTTGATATTACGTAAAAAACAAATGAAAATAAAAACTTTATTAAGTATGTACATAAATATTACAATGCATTTGAGACTCAAAGTAATGAGCGAAAAAAATTATGATAAAAACAATGTGATACGCATGTCAAGATTCGGCGTAAAAGGAATGAGATGCATACATTAAATATAGTCTGCATGGTACCAGACTATAATTATCGTAATATCTCTATATCGAAATTCATACACTGACCCAAATGAAGCAGACATCTACCTCAGTTTAAGTTATGTAAAATTTTCTTCCGTACATAATTATTCGAATCAGAAATAAATAGTGTGTTTTTTTAATATAAAATCTATCAAATTCCTCAAAGAAAAGTACATTCCACAATCATACTCTCATTATCATTTAATTTACATATTTTTATAATGCAATCCTCTTACGTAGATCTGTAAAGCAGTATAAATATTGTAGCATAACTATTTTAATATATAGAATTATAAGTTATTTTAAGATATAATATACATAACAATTAAAGAAAATTCTAGATTTCCTTACAGGAATTCCTTTCTTTGCACATGAGAACCCCCCCCCCCCCTCCTCCACAGAGAGCACTTTACTCAGGCTTAGGATCCTAAAGTAGTCAGTCAATTAGCTTCAACTCCCATGCCACAATATCATGTATTTACATTCAATAATACTCTTTAAATATTTTCAATGCATACTATATTATATCTCAAATGTTGTTTTCATTAACTGGTCTTTAAATTTACATGTTTTTTTTTATATGTTTATAATACAGTTCTATGATGTATAATTATAGAATAATATGAAAATTAATGCAACTAATTTTGCATATAAACACAATGAAAACAGATTGTATTTTTTTTTTTTTTTTTTTTTTTTTTTTAACTTGTGTTTAATATTAAAACAGAAAAAAAAAATATTTAAATTTTTAAATGCAATGATAAAATTTATGTATGATTGTTTATATCCGTACAAGTTATCAATTTAACTATGTTTATTCATGTGTAGGATATGGTACGAGAAATGTTTAAAGAAGTTTAAATTAATGAATAAAATATTTCAGTAGTTTTATAAAGAAAAATAAAATATAAGAAAAATAAAACAATAAGAAAAAATACAATTCTTATTTTAAAAGAAAAATAGAATACGAATTTATTTATTTGAATTTATCTCAAAAATTAGTATGTAAAATATGCTTTTGAACACGAATTGCTGAATCAGACATTTGACTCTTCTGAAACTGGCGCATATTTTATGGGTTTTAATATACAAATCTCATATCGTAATAGTATAATAATATAATAATAAAAATCATTCTGTTTTAAAAATCTAAAATCTTTATGCGCACATGTATCTTATTATCTTCAGGGTATATAGTAGTTAGGAACATATTTTCCCTTACTGTTCTCAAATAATCATATACTTTCCTCATACTTAACCATGCTAAAAAAAATATCGCCTAACAATAACGTTAAATCGGTACTTCAGATGAGAATAAAAACAATATCGCGATACTGAACTAAACGCGACGGTGAATGAAATTCTCTCCCTCATTCATCCTTCTACTATCTGGGATCTTTTCTTTCCCGCAACTCATGACTGATCCTACTCCGCATCCTCTTTACTTCATAATGATAATCTCTCTAATGACTTGATTAGGGGCGCTGATAAAAGGCGTTGCCATGAAAAAAAGGAGGAGGTAAATCACTGCTCTAAAATGAGCCAATTAAGAATGATCAATTTATATCTACCAATGAATAAGGTTTACATTCATTAGGGTGCGCCTTTGATTAAAATTTTTTTGCATATCATTAATTTAGGAAGGCTCAAGTATAAATTATGCTAAATATTCTAATGAGAAGACCTGTTGAATTACTTTGTTTACTTTTTTTTTCCCTTAAAGGGCAGAACTTAATTGCATATTGGTATTAAATGAATCCAAAGTACTTTTACATCGTGATTAAGGATGCGTACTATTTATGCTGTTGCATTTTAATAAAGAATATTTTGAAAACAATATTGAAGTAAGTTATATTATCGTGTATAAAGAAATTCATGTAAATGTACTTTAATTAGAATATTATTATAGTAATAATAAAACTTTTTAATAGCATGCATATATTATTTAGAAAACGAATTAATTTACTTTTCTTTCTTTCTTTCCATCTTTATTTATTTATTTAACATACTTTTCTTTGCTCTGAAGCATATTAATTTTAAAAAAAAAATTTAAGTAGGAAAGTGAAATACACATTGATCTTACTCATAAATATGAAAATTTTTGTTTATTTATTTATTTTATTTTATTTTTAATTTATTTTTATTTATTTTCCATTTTATGAAAAAAAAAAAAAAAAATTAAAAGGATTTGCTTTTAATTTTTTTCATTTAACAGAATTTGCTTTTAAATTCATTGAGTTTTCTTTTTCTTTTTTTTCTTATAAAGTTTTTATCGCATTAGGACTTAATTCATTTATTAACTCTTCATTTATTAATTCTCATCATAAATTTATCAGTCATCTACATTTTTTTTCCCTATTTTCTAAATTTCAAACACAGTTAATTGATTTCTGCATAGTAAATTCATATTTTATTCTTGTTACTTTAATAATTCAACTTAGATGCATGATTTTATATTTCAGAATAAGTTTTATGAACCTCATTGGCGCAAAATTGTAGTCAAGTATCACAGACTTACTTTGAAATTTACTATGATTTTTTACGATGCATTAGATTTTTTTTTTTTTTTTTTTTTTTTTTTAATCTTTCAGCCCCATACACTAAATTATTTCATTTGTTATATAAATTATAAAATTAACATATACATAAATGATAATATTTTTCTAGAGAGAATAGATGCTAAAGAAATTATAAAAGCCTGTCTTTCAACCTCACCCTCTCCATCTCTCTTTATCAATTTGTAAAGTTAATTACTTAAAATAAGTAATCATAAATAAATATGTCACATACAATCTATAACTAAACACCTATAACTAAGAATCATTAAAGAAATTATTTAAAACTAAATCCTCCAATAATAAAAAATTTTATTAAACCAATGTTATCTTCGTTTTAATTTTGTAAGTACTAATTTTTTTAAACTACAATTAAATGTAGCAAAACAAGTTTTTTTTTTTTTTTTTTTTTTTTTTTTTCGGTGAGAAGAATAATTATTGCATTTTATATCATGAATAGTAATATAACGCATGTACTATTATTAAAGATAATTTTGGTTAATTATAATAAATAAATTTGAATTATTTACTTATTTGAATTATTATTTATAGCCGAAAGTAAAACTGTAATTTAACTGTAATTTTATGCAACAACTTACATTACTTTATCTATTTTTTTAGATCGATTTTATTTCAGGTTCAGTAATTGAATCGTTATTCTAGTATAACCTATGTATCATCCAGAAAAAAATACGTTGAAATAAGCTACGTTAAAAACCCCAAGAAATAAAGTTAGAACATATTACTTATTTATTTATTTATCGCCCTATATCTTGGAATTCGATTATTTATAGAATAAGGACAATATATATATATATATATATATATATATATATATATATATATATATATACCGAAATAAGAAATAGAGTATCGATAAAAATGAATAAATTCTCAATTTCGGAATACCGGTGATTGTGCACATTTGGACAAAATTAAAAAAACGCCAAAACACAGAAAATTCCTATAAATCAATACACGTGCGGGAGGAAAAAAAAACTTGCAAAAGAAACTTGTAAAATGAAAGTTAAGTCAAATTCTATTAACGCTTTACTCAATCTTATTCTGTCCGTTTGCGATACCAGATCGTTTTTATTTTGCTTCTTTATCGCTTTCTAAAACTCAATTACAGAAGCTTGGTGAAAAATAGATCGCTAGAAGAACCTTTAATTTTGCTGTCTCCTCTCACATTTTTCTTGGGATAATAAAAAAATAAACAACGTATCAAAACGTAAGACACGTTATACAGCGTTTATGACTGATTCAGGACGTGATACATTGAAATTCGTGTTCTCATTTTATTTAGTTGTGATTATGAAAGGGAAAAAATGTTCAAGTTTCAACATGCTCGTATAGTTTAGGAAACAGGATTAAGGTTCAATAAAGTTCTCTTCATCAAGAATTGATATTGTTTTGTCTTACTATTTTCTTTTTAAAACAAATGTAATTTATCAAGAGTTAAAAATAGAATCTGCCGTTTGTGCCCATTTTACATGTGATATGGAAGAATTTATTAAATTCTTTAGCGACTTCATAGAAATTCAATTCAATGAAATATATATTTCAGAGACAACTATGCTGCTATTGCATTTTTGTATTTACTCTGAAGATAATGTTTAAATAGTTACTAAGAATATTTATCTAACTCTTTTACTTTTTTAATTACACATATCTTGCTTTTAAATTGCATATATACAAGTTCATTTAATAAATTCCTAAAATAACTAAAATTATTCTTTACAAATTTCCTTATTATTTTTTTTTTAATGTGAATTTTTAAAGTTTTCTAGCACTAATGTCGAATGTTGGATTGTAGCGTTACCAATATTACATACATTTTTCCATGGTTTTGCTAAGATATTAAAAAAACTAACGCAAAACATGATAATAAATTTCTGGGTGGGGGTGGGGGTTAATATAATGACAATTTTTTAAATATTTTACTGTTGAATATATTTTAAAACCACCGAAAATCTTGTTTTATACAATCTTTTTTTAATTGACTTTTTTAAGGAGAAAAATATCTATGTCAATAATACCTGTTACGTCATTATTTGAATTTTTTCTTCTATTTGTGTAAATTATGGATTATACCATTAAAAGTAATATCTGTGTTTTACCCTGAGTTTCACGGACTATTAAAAAAATTAACATGAAACATAAATATAACTTCCTGGAAGAGAGGAGAATCTTTTTTTCTAAAACACTGATAATTTTTAGAATCTTGTACCTATGCAAATATCTTAAAATTTTCCGAAAAATTATTTTATATATTTGTTTAATTCATTTTCTAAAGAACAAATTTACTAATGTCAATAATTGTAGAAAACTACTTTATATTTTTAATAAAATTAAATATTCAATATGTATATATATATGTGTGTGTGTGTGTGTGTGTGCGTGTGTAAATTATTTACAGAAGTATTAAGGTTATTGACGTGTTTATGAAATATTAATAACCACACAAAATAAAAGCTATTATGCACTAAATTAAAATAAAATGCAATGCATGTGTAAAAAAACAAATTCTAAACTCTTTAAAGGAGATATATAACTTACTGATATATATATATATGTGTGTGTGTGTATATATATATATATATACGTATGTATGTATATATATATATATATATATATATATATATATATATGGTGGCCATGTACATATTAATCAATTTGGAACAACATCTATATAACTAATAAAAATAAACGGAAACAAAGGCATTTTTGTGTTTAAGCTTAATTTCTTTTTTCTTATACATAATATTTTACAGAATTTCTTACAATTCCCGAATAATATTATTAAGAAAAAATTATATAAAGAAAAATTGGTTTTAATATTTTATTTTAAAAAATGCGATTTATAAATTAGACGCATTAAATTAGAAATTTACAGACTTAGTGCTATTGTACAAATTTTAAAACTATTTCACAAGGTAAAAATTTAGGAAATATATATATGTAAATTATATGAATTTATGCTAGCAAAAAATAAATAAAATATTATTTTTTAAGAGCATGAGTATACTTTAAAAGTAAGTTAGAATACATACTAAAGCTGCATATTCAGTTTTATTTATTTATTTATTTATTTATTTATTAAGTTACTGATGAGTATACGTACTCTTTTGACAGTAATAACTAAATATTTTGAATTTATAAATAATAATTTTCATTTTAAAAAACTCATAAATGATATATTTGCTATTCAAACATATCACATTATTGTATAATTTTAAAATGTACATATCTGTCACATGTTTTGATTTAAAGAACATATTGAAAATTCAAATTTATTGTTATCCAGCTGCTGTTATATATATATATATGTACATATATTGCATTTAAATGATTAATCTAATATACTAGCATTGTACGTACAATTATTTAGACTCCATTAAGGAATAGGTTAGTAGATAACATTTCGAAGTCTGTAAGTTGAACTCCGAGTAATAAATAGATTTTTTAATGAAAAACAATGTAATAGGATATTGAAATTATTTGTTCTTTCTTTATTTTTAAAAATGAATACTTGTACAGTAATTTATATCTTGGAAATTATTTATAATCTAAAAGAGTTAAAAATTCTTTGTTCTATAGATTTTTGAGGAAATAAATGGAATCATAGATTTCAGCTAGGAACGCAATAGTACATACAATTGTTTAAACTGCATTAATAATTAGGTTAGTAGACACGATTTTGAAATCTATAAATTTGAATTCTGAATAGTTAATAGATGATTTTTTATTGGCAAATAATGTAATAGGATATTGAAATTATTTGCTCTTTCTTTATTTTGAAAATGAATACTTGTACAGTGATTTGTATCTTAGAAATTATTTATAATCTAAAAGGGTTAAAAATTCTTTGTTTTATATTTTTTTCAGGAAATAAATGGAATTATAGATTTCAGCTAGGAACGCAATATAGTACATACAATTGTTTAAATTGAATTAAGAATTAGATTAGTAGACACCATTTTGAAATCTGTAAGTTTGAATTCTGAATAGTCAATAGATTTTTTATTGACAAATAATGTAATAGGATATTGAAATTATTTGCTCTTTCTTTATTTTGAAAATGAATACTTGTACAGTGATTTGTATCTCAGAAATTATTTATAATCTAAAAGGGTTAAAAATTCTTTGTTTTATATTTTTTTCAGGAAATAAATGGAATTATAGATTTCAGCTAGGAACGCAATATAGTACATACAATTGTTTAAACTGAATTAAGAATTAGGTTAGTAGACACCATTTTGAAATCTGTAAGTTTGAATTCTGAATAGTCAATAGATTTTTTATTGACAAATAATGTAATAGGATATTGAAATTATTTGTTCTTTCTTTATTTTTAAAATGAATACTTGTACAGTAATTTATATCTTTGAAATTATTTATAATCTAAAAGTGTTAAAAATTATCTGTCTTATAGTTTTTTGGGGAAATAAATGGAATTATTGAATTCAACTTAGAACGCAATATTTAATTCCTATAAAATAACATCGTTCAGATTCAAATATATGCTCTTAAAAATTTCGTATGTTAAATCTTTAACAAAAATAAATAAATAAAATAAAATAAAAATGACTGCTTAAAACTTTTTTTCTGATTACATATATATATATATATATATATATAATTCTGTCTTTAAAATACTGTATCGTTGAACCTTATCATAGTCTAAAGAAGAAAAAAAGAAGAAAAAAAAAATAGAAGCGGAGATTGCTCGACTTTCAAAAACCTCTCCCCCATAAATACTAACGCCCTGAAGTATGACGTGATTAAAATGAAGAGCTTGCGGAGAGAATCTTAAGACTAAGTCACTCATATTTATGAATTTTTTCTTGAAAAATCTTAGCAGAAATTGTCAACTTTTTTATTTATTATTTATTTACTTTTAGCTACGACAAAATCTTTCAGGGCAACGCAGCTTCAACTGTCAGTATTTCATAAACCCTGTTTGACATAATCTTTTCTTGGCCGTCACAGATATTGGATCAATGTAGAAAAGAGGACTAAAATGTGGTTCTACAAACACGGGGAGAGGCGTGCAATATCTTGAAAAACAGATTTTAGGTTGCGGCAAAATGTTGTTATTAAAATGTGTTATCTTTTTGGCGAAAAAATATGTATATATAAAAGATGCAAACGAAGAAAAATCTTTGTTGACAAGAAAAATTTTCTGCACAAAAAAGGAAAAAAAAAAAAAAAGGAAATATTTTTGGTTGATTATAAATATATTTATAGCTACATAGAAAAAATTATGTGTTTTTTTTTTTTTTTTTTTTTCCAAAAATTTAATTTTAAAACTTAAAAAGAAAAAAAAAGAAAATGTTTTCAGTGTGACATTAGGAAAATAAAACGTGCAAAATGTTGAGTGACTCCGATAACTGTGAATATCTTAAAAATATAGAAAGAAAATGCATCGTTAAAATAAAACGTCATGAATGCTTAAAAAAATATCAAGCATTGCATAATAAACTTATTGAAGAATTGGTTCTTAAAGATATTTCTTAAAAAAAAAAAAAAAAAAAAAAAAAAAATCCAATAATATTTTCATTTAACGATAAAAAAATTTAAAGTTACTAATTAGGAAAATTCATACATTTTCTCTTTAAAATAAAATGTTATGAATGCATAAAAAAATATTCAGCATTGCGTGCAGAAGAGAATTTTTATAAGCATTTCTTAAAAAACATTGTGATATCACCTTGATTAATTATAAAAATAATATATCTTAAATATATATTATATACCACAAATTATTAATAATATTAACTTAATATTTGAACTATATTGATTTATTAACTTAATAAAATATAATAAATAACATATTAGTGTTAAAGTAATAAATCAATATTTTTCCAATTTTTTTTTTAAATAGAGAAGAACATCTTCTTCTTCTTCTTATGTTTTATTACTAACTCAGAAAGTTTTATTTATTTATTTATTTATTTGTTGGAGATGTTATGTTCTTATGTAATGATAACAAATAATAAGACAATTAACATAATACCTTAAAATGTTCAAATACAATAATTTGTTCTATGTGTTAAACATGAATAAAAATTCTTTTTATCTTTTTTTCAACATTTCAAACTGATGCTTCAAGACTTAGTATCTAAAACCTTTAAAAGTGAATTTTTAAATAATTTAAGTAGTATTTATGTGCACATATACTACATTTCATGACTAAATACAATTTCTCGGTATGTACTCTGAAGAACTCTGACTCAACACGAATAAAAATATTTTATTTATTATAAATAAATAAAATAATTATTTATAATTGTGATTATTTATTATGTAATTGCGATTATTTATTCTTTAATTTGATTGGCAAATTATTTTAAGTTACAAATCAATTCATCTTAGTTGATTAAGATACATTTTTCAAAAGGAAAACAGCAGTTATTCTAATGATAATTTTTATTTGAAAACTTGAAACTATAATTATAATTCTAAATGTCTCTTACTGTTATTAATAGCAATATTTTGACTATTGGTACTGTAAAAATAATAATACTCATAATAATTAAAAGAAAGAAAAGATTTGTTCACTGGCTGGTTTTAGAAGCAGTACATGATTGAACACAATTTATTACTGCACGATATATAATATAATATCGATAACAATAATAACTTAATTATCATAATGACATTAGACCATTAAAAATTTGCAATTTGTTGCATAGTATATTTCACATACACACACACATGCATATATATAAGCGTGTGTGTGTGTCGTATATAGTATAATAATAATAATGTCTATCATTTTCTGATGACAATAATAAACTGAACTGTTGTTGTTGCTGTTGTTAAGCAAAAATAATTTGAGAAGAAATTGCGATCGACATTCTAATAAACTTTGATATTACGTTAAACTTCTTTTAAACCAACAATCCTTATTTAATCGTTTTACAAGATAATAATAAATTGAAGAAGTGGGGGGGGGGGGGGGGAGAGGGAGCAAAAACATGCCCTGCCGGAATTACAAGGCTCCAGAAACCTTAAAAATACGTCTACTTATTTAGTAAGAATTTAGAATAAAATCTTTTTGTAAAAAAATAGAACCGACTCCAAAAAGCAACTACTATTCAAAAACAATTGTATGAAATGAAGCTAAATTGCGCCTAAAAGTACAAAATAATTTCCTTCGCCAAACAACCTATAACACTACAATTAATCATAACTTTTGAAGTCGGCGCAAAATTAAATAAAATTTAATTAGTTTTTAAAGGTTTGTTTTTAGATCGGTAGCAACAAATGCTGTCGTCTCGAATGATCCATTTTCCTGTTTCCTTTATTATTTTATCATGTTATACAATTGGTACATTGGTAGCATCTACACAGAACAGTGAACATTCTTCACAATGCGGTATTTATGTTTCTACGAAGTTATAGTTTCCTTTGCAAATGTGGTATAACTTTGATAACTATCATCCTTGGTGGCTTTTGGATTTGGCGTTCAAAACGTATTGCAAAAATATACACGCAATATGTATATTTTCATAATATATTTTGTACGAAATATTGTTTCGTATTATTGATTTCTCTCTTAATATACCTTATCAAATTAATCATGATATCCCAAAGAAATTAAATATGTTGCCAGATAATTTTGCGATTTTTCATTCACCAAGGACGTCAGATACCAGCATTTTCTCCAACTTTTGCTGCTTACGAAATCTTATTTGTTTTCTTGAATCAAAATAGTTTTCGGCAGCGTTTTGGAGGTGAAAATGTGAGATTTGTATTTTGAATAGGATTTGATTTTCGTATTGAATAAAGGTATCAAATTTAATTAATTTTGCGCCGACTTCAAAAGTTATGATTAATTGTAGTGTTATAGGTTGTTTGGCGAAGGAAATTATTTTGTACTTTTAGGCGCAATTTAGCTTCATTTCATACAATTGTTTTTGAATAGTAGTTGCTTTTTGGAGTCGGTTCTATTTTTTTACAAAAAGATTTTATTTTTCTCTTTTCAGTGAAAACTTATTCATATAGCAGAACATCAAAAGACGTTCGACGGCAGTTTCACAAATCACAACTTCCAAGAAAAATGACATAACTCAAAAAATGGTTTATGTCACTGAAAAATACATGAAATGCACCCAATGTGAACAAAAAAGTTACATCTCCATCTAGAAAGTTATCCACTCGAGAGAAAGTTGTGCCAGTTTGTTAGTGTTAAGTTGTTTTTAAGTTGTGTCACTTTTCTTGCCTTTATCGGATATTAACACAAAACTATCTATTGAATGAACATACGTTAAGTTAAAAAGTTTGTAGAAATGTAAAGAACGGATACGCTGTATTCGTAACCAAAAATTCTGTTAGGCATATATATCGAACATTACAGTGAATACGTGTCACTCGCTGCGCTGAAAATTGCGCAGCGTAAAGTTCAAACAAAGAGCAAAATATGCATTGCAGCTGACAGACAGAAGTTTCAACATCGATACTTACATACTGCTTTTACCAGTGTAGCTGCATGCTTTCAGCAATTAGAGTGAGAACAGACTTTTGTGAGTATCCTGTAATTTGTTTATATTTTAATGAAATTATAATGAAGCCTATTTCAGGCCAAGATCATTGCGACAACAAAAAAGTATTAAAATTAAAATATCTCTTACGAAGTTATAAGCTAACAAATTTCAACGACAACAACAACAACAAGGTTGTAGGGTTTACGGCCGATTGACTCCGTACGTGTCCTAGGCCAATAGGGGGAATGCCCTCCATGGGGGTCTTTCTAAGGGGTCCTAGCCCGTATTTACGCGAGTTTCGGAGGAAACCATGGAAAACTCCGAACGGCTAGGTCGATGAGCGCGACCTGGGATCGAACCCGGCACCTCCCATCTACCAGCTTTGAGCGCAGAACCGCTCGGCCGCTGGTGGGCCCGAACAACAACAAGGAGAAACATGGTTTGTATTGAGAACTTCTTCCTCTATGAAGTCGGTTTAAAATGTCTATGCGTTAATCGACGTGACCGCTTACAATATCCATACTTTAATTTTACATAGCATAAATGTCACTCGCTACGCTACAACATTTGCAATGTCGTTCAAGTGTGCACAAAAAGGAGATTGTGAACAAACAAATGCACGTTTTAAGCGTTCCGTTTTTAGCATTAACGTCTAAACTACCTTTTCGTACGAAATCTATGATACTCTGCAATTTTATAATTCACTTTTTCCCCCTTTCTTGAACTGTTTCCTAGATAGAAATGCTAGTTCCACTGTTCCCCACCAGGTGGTGCTGTAGATGGTTTAATCGCGCAGCACATATCTACTTTACTATACCTACATACCACATTTATGACTATAGCTGCAGCTGTTCAGCAGTTAAAAGAGTCGGGACTGACTTTTTGGGGCACCCTGTATTTTCTTTTGATCGTAAAGCTATTGCAATTGGACCTATTTCAGACAAAGACCTTTACAATAAAACAAAAAACACCAAAAGCGGATCATCTGTTCTGACGTTATCAGCTAACAAACAAAAATAAAAACAAAAAAACAAAAAAACATACGGTGTGAATTGAGATTCTCCTCCTTTTTGAAGTCGGTTAATTAGAGTATCTCTTACGGAGTTATAAACTTACAAACACCAACAACAACACATAGCTCGAATTAAGAACACCTTCTTTTTGAAGTTGGTTGAAAACGACTTTGCGCTATTCGATGTGACCGCTTACACTAACAGTACTTTGAACCACAGAGTATACATGTCATCCGCTATGTTGCAAAGTGTTCAACGCAGTTCAAATGTGCACAGTGTAGGAAATTGCAATGAAACAACTGCACGTTTTTAGCGTTCTATTTTTATCAATAATGTCTAAAAACTGTCTTTTCATAGTAAATCGGTGATGCTCTACAACTTCGTAATTAACTTTTCTCCCATCTTGAACCGTTTTTGAGATAGGGCCGCTGATTCCGCTGCTTTTCACTAGATGACGTTTTATTTTCTTTAGATTGTAAAGATATTACAATGGGACCTACTTCAGACCAAGATCTTTACAACAAAACAAAAAGTATCAAGTAACTGTATTTTGAACTATATAACGTATGTCTCACCAGCTACGCTACAACGTGTGCAATGTAGCTCAAGTGTGCATAGGGGAAGAAATTTCGAACAATGCCCGTTTTTAGCATTGTATTTTTAGCATCAATGTCTAAACTATCTTTTCGTACTAAATCGATGATACCCTGCAATTTTATAATTACTTTTCCCCCCTGTCTTGAACCGTTTCCGAGATAGGAACGCTTGCATGAATGTCTAAACTATCTTTTTGCACTAAATCGATGATACTTTTCAACTTTGTAATTTCCTTTTTTCTCTAGAACCGTTTTCGAGATAGTAACACTAACACCGCTATTTTCCACCAGGTGGCGCTGCAAGCGGTTTAACCTTGTACTGCATGGCCACTTTGCTACACTTACATACCATTTTTAACACTACAGCTGCAGCCGTTTAGCAGTTAGAAGAGTTGGGACTGGTTTTTTTGGGCACCCTGTATTTTTTTTAGATTGTAAAGATATTACAATGGGACCTATTGCAGACCAAGACCTTTTCAACAAAACAAAAAGTGTCAAAATCGGAACATCCGTTCAGAAGTTATGAGCTAACAAACATAAAAAAAACATACGGTTTGAATTGAGAACCTTCCTTCTTTTTTTGAAGTCGGTTAAAAATGAGGAAAATATATGTTCTGTATCTACCGTATCTATTACAAGAATTTTATCATTTACTTCTTAAGAGAGATTATTCTCCCTCTGTAATCTCGAAGCCCTAAAAATATGAACTTAAAATGTTTAACTTTCCCAGATACATATATATTGTAAGTTAGGATTATAATTACTTTTTTTTTTCCCCCGTCAAAAGTGAACAATTAATAGTTCGTGTAAAAGGTCTTAAGACAACTCAAGAAGATATATATATAAATATAAAATATATGTATATATATTTCTGTGTCTGTTGGTTTAAAACAAAAAAATAATATAAAAGAAAATTTTTTAAAGTCAATTCCTACCTACAAACATTATCGAAAAAGTTTTTTTTTTTTTTTTTTTTTTTTTAAATAATTTTGAATTGCGTGCAAAATGAAATAAAAATAATTATAAGAAGAAAAAAAAAACTTTTTATATACCATGTTTTAAATTTTCTGATAAATCATAGAGTTCTCATCAATGTGCATACAATTTTTTAATTGATAATGACGTCAATTTTTGTGAGATGCATAATTTAACTTTTTATAATTTTTTAATGTTCACGTTTAATTAAATGTATTTGTTTTTATGTCGAAAGAAAAATAACTCGTTTTTTTTTTTTTTTTTTTTTTTTTTTTGGCAACAATTAAATTATAGCTAATATGGCTAATATATTAATGGCTCTTTTAACGTTATTAGGATGTTATTATTTTCATGTTTTAATTAATTATAAGAAAACTAATAAAAAATTCGAAAATCAGACTTCGAAGTATTGTGTTGTCATCGTGTTCTGAGCAATCCTGAAAATTCCAAATTTCTAGCTAGTCGGGAAGTTAGATAAAAATCGATTGCAAGATTTGTACAAGATATATATAGGGAGAGTGTGAACTAATAGTAGGAACTGAAAAATAGCTTGGAAAGTTCGAAGATAATGTAGGAAATATATTATAAAGATGTAAAAAAAAAAAAAAAAAAACTATGAGTATAAATTACGTTGATAAATTTTATGAATAAACTTCCTCGCAGTACAATGATATTTTTTAAGCAAAAAAAGAAAAAAAAGAAAGAAAGAAAAAATAATAATGATTAATTTAATCAATGTTTTTATTTTGTTTTCTTTTTCTTTTATTTTTTCCTTCTTACTACAGACATGAGTTGTAGAATGTAGAAAATTTAAGTTGTTTATTTAATTTTCTTCTGTTTAATAAATAACAAAATAATTACTTGCATAGTAATTATATGTGCTACTTTGTAAAGAATATAAAAGAATTTTCTTTTTTCTTTTTTTATCAGGTAGTAAACAAGTATGTTTACATATAATTTTAAAAAGCATCATCTAAAGATTTTATCTTTATTTCTAATGTATTTTACACAAAAATACATGCATTGATAAGATATTATTCTGAAAGTAAAAATTAATGTGTTAGATCAAACTTTTTTACGTATGTGATTTGAAATTAAGGATTTTTTTTCCTCTCTAAGGATAAAGTTTTTAATGTAAATTAATTATCCGGATGCATTAAAGGCATAATATTAAAAATATATTAAAACATTTGCTTCTCATTCAGAATATTTTATGCTAAAATTACCTGAATCAGAAAACAATCGATATTTAATTTCGAGACATTTAAACAAAATACATTTAATTAAAAAAAAATATATATATAAATGTAAATATAAGTGTAAATAAATATTCATACAAATGCTCATAAACACAAAATCATATTTCCCCCCCCCCCCTTCGATTAATTACTAAAACGAAACGATGTTGCATAGCAGGCGGTTGATTTCAAAATTAGCGCGCGCTTTGGATATTGATTGCATTAGTTCACAGATTCTGCAACAGATGGCGCTACTCAAATTTCTCTGGATTATTTTGAAAATGCAATCTTCCCATTAACATCGTTATTGCGTGCAAATTTATTTATTTTTAATAACTAAAAACGAATTATGATTTCTGAATTATTTGTATTTTATAGAATTCACTGAACAGTGCTCATTTAAATATTAATGTCAGTTTTTCTATATTTTAAATTTCAATTACTGTACAATTTTCGCAACCATACTAAATTAGGAATACTCTTTTGCTCTCATGGTTACTTCATTTGTTTATTCTTTTACGTTAGAAACACGTGGGCTGGAAGAAATACAAAATATTCATTTATTACATTTTGGAAAATGGTAGGATTTTTAAATTGCGTGATATTTTTCAAACAGCTGGTGAACCAAATATGTGTGTTTCAAAACAATTATGCTTAGTATATGTTTGTTTTTGCCTCAATTTAAATTATTAAACAAATAGAGTCGCAGTAAATATGTATAAACAATATTAATTTCATCCATGTTTTAAAACAAGATTGTTCAGAAATAGGCAGCGCAAAATTTCTGTGAGCTAGAAAATTTTATAGTTCATTGAAAATGAAAAACAAAATAAAATAAATAATAAATTCATGTTTTTCATGTTTTACTTAAATGTATTACACAATTCTAATGAACAAAATGTACTTATATAGGAAAGACTCTTTATAAATAACGAATAACTTGCCAGAGCATCTGAACGATTGATCATGATTTTTGATTAATTGAAACCTAAGGCTTAAGAGACTCTATACTTATCGACGTCGGCAGCTAAAGCACATGTTATACTATGTGGGAATTTGTTACGAAAATTACTCATTACTCCCTTATTTTATTATTATTATTTTTTATTTATTTATTTATTTTTTTTTTTTTCCATTTTCACATGGGAAGTAAAATTTTACTTCCAAATTACCCCATGTAAGAAAATTGGTGGAATTATTTATTTATTATTATTATTATTTATTTATTATTATTATTATTATTTTACAATTTATTTTTATTTATAATTTTTCCAAATCATTATAAGCAACTTGCTTAAAGCATTTCCTTTGATCTTTTAGCGAAGACAGTTCTAGGCACATCTATCGTGCTGAAGCCGACTACTGTAAAGCAAAGGCATTATTGTATAACAAACGTAAACAGCTGGTATGTTCATTTTAGAACTTATATCGGACTAAAACATGGTCTACCATTGTATTTTTAAGTTATTCTTTCCTTATAAGTACATTTCCTAATTTTAAAGTAATAAATTTACATAGTTTTTTTCAGGTCAAAAAGCTTCGATTTTTGTCGAATTTTATACGTTTGTAATAAAAATTCTGTAAAAGTAAAAAAAAAAAAAAAAAAAAAAAAAAAAAGGAGAAGAAGAAGTTTGTTTTCCTTAATTCAATTCTACTAGTTTGTAATTTATAGCAATATGAATTATTTACTTTATGTCTTTGATGAGGAGGCTTGTAGAAAACAAAAAGGGTCAGAATTCGCAGTTTTTAATTTTAACCACTTTTTTTTTTTTTTTTCAAAAAAAGAAAAAGGGAAGGAAAAAGGCATTTTATAATTTTGAAATTAAATATTAAAGTAAAACTTACTTATGTATGTTAATTGTCGATTTCCCAGCCGCACTTTTTTTTAAGTACGTGTGTATATAACTTGCTTTGGGGAAAAAACAAAACAAAAATTAGTATTTTAAATTTAATATGTTTTTCTGATGTTATGTAACGTTTCATAATTTATTTAAGTAATATATTTCATACCAGTTAAAATCTACTAAATTTCTCTCTCATTTGGCTGTTTTTTTTTTTTTTTTTTTTTTTTTTCCCTCTCCTAAATTTACATTTTGGAAGATCGAAAACAGTCTCTATATCTCAATTTTAATGGATTGAGTTGTATAGATTTTAATTGAAGAACTTACAATTAAGAATTATCGTAAAATTATAAATTATTATTTATTTTCTGTTAAACTGTGTTTATATAATATTTATTCCATTTTTATTTTTGTAATATACGCATTATGTTAGCACGAAAATTTTATAGTCAATTGGCTGATACCTCAAATTTGAATATTTCTCCTGTTTTAGGAATGTGGGGAAGAAATTTTTTCTGGTATTGTAAATTAAATATATAGAGAAAATTTCATATGTAATTATTTACCAATATTTTTAGATTATCTTTAAAATGCAAACGAAAAGAAAATGCAATAAAAATATTTAATTAAAAATATGAATACTTTAAACTTATTAATGAACTACAAATAACACGATAAAATGACAAAATTTAATATACAAACGTTCGAATGTATATGTATGTATAATCATGTATATGCATATTGTATTATTGTAATGTATCATTAGATTACTATGGTAAGATAATTATTTTAAAATAATTTATTTATGAAAATATATCTTAAATATATATATATATATATATTGTTTTGATTACATTTAATTTAATACATATTTTCTACTTAATATAATTTCATTTTTAAACTATAAAAAGTAATTTTTTTTAAACAATAAGTGAGTTTTCATATTCATTTAAAAATTACATAACTTGTTACAAAAAAAAAAAAAAAAAAAAAGAGTGAATTTTTTTTTTTTTTTTTTTTTTTTACCATTTAGCTTTATATTCATAAAAGAAAAATTAGAAGATGCGAAAAAAAAAATATAGATATATATATTAAAGTTTTGTGAGACTTCTTAAGATTTGATCTAAAATAGACCCTTTTACACTCCTTCCCAACGCACTCTAAAATGGAGTTGTAATAAGTAGAAGGGACTGAAAAAAAAAAAGGTAAAGGAAAAGAATGAAGAAATATTTGCAATTTCTGAAAAATAAAATAAAAATAATACTTATATATATATATATATATATATATATTTGTATAATTCAACTTTTAATCACTAGAAAATGATATTTATTAAATATGTTATTTTCAAATAAGCATAAATGGATATACATATATATGTATATATATATATATATATATATATATATATATATATATATATATATATATATGTGCATATATATATATATATATATATATATATATATATATATATATATATATATATATATATATATATATATATGTATATATATATATATATATATATATATGTACAGTCGGTAACAAAACTGTCAGAACACTAGCAAAAATTCTCATATAAAAAAATAGAGTTAATACTGTTTTGTTAAATAAAGCCTTGTCGAATCCTGTTCTTAGCCAGTCTAAGAACAGGATTCGACAAGGATTTATTTAGCAAAACTGTATTAAGCCTACTTTTTTTATACAGGAATTTTTGCTAGTGTTCGGACAATTTTGTTACCGACTGTATATATATATTTGTATATATAACTTTATATAACTTTACAAAAACTATGATATGTTATTATGATATCTAAATAACATATGTTTTATGCATTTATGAAAACTGAAATTAATAATATTAATAAGTTCATTATTTACAATAATATCTGTTCAACTTGCTCTCTTTCTCTTAATTAATATTTTTTTAATTAACACTTAGTACATTTCCTAAAAGTAAATATACTAAATTACTTAATTAAAAATCTTTCTGAATCTAATATATTTTTTCTTATATTTAAGCAGCATTCTTCTGCGCGCATTTTCACAAGTCGTTGAAAGTTCATTATTAAGATGCTCTTTTGTTAGATAAATAGATTCCAATTCTTGTCGGCAAGAGTATTGATAACACAGAAATTTTGTTGAATTCACAAATTCTTTGTAACATTCTCGGTTCAACCCGTAATGAATTTTTCTTGGCATAAAAGTTCTATTTGGTAATTTTGTGGTAAGGTTGACACAAATAGGGTCATATTTGTTTCCTTCTATATTTTCTATCAATAATCACCATCCTATTCAAGGAAAATAAAAAAAATCTTCTATTATAATTCTATTACTGCAAAAAAGATACAGTTTGATATAGCATTATTTGTAGAAGAGAAATACCATATTAAAATTAATATTCACATTATAATTAATTAATATAATAATTAAAATTATTAATTAATCGTTAAATTTCAATATGCTGCATGAGAATAAACTTTTAACCTAAGACTTCCCACTATTTTTTATTTCTTTATTTAATTCATTTTTACATGTAGCTTTAGACAGTTTTAACAAAAATTAGTTTTTTTTTTTTTTAACATTCCAAGGAAAAAAAGAAAGAAATGTAAACGTTGTTATGGTGTTGAAATAACATGTATTTTACCTCTAAAAAAAATAGAAATTAATAATATTAATGTATTTATTGTTTAAAATAGTATTTATTTAACTTGCCTCCTTTCTTTTAATTAATATTTTATTATTATTATTATTAACATTTCGAATATATTTCAACAAATTAAATGTAATAAATTACTTATTGAATAATCTCTCTCTATATTTGAATCTAATATATTTTTTCTGTATTATATTTAATTCTAATTAAAACGGTATTCTTTTGCGGATGTTATCACAAGTCGTTGATAGTTCATTATTAAAATGTTTTTTTGTTAGATAAATAGCTTCCAATTCATGTCGGCAACAGTATCCGGTACAACAAAACTTTTAGTTTAGTTTAAAAATTCTTTCTAACTTTCTCAACCCATTCCATAAGAATTTTCTTTGACATAAAAATACTGTTTGATAATTCTATGTTAAGTGTTGTGTCACAAATAGGGATATGTTTACTTCCACCAATATTTTAAAACAATAATCACCATCCCATTGAAGGTAAGAATAAAAGAAAAAAATATCTGTAATTATAATTATGTTATTGCAGAAAGTTACTGTTTCATATAGTGTTATTTGTAGAGGAGAATTAACATACTAATATTAACATTAACATTATAACTAATTAAGATATTAAGTAAAATTATTAATTAATAATTAAATTACAAAATAATTCTCGTGAATTAATTTTTGACTTCTAAATTTTTTTACAGGTAGCTTTAGATAATTTTTTAATTGTTTTTTTCTTTTCTACAAACAACTTAAAAAAAAAAAAAAAAAGTTTTTTTTTAAAAATTTGTTTTTAATAAAATGTATGTTGTTTTTTTTTTTTTTTTTTTTTTTTTTTAACGTAAAAATTTATGTTAAAAAATAAATAAATAAAAGTAAAAATCATTTTTTTTTTTTCCAAAATTTTCAAAGACAAAAAACGGAAATTTCTAACTAAGTATAAAAAAATAGTATAAAATAACTTAGATATAAAAAAAAAAACATTAAATGAAGTTTCATGAAGATTCAACAAAAAAAAAAAAAAAAAAAGAAAAGACGCAAGGAACAAATGCAACTTTGTAAAAATTAGTTTCGAGAAAATTATGTTTAAAGTTTTCATATTGCAACAGATTCAATATTTGTTTACAAATATAACTCAACATAAAGTGATGGGATTTTTTATTTTTATTTATTTATTTATTTATTATTTATTTATTTATTTATTTTACATATTACTACTGTTGTGTAGTTTCATATTTTAGTGAAATTGAAAATATCGAATCTTTAGTGCAATTTTGACATTTAAAAGTTCACTGACGCATTAGTCACACACACAAATAAAAAATAAAAACTGTAAAAATAGAATAAGGATTTTCTTCTGGAAATAGTGTCATCAATAAAAGTGAAAATATCGTTTTATGGGACAGACACTACCGTGTGGAATGGAATTTCCCTATTGCAATACCTTTGCTGTACTATTTTGTTTTAAATGAAATGAAATCAATTTACCTAATAAAAGAACATCTTAATAATGAGCTTTCAACGACTTGTGAAAATATCCCCAAAGGAACGCTCTTTTTAATAATTAGGACAATAAATGTAATATTTAGGACAATAGATATAATAATTATTTTATAAATACAACAAATATAATGCTATTAAGTAAATGAATTTATAAAATTTATTTTGATAAAAGCTATTGGAATTGTCAATTAAAAATTATTTGTTAAGAGAAAGGTGGGGGCGAGGAAGTTGAATATATTACTATTACTCTACATACTTATAAAGTAAAATATATGATATTTCAATAGTATAGTTGTAAGTGTAAACAAATATTGCATTATCAAAAAATAAATTAACAATTTTGATAGCATGAATAAATGGTTGTTGTTGTAAGGTTTTTAAGACTGTTTGTCTACGCTATGGTCCTAGGCCTGTAGGTGGAATTCCCCCTCGGTGGGCATTCCACCTACAGGCCTAGGACCCTAATGTAGACGTAGCCCGTATTTACGCGAGTTTCGGATAAAAATGAACGGCTAGGTCTATGCGCGTGACCTGGGATCGAACCCGGCACTTCCCCTCTACCAGCTTTGAGGGCAGAACCACTCGGCCGCAGGTGGGCCAAACAACATGAATAAATGGGGGGGGGGGGATAATTTGACAAGGAAGAAAAATGTTAACATTTCATATTGTCCTAAAAATAAAAAAAAGAAAGGAAGGAGAATAAATAATAAAGAAAAGTGTTAACATAGATGGAAATTCAATTAATATTTGTTCAAGATTTTTCTGATCGACCCTTTTACCACAAATTGCCCAAAACTAAATACATAAACCACAAATCACTACTTAAACCGTTAAATCACGTTTACGGGGGGGGGGGGGGAGTGTATATGTATATGTATTACTATACGCATGGTACAAAAAACATTAATTTTATAGCAACCATTTAACCTGTGTAAGTTTAGATTTAGGTTATATTATGTGGTTATGCATTTTCTTTGGTTAGAATTTTAAGAAAATAAAAGAAAGAAAGGAAAATAAATAATAAAGAAAAGTGTAAACATAGATGGAAATTCAATTAATATTTTTTCAAGATTTTTCTGATTGACCCTTTTACCACAAATTGCCCAAAACTAAATACATAAACCACAAATTACTACTTAAACCGTTAAATCCCGTTTACAGGGGGGAAAGTGTATACATATGTATTACTACGCGCATGGTACAAAAAACATTAATTTTATAGCAACCATTTAACATTTTTTATCTTTATCGTTGCATTTTAATTAGTAGAATAGTATGTTTTATTAGCACTGTAAAAATTTATATTTAGTTGAATTAGTAGAATTACATTTAGAAGAACATTTCCTAACATTTTTGCTATAGTTAAATAGTTATTCCATTTGAATAAAACAAATATTTAAGGATGAAAGTGTTTTAATCATTTTTAATAAATAAATAATACGCAGTGTATGCCTAACTCTTCAAGAACAAAATACATGTCTGTATATCAAATATACCTATCACAATTAAAAAATTTATTAATATATTTTGAAGTAATTAATCTATACACAAGTTATGTATAGGTAGAAAATGGAGTTGTACGAATGTATACCAAAGTAATAAATAAACAAATAAATAAATAAATAAAAATAAAAATAGATAGACATATGTATACTTAAAGATATGGACGTGTAGCTTGTACAAGTAAAATGTTCATATGTCAACTTATATTTTCATATTATATTAAAAATAAGAATTTTTAAAATTATATCGGGTAATACCATTAATAAACTTTAATTAAATAATTTTTTAATGTTCTTAAAGTCTTTGTTTTTTAATTTGTAGGTTAGAAAATTTGTTGACGTAACTTCATTTTCTTCCCTATTCCTCCTCTCTCTCCCACTCTCATGCGTTCTTTACTTCCACCTTACAATTACATCCTTAAAAGTATATTGATAAATATTATATATAAATATATAAATATGAAAATTGATAAATATTATTTATAAATGCATATATTGCGATATATATACGTATATAAATATAAGTATAAAATATAGTAAAATATGAATCAGACAATCGATATCATTCCAGCAGAAAGATAGGAATGTATCAAAAAATAGATGTAATGTTTCGATTTGCAAAAAGTATAAACCTGATATTTTTAATAGATGCCCAGAAAAATTACATCTATCAAACCACGATAAAAATGTGGCATTATATGATGTTAAACGATTGTAATATATATAAGGATGGTGGTGTTTGGCTTGGTGAGTTGTTGAACTTAATAAAAGAAAGAAAGGAATGAAAGAAAGGAAGAAAAGAAAGGAAGAAAAATAAAGGAAAAAGGATCACTGCATTTCAATTATATTTTAATTTTGGATTCTATGTATTTCACATTGCAAATTTATTTAAATTAAAGTATATTATAGAATTATTATTATTATTCTTATTATTATTCTTCTTCTTATTATTATTATTAAATTAACTACTTTGTAACATTTATGGATTTAAGGGGAGTGTGGCAGTTGAAAATCATTGAAAATTAGATGTTTGAAATTACTGTCTAAAAGTTATGAAATTTCCATACATGTACAATGAAATATTTTAATATAAAATATAAAATTTCTCAAAATCTATTAAAATTAAAAAAAAAAAAAAAATTAAAATTTATTTTATTTTATTTATTTATTTTTGAAAAAAAATTTAATGCTTCATGTTTTAAAAAATTTTAATGCATTTTATATTATTATAATTATTAATTTGTGGATTGATTGATAGATTAATTTTAAATAATAGATTAATATTAAAAAATTGCATGAAATTCTAGCATTCAAGCATAAATATTTTTTTTTTAATTTTTTAGAATATATTGATAAATTATAAAATCAAGAGAAAATTTAAAAACTCAATCTCATGGAGCATTTAAAAAAATTTTGGTTATATATGATCCCATCTATCAATGTCTAAGAAACAACTCATATTAGCTTTTGAATATCTTTTGCTTAGTATAAAGCTTCACTTTCATATATGGTTATTGTTTAAAATGTTGTAATAGTGAATTATTATATATAGAACACTCATGATTATTTTCTGTTTCTAAATCAATTATCATATTCTTAATCAGCTCCCACTTGTTAATGTACAATGTAGTAAGTATTGTGATTATTTTCATATTTTTATTAAAATTTACACCGGTTGTTTTCTTACACCCTTTTTAAAATTTAGTTATTTTTTTTCTATAGTAATTTATTAATTTATGGTGGAGATTTACCAACTTTTTTTTTTTTCATTCTACTTTTTTTTTTTTTTTTTTTTTTTTTTTTTTTTACAATATGGATAGATAGAATGATAGATAAAGATTGAGAGAGAGTGAGAGATAAAGAGACCATAAGAAAGATTTAAAATGCTATTTATTTTTACATTTAAAAGTTGGATTTAGACAACACATTCTCTAACATCAATATATTTAAAATCCAGCAAAGTAAGTTACATTTAAAACAATAAAAGTTATGCGGAAATCAGCTCTTTCTAGCTATTCCATTACCTTTGAAAATAAATATTTTTATCATGTCTAGACATATTGTGGCTCTCTCTAGATTTATAAAATATTCACCTCGTTGCTTTTGACAGTACCCAGTTAATCATATAATACACAAAAATACTTAATTTAAGTTTTTTTTTTTTTTTTTTTTAAGCCAATTAAATGATTTAGTTATTATTCGAAAGTCAATTAACATACTAACATAATTAACATTTATGAGCATTTATTATTTGAAAAATTTTGAAGATAAAAAGTTAGATTTTATAGATTTACGTATCATCATCATGGTTATTCAATTTTAATTTAATTTTAGATGTAGGAACATTTTGCCATTTTCAAAAGCGGCTTCGTATGTTTTTAGAGTTTCAGAACATAATTTAACGATTTTTAGTAAATTTTTGTCTGTCCATAACAAAATTTTTGAGTCAGCTCTAAATCAAGAACAAATCCACAGAATTTCATGCAATTTTTTATTTAGCTATTTAGTTACACTTCGTCTTTAATTGATGTCTTATTTTTTATGCAAATCGCTGAACATGTGGCGCTGACATTTCACATTTTTATAATTATTGATATGACAACATATATCAACATTTCATACAAAGGTGCACAATGGGAATGATTTTTCAATCATTATGAATTAAAAACACATATATTATCTATTAAGTTATTAGTTAACCAGTTTTTTTTCTTTCTTTTTTTCTTTCTTTCTTTCTTTCTTTTTTTTTTCTTTCTTTTAAGAAGACGCTAACTGCCACCCCTGAGATGAAGTAGCCCCCTCATGGATATAATTTTTTATCATGAGTATTCTTCAAATTTCAAAGTAATTCCTCAATTTTAATAAAGTGGGTGTCTAAATCATATATCTGTGATAACTTAAATAAAGATATGGAATTTCTTTCTGTTTAAATGAATGTATTTCCTAAGATGCCTGTCTGTATGGCACAAATCTTTCTTTCTTACAACTTATGACTTACTTTCGACTTTAAGGCTTATAAATTTTTTTTATATAAATCTTCTTCACTCACTAAGAAAAGTAAATTATATAGAAATAATAAGAATAAGAAGAAATAATAAGAAATAGCAATGATAATAATAAAGAATAACAATGATTTTATATATATGTATAAAAAATGATTAACCCCCATGTGTAATTGTCTATTGTTTTCAGATTTTCTTCCTAATGGTTGATAATTATAATTTATTATTATTATTATTATTATTATTACTATACAAAATTTTTTCCCTCTTAGAATAATTCAATGCATGTAAAGTTTATTTTTCTTTTAAAGTGAATAAGTTTTAAGAAGAATCCTTAATTACATAAATAAATTTGTTTAACTCTCTGTTTGTTTCTAGAGATAAGCATCTCTCTACAAGTATGTAATAATTAAACTGTGTGTTTATGTAAACATATTAATTTTATTTTTTATTTTTATATATTATATATTAGTCTCTGTTTTGTAATTAAAATACGCTTATCAAATTAATTATAACCTAACTTGCAGAATAAACTAGAAACTATCGCCTCTATAATATTTGAAATAATAAACATCTACTGCTCGCACCTTAAAAGAGTATTACAAGCCATATAAACATATAAATTTTATTATTTTATTTTTATATATTATATTTATTCTCTGTTTCGTAATTAAAATATACATATCAAATTAAACATAACTTAACTTGCAGAATAAGCAAGAAAATATCGCCTCTATAATATTTGAAATAATAAAAAAGCCATTTAATAACTCGGCAATTTTTACCAGAAAATCACAACCTTAAATTTAGCACCCAACATCTACTGCTCGTACCTTAAGCGAGTATTACGAGCCATATAAACATAAAAATATTATTATTTTTATTTTTATATATTACATTTATTCTCTGCTTTGTAATTAAAATATACATATCAAATTAAATCTAACTTAACTTGCAGAATAAGCAAGAAAATATCGCCTCTATAAAATTTGAAATAATAAAAAAGCCATTTAATAACTCGGCAATTTTTACCAGGAAATCACAACCTTAAATTTAGCACCCAACATCTACTGCTCGCACCTTAAGCGAGTATTACGAGCCATATAAACATAAAAATTTTATTATTTTCTTTTTATATATTATATTTATTCTCTGCTTTGTAATTAAAATACACATATCAAATTAAATATAGCCTAACTTGCAGATTAAGCAAGAAAATATCGCCTCTATAATATTTGAAATAATAAAAAAGCTATTTAACCCGTTAGTAGTAGCTAGTTGGTCGATTTGCCGCCCATTCTTAAGTATTGCCAGATGTTTTTATTCGATAGCCACCAAAATTTTTTAGAAGTGGCATTTGATATACATACAACGCGAATAAACTCGAAGAAACGTCGATCACATCATTTTTTTTAAATTATTGGTGGCAGTTAAATAAAAAGTGCGCAATCTGTAATAGGTGGCGCTGTCTAGAGCGACTACGAACGGGTTAATAACTCGGCAATTTCTACCAGGAAATCACAACCTTAAATTTAGCACCCAACATCTACTGCTCGCACCTTAAGCGAGTATTACGAGCCATATAAACATATAAATTTTCTTTTTTCTTTTTCTATATTATATTTATTCTCTGCTTTGTAATTAAAATACTCATATCAAATCAAATATAACCTAACTTGCAGAATAAGCAAGAAAATATCGCCTCTATAATGTTTGAAATAATAAAAAAAGCCATTTAATAACTCGGCAATTTTTACCAGGAAATCACAACCTTAAATTTAGCACCCAACATCTACTGCTTGCACCCTAAGGGAGTATTACGGCCATTTCTTTTTTTTCACACGTTGTAGACGAATAGAGAGCTGGCATAAAGCTAGGTAGAAAAATAAAGGTATAAAATATAAAATAAAAAAGTAACTCGTGCCCGCGTTTTTTATTTTTTTTTATTTTTCCCTGCCGTCTTTGAAGAATGCTACTCTTTCCGAAAGAAATAGACAAGGAATAAGAAGAAGAAAAGAAAGTGGGGTATGGAGTATAAAAAGATACAAAGCAGAATAAAAAAAAATAAAAAAAAAATCGCCAAAGGTATCGTGTAACTGAACACGTGGCTTTTGTAACAACCATTAGGAGTTCTATATCAAAGAATGGAAAAGTCAAGCACCGAAACTGTTATGCTGCCTATTTTGAACGGTATTGATTTTAATACTATACAATGCGGTTTACTTTTTTTTTTTATGCGAGGTGATTTTATATTACATGGCATATTAGGTTAGTGTACGGAGATTATATTCTTCTATCGTCCCTTATTTGGCTACGAAAGAAAGGTAAAGGATTGCCTTAAGGAAGTTGATGTTCATCCGTGCGCAATATTTTAATTAGCTGTATTTTATAACATGTAAAAGATTTTTTTTTTTTTTTTTTTTTTTTTTTTTTTTTTTAAGGTAAAACTGGAATTCTTTGATGTGAAATTTTTATATAACTCGGTATTTGTTGCATTTCTTTGTATCATCAAATCAAAGTAGTGAAATGGAAATTTGGGATTTTCCTCCATAAATTTATTTCCCCTTATTTTTTTTATTTATTTTTTCCTAAAGAAAGTGGTATAGACTTTGCAATATTGCAGAATCGCTGTTTTATATACTTTGTTGAGCCTTGATAATAGTTTAATATCCGTAAAGATTATGTTTCATTTAGAAAATAATGAAAAACTTACTTTTGTCGTGATTTGTAAAAGGGGAATTTCACTTGTGTAATTTTCAATGGCGATATTTTGGCATTGATGTTCAAAATAAAAATAATTGGTTAACAATAAACTTTAATAGTATTTATAAACTTTAATGGTATTGTACAATTAACTTTTTTTTTTTTTTAATGAATTATCGAAGTTTTAAACCGCCATAATTTAATGATATATATATATATATATATATATATATATATATATATACATATATATATTGAAAATCTTTATAAACATTGAAAAGAAAAAAAAAAAAAAAAAAAAAAAAACTACATAAAATTACTTTCACTATAGCCATTTTTGTGAAAAAAGAGTGTGCTTAAAAGTTTCGCAAGTTATAATAAATTACATGTGATGTGTTAAAAGATATCTTATGCAATTAAAATGATAATAATAATAATAAAATGCTATTTTAATTACAATTACTTTATTAAAATTTGATTCAGTACGTGAAGAAATAAAAATTACTTAAAAAGGGCATATATCTTTAATGTACAACCATTTCACCATAATCAAAATTATTATTTTTTTATTCTAAATCTTGGCTGAAAAGCAATACCAAATATTTATCAGGTTGATTTAATTTAGTTGAAGGTCCAGAAAATTGAGTACAAATATTTCATTGATTTTATATTTTAAATAATTTCAGCTCATTGCATCAAGTAAATTTATGAAATTTCTTTAATTATCTGCTAAGAGGTATTTGTAAATTTACCAAAAATATTAGAATTTGAATGAAGCTTTATACAGTAACTTAAAAATCATATGTTACAGCCATTGGTAAAGTTAAGAAAAACATGTATTTAAATCATATGTTACAGCCATTGGTAAAGTTAAGAAAAACATGTATTTAAAAAAAGAAAACATCAGAAGTTATTCATCAACTTTTTATCAGAAATTATTCACACTGAAACATTTAATAAACGAAAAACATATAAAAAGAATCGTTGCAATTATTTTTGTTTAAATGCACACATAAAAATGTAATGCTAAGTGCGAATTAAGCGTATATATATATATATATATATATATATATATATATATACTAGTATTTCATTTAACTATTATTATTAGTATTTCAATTAATAATTTTGAAATTTCTGCTTGAATTTAAATAAGTTTGATTCTCATTTGGTTTTTCACATATTATTCTTTCTGTTTAAACTTTTTTTTTTTTTTTTTTTTTTTTTTTTTTTGGGGGGGGGGGGGGGGGGGGGTTATTGGGTATAGCTTGTTGTAAATGTTCAGCAATTTGCATACAACAAGACAGAAATAACACCTATTTTGCATGCAATATTCATTCTATACCCTTGAAAACGTATTGAACTTGCATGTTTCAATTTAAGGTTGCTTGATATTCGTAATCTTTTTTTTATATTTTTTCTGTTTCACTTATTCAATGTTTCTTGTTCTAATCTATTCAATGTTTGAAAAGGTTTTCAATATATATATATATATATGTGTGTGTGTGTGTGAAAAAAATTTGAAATATTAAATACATACGTTTTAATTTGCCAAAATATATATTGTTAGGATCAAAAGTAAGCTGTTAGAAGAGAAAATTTAATATAATTCATTAAAATGAAAAAATATATACATATATATTTATAAATGGTGTAAGTAAAATATTTTTTAATTTTTTGGAAGATATTTTACTATCAAAGTTATAAGTTTATGTCGCTGAATATTACATGTTTATATATAATAATAATTGAGCTAGATTATTCAAATATTTTGAAACAAGGCTATATGTACTCCTTGGGCCTTCATACATAAAAATACTTTTAAAAAATTAACTTATCAACGAATCTAAGAAATAATGCCCGAATATCTAGTTAAACTAAAATATTTTAAAATCGGATGAAAAAAAAAAAAAAAAGTTTTAAAAATTTTCAATAGATAAATAATAAAACAAAAGATTTTTATTTTATTTTATCAAATTTTAAAGTTTCTGGGAAATTTCACTTTAATTAATATTATTATATTTAAATGTATACGTATAAAAACTTTTATAATTCTAAGACAGAAATTTACAAAAATGATTTACGAGTATAACGTCCACCACCGCCTTAATAGCTACTTTTCACTACATTTGAAGAAGGGAGGCATTTTCAAATCGATCCCGAAACTATTGATGATATTTTTAAAAATAAGTAGGAAAAAAATTAAAATGTTACTTTGTACAAAATTAAATTTAACCAATAATAATTTAGAAACCTCTCTTATAAATTTTCAATATTAAATAAATCCTGATTTTGAGAAATGTAATTTTTTATTCGTTTTTCAAAAATCCGTGAAGTATTTGTTTCATTTGGAAATCAGAATCCTTGAATTTACCACAGTCAATTTACTTACCTCGTTCGAGGTCTCTGCACCCAAAATTACTTCGGAAGGAATTGAAAATGAAGAAAATGCAAGAGGGAAAAAATGGGAGAAAAAGAGACCTTGCCGAATCGGTGGCGCCCCATAATAAACACGGGCCACATCCCAGTAGGGTTGAGTAAAAAAATATAAAATAATGAAAAAATAAAGCTTGAATCTTAACACTTAATCTTTTTTTTTTCTTCCTTCATCTTTTACTGCTAGGAAATAGATGAAGAAAACGCGTGGTCAGAATGTCTAGAGGGGGTTTTCATTAAGTGGTCCTAGAAAACGACTTCCACTTGATGGAATGTCATATCACTGGGCCTTAATCTGGAAATTATCAGTCATATTTCATGGAAACCCTCTTTTCCACGGTTGCAGAAATTGAAAAAGAGTAGATGGGGGACGTACACCTACTGCGCAAATGATCTTAGATTATGGTTTAATTCTGGTTAAACTAACTTTCTGGTCATAATTAAAGATATAAGTACTTTGCTGTGATAATTTTACTTATATTTACTATAACTTTAGTGCTTTTTTCTTTATTATTTATTTATTGAAATAGAAAGGTTTTTCGGGATAAATTCTTTTCAGTGAATTAAAATGAATAAGTTGTATATTAATGTATCTCGAAAATTATTAAATTATAAAACGTAAAAGTATTAAATTCTAAATGTGTCATCCATCCTCATCTATATTTTAAAATATTCATTTTCGTAACTTGTAAAAAAAAAAAAAAAAAAAAAAAAAAAAGTAATGTAATTTTATGGTATAAAAATTATTTTTCTACCTTGTGACGTATAATTTGTCTCATTTTAAAACGTACATAATACATTAATATATAATTAAAGTGATACTTTAAAGAAAAAAACGTTTATTGATTACGTACCAATACTTCCGAGGAATATCATTAAGCGTATTTAATGATAAACTGGGAACAATATAACTATTTAAAAACAATAATAATAATAATAATTATAATAATTTAGAAAAAAAAAAAAAAAAAAAAAAAAAAAAAGATGGGGGAGAGAAAACCAAAAAGAAATTCTTTCTAATTTGAAAACATATTTACACTTGTAAAATTATTAAGTAAACAGATAAATGGATTACCGGTCTTTTTTATAAATTACAGTTTTTTTATTATTTATTATTCAAAATATTCTTTAAAAGTTGATAAAATTCAGATTTCACAAGTTGAGTAAGTTCCTAAAAGTATGTCCTAATAAATACCAATAAATTCCTAAATTTATTTTAATTAAAAAAAATAATAAAAATAATTACGTATATTAAGTGACCATAAACTGAGGTATTATAATTCAGTGCTGGGATATTGATATTTATGACTAATTATAATAAAGTAAGTTGTCATTTTAATTTTATTATATGAATAATAAACAGTTCTATTTACTTATCATTATTGGATAATAATTTTTTTAATTTGAATTTCAATCGATAATAACAAAATAAGCATTTTTTATTTAAGTTATACGACATAATATTATTTTGAATATTTTATCAACTACATAAAGTGGAAGGACTTCGGATATTAATTAATACTTATTATAATGATTTAATTGCTATAAAATTTAACTTAATTTCTTGAAATTGGATTATGTGGAATTAAGTATATTTTTGTTTACAAGGAAAAAATATATATAATTGTGTTATATTTCGTGAGATAATTTGTCTATTCATCGATTTATTCATCTCTTTAACTTTATATTGTAATCATATTCATATAAGTATTAAAAATCTAGATTATTAATTTTAAATGATTTTGTGACAAAAATTGCCTGAAAAAAAGAGTATTTTTGCAGCTTCATTTTATATTTATTATTATATTTATTTCAAATTATAATGCTTATGTTTACACTAATTCAAAAATACAAATATTAAAATTAAAAATAAACATAATAAATATATTGATTATTGTTCTTTTTTATATATATATATATATATATATATATATATATATATATATATATATATATATATATATCCTGTATTTGCTTTTGAAATAATATTCGATATTTAAAAGAAAATCCACTTTGCAAAACTATACTTAACATGGAACTTTCTTGAAAATTCAATTTTAAATGTAAAATTGTTTCCTAGCCTTTATTAAAAAAAAAAGTTTCAAACTAATAAGTACAACAAGATAATAATTTTAAATGAATTATTTAAATACATATATATAATGAACTGGAATAGAAATAAAATTTAGTACAATTTTGATTCTTTATTAAAAAAAAAAAAAAAAAAAAAAAAAAAAAAATGTTGTAATAAGAATTAGTTAAAATTAATAAAAAGAAATTATTTAATACCATTTCTTATTTAATATCACTTAATTTAAAACATTTCTTATTTAATCAATAATAAATGGCCTTATATGGTGATTTTTATTAATTTATGGTACCAAAAGAAGATATTTTAAAAAGCAAATGGATAAATACAATAATTAGATTAAATGGAAATAATATATACAATCATTATATTATTTTTTGAATACAACTATTTTTCATTGCAAAATTGATAGACTATCTTGTCTTGATATTAAAAAAATGTTTTAAAGAGTCATATTTGTTTATATACTAAAACATTTTTTAATTGGGAAAAATCCAGTTTTTAAACACAGTTAAAAATAATATAATTTATTTAACTAATTAATTTTTTTTAGATTTAAATATTAAAATTTTTAACTCACATATTCATATTAATAACATTCTTTTTTCATTTATTCATATGATTCATTAATTTGTTAATTGCATTTAAAAAAATGTATATCTTAAGAATATATTTAATATGGATAGGTAATTACCAATCACATTTCAAATACGTGCATATATATATATATATATATATATATATATATATAATTTGAATAATTTAATTCCTTTGCAATATATGTGTGTATAGACGTATTTTTTTCTTCCTGTGATATGTTTGAAATGTTTTCATATAATAATATAGATATATGTATAAATAATATTTCGTCATTACAATGTGCAGAAACCAAGGAAGCTAAACTTGGTAATAACCACGAAGAATTAAAAAAAAAAAAAATAAAAAACAAGCAGACGAAGATGGCATATTGAAAAAAAAAAAAAAAAAAAAAAAAGCAGCTAAGGATTACATATTGGAGGAAAAAAAAAGTTTTAAATAGCAATTTCTTATAATGTATAAAATAAACAAATCTCAATATTATAAATGTATATTAATCACATAAACGCTTTGCTCCAGACACTAAAAATTTTTAATTAGAATTTCATTTTAAATTCACAAATTCTAAATGTTAATAATCAGAACTAATTTATTAAATATACAAACTGATTATTCTATATAATAACAGTGCCTGACAAGGAAGTAATATTCCAGAGTACATCAAATCTAAGCCTATGAGATTTCCCAAATTAACGTCATTACCAATCAAACATGAAGTACTACTCTGGCAAATATCGACATAAAATTCAATTCAGAGCAATACGGGCATTATTATGAAATTAATAATAGAAATGTTCATAACTGTGAGTTTCAGCTGGTATTAATGCATTAAATTAGCAAAGGTAAGTCCAGTAGTAACTCGCACATTTCCAATTATGCCGAATTCTGCCAATCTAAGAGCAACTAGAATTCATCTATCATACATTATTATACATGTTAACATTTATCAAGTGCTATAGAGATAATGGCTTATCCCTGAATGCAAATTCAACGGATAAGGGATAATTCAAAGGAATATCTTATAAGGATTATTATATTAGAAATGATTGGATAGTTTTTTAAATATTTAATTACTAATAAGCATGGCATCATATTCTTAATTAAAATATTAGTGTGGTCTGGAATATAGGCAAATTTTAGTAATTCATTTGTTTTAATTATTGATAATAGGTAATTAATCATAGTTATAATGAATAGAAAATAGAAAAAAAAACTAATTAATTTATAGATGTTACTTCTTACTTTTTAAATTTCTTATAATTTAATATTTATCTTAAATCCGTAATTAATGTATACATTATATTTTAAATATTGTATTAATTAATTTCTTCATAAATTTATTCTTTAATAAATTTATCAGTCAACTAATATACAAGTGAATGAATAAATTCATATATATGGAACATCTTAATAATCATAAATGGTATATTCGTTCTTCCATATAAAAACCAACAATACATAGTCACATTTTAGTAATTAAATTATGTTAATCATTTATAATGAGTTAATAATAAATATTTTAGTAACAAGATAGACAAAGCTAAATGATTTACACACATTCTTTATTTTCAGAATAGCCATATCCTTTTATTCAATATATTAATTTCTTCAGAAATTCGTTCTTTGTTAACCTATCCGGCAGCCCATAAGATTTATGTATGTTAAGAAACACCTAAAAAAAAAATCTATTAAAATAATAATTATTATTATTGTTTTACATTTATCCCTACCTCCGCCCCCTTTTTTTTCTTTTGGTAATTTTTAAACAAAAAAATATTTTTATTATTACCTCAATGTATTGAAAGGCTCTATCTTTGTTTTTAACAGCAAATAGTATTGTTATTTTCAATTTAAACAAAATATAAGGAATAATAATGCAATAGTTGAAATATTTTAAATTCAAAATTAGTTTTCTTGTTCAATATTTAACATTTAAATCAAATAATTCATGTCTAAAAAAAAATATTTTATTTTATCTTTTTATTTATTTATTTATTTATTTTTTTTTTTTAAATATCTCCACAGACAATCATAAAATTGTCCTTGAAACAAGGGAACATCCTTATATTTTATTTCCATATACCTACAGATTTTATTATAATAAAAATAATAATAATAATAATAATAATTTGTGTATAAAACTTTTTTTTTTTTTTTTTAACTAAATATACGTTTTTAGTCCACATACTTCTTCAAATAATGACATTAAAAAAAAATTGTACTTCATTTCTTGTATCCCTTTAATAAAACTAATAACTGCGCAACACGTGAAACCCCAAAATAAAATTCATTTTGCGAACAACCCCCTAAGACGCTGTATTATTTGCGTGCTGTTTCCTTGAAGTCCCCATTCCCCCCAAAATAATAAATTACGATGTGAACGGGCGCAAAAATATAAATAAAAAAATATCCTCGATTTCAAATTTGATTCAACTGTTCATTAGATATTGCTTTGCCTACCTCTACCCCTTCCCATCCAACACGGATGAGTTTTAGATCTGAAAGCCCCTCTAACTTATTCTGATATAAATCGCTAGCAAGTAAATTTTTGCGCCGGGTATTTTTTCTCTTTCTTTTTCTTTTCGCTTACGCGTATTTTTTCGCATCTGCAATTTTCAGAAACGATGTGGTAGCATTTTACTACATTTTTCACCTAATACTCACTTGCAGATCTTTTTTCTCTGTCTGGCTCATGTTGATCATATACTCAAGGTATAAAAAAGTATTTCTGTTAAAACTACGAGAAATATGTAAGTTTGAAAAATCCGGTTTGTCTTTTTCAAGAAACGAACGGTGTTACAAGTTGTCAAAAACGATGCGAACTGGAATAAAGATGTACACTTATTCTTATGGAAGTTTCCATTTTGAATATTATATTATATAAAAGAATGGTTATTCTTATAGAATATAAAAAGTATGTATCTTTCTAGTGTTAAATTAAGAAATTTTTTGCACAGAGGAATTCCATTTAGTAAATGGGGTTCCTTTATTGTCGGATTATGGAAAATATTTTCATATGTTGTTAGAAAGTTTTTGAGAAGAATTAGTTAATGCGGTAAAAGAAGAAAAATTTTTGAGTTATAGAAAAAGAAAAGTAAAATGTATTTAAGGGGAGATACCTTCTATTCTATTAAGAAGGCAGCCATAGATTTTGGCATGGATTTTAAGGGATGAGACAGATTTCAAATTTCAAAAGTTAATCTGATGCTTATTAGTAATATATATATATATATATATGTGTGTGTATGTATGTATGTATGTATGTATGTATATAAATAAATAAATATATACATATATATATTAGAATAATTTATGTTAAATCTCATATAATTATTTCTAAAACCATTATTTTTGGGGGGACGTGGGTAAAAAAAAAACTGTATGAGTTTTTTATTTATTAATTCCATATAATTTTATTATTTAGCATATAACTGTATAATTTTATTATTTAAAAATTATTAATAATTACAGATATTGATATCAGCATAGTTTTTCAATAAATTATTTCAATTTTTTTTTTTTTTTCTATATATGAGTTAATATTCTTTTTTTAACATTTAGAAAAATAAAGCATAGTTAAAATAAAGTATGATATAATCTACAATCTAAACAAAATTAGCATTGTTTAACTAATGGTTTGAAAATTCAGTCTCAACTTTAATTTGAAACATTTTGAACAATGAATATTCTTCAAATTATAAACATTTGAAAAATATTCATTGATATTCAACTTTGTTTACAAAATGTTCATGTGCTTGAAATTTGATATTGTTCAAATACTTAACTAAGTCAGTATTATTTTGTGACATTAATTTTCAATGTTAAAAACTTCACAAAAAATGATTGATTTGCATAATTTTTTGATAGTTAAAAAAAAAATCACAATATTTTAAGAAAATTTTATATTGAAATGGTAGTGCACATACAAAGAGAATTATTGATTGACCCTCAGTGAAATTCTACTTTTCTCAGCTTGTTACAGTCTGTGTCGCTGAGTTGTCAAATAACCTTTTTCACGCTTCGAGTATTCACAGGAGGTTTACGAAAATTCGCTTTAAAATAACGAGAAAAAAAATTGGCACAGGTAAAGATGTTCAATTTTCTATAAAAGATTTGTATTGTGCTTTTTTTCATTTTAAATTCCTTATGCACTATATTTGAAAATAAAATTAAAAAAAAAAAAAAAAAAAAAAAAACATAGAAATGTGTGAAATCTTAGAAATGTCTAACCATTTGCGAAAATAATGTTTGACGACTATAAGTGAAGCTTTCACAAACAGTGGAGAAAAACAAAATGTGGGGGTTATTTTCAACGCATTGTATTTTGTTAAAGTATTGCAACTTTTTTGTTTGTTTTGTTTAAGTTATTGGTTCAGAAAGAAAATGTGCTTAGTTGTAATACGTGGAAGATATAAACTTCCAAAGAAATCCAGAATTTTTGATTGCATCGATTACATACTTTTGCAATTTTTTTTTTTTTTTTTTTTTTTTCACTGAATAAATTTTTTGGTAGTTTTATTTTTATGAAATTTTGAAAGATATTGCAGACAAAATGAAGTAATTAATTGGAGACTTTTTTTTTCTTGCGTTACATAATTCTTTTACCGACTTGTAATATTGCTAGTTTGACAATATTTACTTCAATAAAAATTTTATGAAGCGAATTAAATTATTGTTAATTAGAAAAAATATGAATACTTGGAAGTAAAGTTATCCATAATGTAAATAACAAGTTATATACATATGATATAGATACATATTATAAATAAAACATAATTATTCAAATGAACTTTTAAAAACAAGTATTTAGAGTTAATTAATAATTTAAAGATAACTTCACCATTAAAGCGTTTAGAGCATTTTTTGTACTAATTATTTGAACAGGATAATATATATATATATATATATATATGGCATAGCTGCCAACATTTTAATTAATATTCTGTAAAACTATTTGTACTCGCCCTTTTTCTACACCACTTTATTTTTAGAGTAATTTTCGCCAAATGCATTTGCAATTAAAGAAAAAGAAAAATCCTCTAAAAAAAAAAGACTGGTGTGAAAAAAAAAAATAAATAAAAATAAATAAATAAATGAAATAGCGGGTACTAACAATTCTACGGAATGTTAAATCGAATGTCGGCAGGCATGATATATATATATATATATATATATATATATATATATATATATTAAAAGAAAGATAACTTATATTATATATTCAAGAAAGCCGTTGTTGAAATATCATCATATCCACAAGAACCCGAAATACAATCGGTAATATTTTTATTAAAGGTATGAAAAAAAAAATATATCTGAAATACTCACTTTATTATTGTCCCCAAAATAACAAATGAGGAACTGATAAAAAAAAAAAAAAAAAAAAAAAAAAAAAAAAATAGAGTCATAAATCACGAAAATAATTAATTAGTTAATTCCTATTTGACTTTAATGATATATATGTATAGTATCTTATTGTTATAGTAATTTTATTGAAACATAATTATTTATCCAAACCCAGAGCATAAAATCAATAATACAATTTTATCCATCCGATAACTGCATTCTTTGTAATTTGAAAAATAAACATGGATTTTGTGTAGAATAGACTTTAAAAACAAATACACGTCTGGGGGAAAAAAAATCAATGTTCTTACAAAATTGGAAATATATGCCCTCAGTGCAATTCAACGAATGCAGGAGAAAAAAATCCGAGCATTTTCCAGGACTCCTAGAAATGAATCAACATAACTGCATGCTGCTTGAAATAGTCATCTTCATACTTCAGCTATATTTCATAGTTGAGTTTAATTTTGAGGCGTATTACTGGGCTCCAAAGTTATAACTTCGGTAGGCAGAAAAACGGGATTTTTGCGGTTATAAAACGGAGTTATCAATATTCCAAGCATTTGCATATGTACATAAATTTATATTTTACCTTCAGGAAATACGGTCACGGGGAATATGGGGTTGATTCCAAAATGTCCTATCTGCCCCACAAATGTCTCTCAGATCTTCTTAAAAATTTTATAAGGCTCTATTCTACCTCCCCCTACCTCCCCCCAAAAAACGTATTTTACTGATCACTTTTTTGACAAGGGGTTGTTTCTTTATTGCGATTGATACTAGTTTAAAGTAAATACAGATCTATTATCAAACTTATATTAAATAAGGTTAGACTTACATATAACAAAAAACTTTAGTAAGTATAAAAAATTAAAACCTTGACGAAATAAATAAATAAATAAATAAACTTTTAAATTAAAAAGTGTGTAGTGCAAATTATTTTATTTGCAAGTTTCCATTATTTATTATTATTATTATTATTATTATTATTATTATTATATTTTATTATTATTATTATTATTATTATTATTATTATTATTATTATTATTATTATTATATTTTATTATTATTATTATTATTATTATTATTATTATTATATTTTATTATTATTATTATTATTATTAATCTTACTTGCTAAATATTTCATTTGAGTAGATTTTTGTATATGTATATAATTTATAGATATATATAACAGTAATTGCAAACAAAACATTTCTTTCTTTTTCTTTTTCTTTTTTTTTTTTTTTTTTAATGACACAACTGTATCGAACAATTTTTAGACATTTGAAAAAACTTTCGAAGAATATTTATTGATGCATATGTTTTTAAAAGGTACATCTATCAATCTATCTATATCTACATCTATGTATCTATTTATTTATCTACATATAGATAGATAGATTATATATATATTCTAAATATATAATGGCCCTGGCGAAATAAATACAAAAAATATAACAGGAAAATATAATGCAGGCGTCATACGGAATTAACTATAGTGAAATTTTTTAAACATAATAAATTTGAATGTCATATACCTTTTTTTTAAATCTGAATTTTTATTTATTTATTTATTTATTAATATATTATTATTTGTTTTTTATAATTGTAATTGTTATCCCGATTGTTCAGTAATTTTTTATTAATACATTTTTTAAATCGAAAATGTTTATACAAAGAAAATAACTTATCGTATAATTTTTGTATATTAAAATTACATTCAAATAAAGCAACATCAAAATTTTAAATTATTAATAATTATCCTTTGTATATTTTATGCTAGGAAAAATTAATAATTTTTTATTTAAAAAAAAACAGACATTTAAACGAGCTTGAAACATTTTATTTTATATTTGGAAAGATTATAAGGAAAATTCAACCAATAAAATATTAATAATAAAATGGAAACTTTTATATGAAACTATAATTTAATAATTATTCTTTTCTAACAACATGTTAACTTGTTTTACAAATCTGGGTTTAAATGAAGATTTTAAAAAACATAAATATTTACCGGCTTCATAAAACAAAAATCTGCGCAATCAACTGTAAAATTCTTCCGATTCACTTTATTTTTAAAGCTTAAACAAGCAAGCTGTCGAATTTTTTTTTTTCTTTCTTTGTGAGGAAAAAAATTGTTCAATCAGAACGGATTTTCTTTTGGTTTAAGCACAAAATTCACTCTTCTTTTCAGCTCACCGTCTTCTGATTATATGCAGTACATCATCTTTCCATTACTTCTTTCCGCGGTTATTTTAAAGTTATAAGATAGGCACAAGATGACGCGTGAAATTTTAAAGTAAAATGCGTTTTTTTTTTTTTTTTTTTTTTTTTTTTTTTCCTTTCTCAGTTTTTGTGTGTAGTTAGACATTTACGTCTGACAAAAAGATTGAGGCAGAGGAGAATGTAGATTTTTCACTGAATTTTGTTTAGAAAGTTGGTGTTAGATATTTACTACAAGGGATGTTTTTATATGAGTTTTAATTGAAAAAAGTTTCAGGTGAACATGTAGTATGCATTTGAATTATAGTTATATTATAAATCGTATTTTATAGATCTTTCGAATGCGTAAAGAAATAATAATTTAGATTTTTTATCATCATAATACGTCTTCTGCATTATTTATAAATTTGAATTATAGTATATGCAACGTAAGTAATTATTGAAAGAAGTACTTTTTCTCATGCAAAATTAGAAGGTCAGACTTGTTTTATCATTGCAAGTATTACATTACCTTTATAAGTGTTTTAAAAAAAGAAAACAGCACTTTCATCCGTTAGGTATATATAAGCTACAGTATTAAATGTAATTGACATTAACAAAGTTAAATAACAACATTTATGAAGCAGCATAAAAATATAAAATCCAGAATGCATAAATTTTTTTAAAAACTTTAATTATGATGAATAACAAGCAGCAGGAATTAAAAAAAAAAAAAAAAAAAAAAAAAACGTTTACACCATGTAAAATAAGTGAATAATTCATCAGAATTAAAAAAAAAATAATAATAAATAAATAAAAAGTGCATATTTTTTTTTATTTTTTTTTTTTTACTTTCCCTTACCCATTTGGTAGAGAAAATATTGTTTTTAGGCCACATTTTCGAAATTGAATTTTTGTTATATTTACACGTTTTGAGGTCCCCTGAATCCGAAAAACATGTTTTTTGTGGTTGTCTGCGTGTCTGTCTGTGTGTGCGAGTGCGTGTGTGTGTCTGTGTCTCTGTCTGTTATTAGCATATCTCAAGAAAAATAATGGCAGAATGTCTAAACTCGGTATTCTAAATGTGTATCATATAGGGGTGCCACACTAAACTTTTCGGTGAGACAAACGAAATGGTTCGTATACTGGGATATCCTAGAGAATTCAATTACATTATGTCTATGGGGAAATTTATGGTAAGTACAGTGCAACATCTATAGGCTGACTTAAACAAAAGGGAATGAACAAAAATATATGCGTAAAAGCATAGTTTATGTAGATTATTGTATGGAAAGCTTTCATCATTCATTTATAGGGCTACCCAAATTATTTGGATATATTGCGGCTATAGTTTGAAATTGCTGGAATTGTAATTCCTTTTGTGTTAGATGTTAATCAAATAATACTAAATTTCAGCACACAATATTATTTATAGTACATATTGGTTATAGACGATATACAGGGCTACTCAAGATAAAGCAAAGCGTTCTTTTCTATTTTATATAATTGATGGAAGTACTTTGCTATATTTCACTATGACGACGAACACTGCTCAGGAAGCAAAATTAATTTTTCATTCACATACTTTGAACAAAGTATTATTTGAATTTTCAACTGTGGTTTTTTTTTCTATATAATATCACGTTTTGAGGTAATCTGATTACTAAAGTCAAATTTTTAGCGGTCGATTTGTATGTATATCTGCTATCAGAAAAAATTATAAATAGCTGCAGGAAATTGAAATTTGGTATTTTGAAGTCCGTATTAGGTTGCCACTTAAATATTTGATTAAGATTGGCAAGTTTGAAGACAAATTAATAACAGTTTTGATTTTTAAAAAATAATTGTAGGCATTATAATTGAACGAGGGGTTGAGCGGGGCAGTACTCCCCCCCCCACACACACACACAGAATTACATGTCAAACTGTTCCTAAAGCTATTTTAGATTATTTTACAAGCACATTGAACTTCATTACCTTACGCTATTGATCTTAAGACTTAATATGTAATCTATCTTTATACTATAAATATGCAGGGTAAGAGAAAGTTGTGTGATTATGACACCAGATTATGTTAAATTTAAAATCAACATTTTTTTAATTCTAAATTTTAATTAAGAAAACTTGTTACTTTTTTTTTTTTTTTTTTTTTTTTTTTTCAAATATCGGTGAAAATAATGATTTTTGTGTATTTTATTGATTTTGAGATTATATATACATATGTATATTGATTTTACTTTAAACTACCTGCAAAATTGGATATAAAGGTTAAATTTTAAAATTTATTGCACAATCGCGTGTGATATCTCAAATTAAAGCTAACTTTTGTGTTAAATACAAATTTAAAAAATATATATATTCTTTTACAGCACAATTTTAGATGTTTGATCTCAAATGTTGAAGGAATTTGGCAGCCATTAAGATTTAAAAATATGGTATTTTTAATTATTCAGAAATACTATTTAAACAATCATTTTTATTTATTAATTTAATTTTTAATAAATTATGAAAGTATGTACTGGATATCATTAATGCCAAATACCTTTTTTCACTTTCATTTTAAGTTAATTTTAGCCATTATTAAATAGAAATTAATAAATGTTTCATGTCACACCCACCACATAAGAGATACTTATATTATATACTTTACATACTTATATACTTTATGAAAAAATCCCTTTGTTGAAAAAATGTAAAATCATTAATAACTTGAATAATTCAGTATATTTATTATTTTCGTATTTTTAAGTTTTATTTACTTCATAAACTTTAATAAATATTTATTTATTTTTTTCTTATTTGATACCAAAACAAACTTAAGCTAGATAAATATTGTATTTCTGTTTAAAAAAAAAAAAAAAAATGTTTGTTTTTTAACGGTACTTTTAATATTTTATTTGCATATTTTGTTCTGAAAGTGACAATCATTAACCAATATCTGGGGCTTAAGAAGAATTTGCACCTTTGACTTCGCACAATCGAAAATTTCATATAAAAACTTACATTTCAATTTAATATTTATAAATTGAACTATATTAATTTTGTTTAATAAAATATATATTCAGGCAACAATTCTCCCATTATTTCATATATATATTTACAGATTTGAAATCTTTAAATTGTTTTTTTTTTTTTTTTAGTTTGCATTTTTTCATGAATTCGTGAACTTCAAAAATGCTTAAAACTTTTACAGATACTTAAGAAAAGACTTGATACATTCTTTTTATTTTATTTTTATTTTTATTTTTATTTTTATTTTTATTTTTTTTTACGAAACTTTCAGTGATGCCAAGTGAAAGATGCCAAATCTCTTTAAATTTGTTGATAATATTTTATTGGAAAAATAATGATAATAATACTTCAGTAATAAATATTATTTCAAATAAAAATCAACAAGGACAAGTAATATAAAAGAAAATTTTTTAAAGCCAATTCCTACTTACAAACACGATCGAAAAAGTTTTTTTTTTTTTTTTTTTTTTTATAATTTTGAATTAGGAAATAAAAAGCGCAAGTGCAAAATGAAATAAACTAATTATAAGATAAAAAAAAAAAAAAAAAAAAAAAAAAAAAACTTTTTTATATACCATGTTTTGAATTTTCTGATGAATCATAGAACTCTTATTAATGTGCATAAAATTTTTAAAGTGATAATGACGTCAAATTTTGTGAAATGCATAATTTAACTTTTTATAATATTTTAATGTTGACATTTAATTAAATGTATTTATTTTTACGTCGAAAGAAAATGAACTCGTAATTTATTTTTGGCAACAACTAAATTATAGCCAGTATTTTAATGGCTATTTTAACGCTATTAGAATGTTATTATTTTCATATTTTAATTAATTAAAAGGAAACTAATAAACAAAATCGAAAATTGGACTTCGATGTATTGTGTTGTCACCGTGTTCTGAGCAATCCTGAAAGTCTCAAATTTCTAGCTCGTCGGGAAGTTGTTAAAAATCGGTTGCAAGATTTGTACAAGATATATATATAGGGAAAGTGTGAATTAATAGTAGGAATTGAAAAATAGGAGTGGTATTGAAAATTGTGACAAAAAATTTTAACTTTTAACTTTTTTTTAATTCAACGAAACTTAACTCTTTCGTCAAACTTAAGATAACAGCAAAATTTAATATTGAAATTTAATACCAAATAATAATAATGAAAAATTAAAGCAATGGTTTCTTTGATGAATTTTTTTTTTTTTTTTTTTTTTTTTTAACCTAAATAAGATTTAATTGTTAATTTATATTTACATTTGATGATTAAGTATAATCAGTATACGTTTTACATTCCAAATTTCTACAATGATGGATTTTTAGTATACCGGTTCATCACTTTCTATTACAGTGAGTATAAATATATTGATTTAAAAAAAAAAAACGCACTTTTAATTTATAAAAATTTAGTTTTAATTAGTTTTTGTTTGCTAATTTAAAGAAAAGAAGGTAAAAAAATTGCAGAAATGAAAACGTAAGTTTGTAAATGTAAATATATGAAGGGGGGGGGGGGTTATAAAATATGAGAAAATATGGATTTTTATATTAAAAAGAATAATAATAATAAAATAGACTATAACATCCCTCTAAAAAAATATATACATTCACTTAGAAAATTAAAAATTTTAAAATTTTCACTCATTTAAGAATTCGAAGTTTTTATTTATATATTTTGTTTGGTTTTCATTATATATGTAGTTTTTAAATATATATATATACTACTCTTTACGAAATTAAATATAAAATATTTTTAATAATTTAAAATAAATAAATAAATAAATAAAAATAAAAACTTATTTGATACAAATTTATTAACTATGAATTGAGATTTTACATAAATTTTTAGACATATTTATTATCAGGATAAAATCACGAATTCTTATCCTGAAAATATTAAATTTTTAAACACGTTTTCTTGCATAATCAAAAATACTATAATAGATTCATTTTTAACCCACTAAAAATGTCGCCCTGAAAACATGCTTTTTTTTTCTCTCTCTCTCTCTCTCTCTTCATAACGAGCTATTTCTGCAAAAGAACTTAGGTTAGAACATGAAAAATGCATAGCAGCCTACAAAGACATATAAAAAGGTGTGATCGAATTTCCCTTTGTAGGGGCCCTTCATCTTCAAAAAATAACAATCGATTTCTATTTTACTCCACGCGACTTTTCATCCCATAACACTTTTTAAAAAAAGAAAGAGAGAGAAAGAGAAAGAGAGAGAGAGAAAAGACGATCAAAAAATTGTTCTGAGACATGTTCTTGTAAGCCATATAAATAGTTCCTTTTTATTAGGGTAAGGAAGGGTGGTAACGTAAGCACCTTTTTATTTACTTATGTACAAACCACCCTTACTAGAAAATAGAAAGGGTATTTTCCTTAAAAATCAAATGCTCCCCACTCGGCAGATCAAGTCTACATGTAATACAAAAAAAAAAAAAAAAAAAAAAAAAAATTCTGATGGAAATATTTCTTTAAAAAAAAATAAATATTCAGAAAGAAAAAAGACATACTGATTGAAAATGAGGGAGAGAAAAAAAAAAAAGCATTTTTCAGTTCTTCTGAACTTAAAGAATGACCATAAATTTCTCTACCCTTGCATTTTTTGGAGGCGACATAAAAGCTTGAAATATCGAATTTCCAACATTTTTCGGTCTATCCCCCCCTTTCGAAAAGTCTTTATGCGTCCCCCGAATAAAAATATATTTTTTATATATTTCATTGTTGTCATTTTATTCAAACCTTCTTCGGCTTCGGAGTCTTTACCTCAGCATTGTTATATGTATATAGACTTCTTTTTTTTTTTTTTTTTTTTACGCCTTTTAGACGTAACATGTTTACGGCATAACAATGCCGCTGGCGGAATAAATGCAGGAGGGGGATTCTAAAGTCAATCTACGACCCACCCCTGTCTCTACTAAAAAATGCCTATCCCTTTTTCGTTCAAAAAAGGCGCGCTAAAAATCATAAAACATATGCAAGGGAGAAAAAAATTAAGAAGATATTCTGAAAAATTCTTCAGAGAAAATTGTATTTTATAGTATAGTTAAAGTTTTTTTTTTTTTTTTTTTTTTTTTTTTAAGTAAGAGAAAATCATTTTACACCCTTTATAGTTTTAGCAATTAAAGTTTATTTTTTCTAATAAAATTATGAAATATAATATTTTATAACATTTCATTTATAACATATTTATAACATTATATTATATTATATTTAAGCTTAAAACTAAACAGCATACATTTTACTCTAAAATAAAATAAAATAAAAATAAAACTAGATTTAGCTTTTCAATACAATTAAAAACAAGTTTTTTTTTTTCAATAAAATTTATTTTTCGTTAAGGGACATCGAAAGGAGAAAATATCTGAAAAATAAAAAGTATATAAATCATAACTTAAAAAATAATTGCTTCTAAAACTTGTAAATTTTATCAAGTATTAAGAACGATATTTTTAATTCTCTATTACAGCCATTAAAACAACTCTACATTTTATATTTTAAATATTTTTTAAATAAATAAGTGTCCGAGCTAATGTTTTGTCGTTTCATGATCTTGCGCGAAGAATATCGCACTGATAGTTAGCCAGAATTTAATGAAAGTTTGAGAGAGAGCCATTACATAAAATATTAATATATGAAATAACGAACGATTAACATTTTAACATTAAAATCTTTGTAATTATAAGCATGATTACGCCCAAAATAGTGAGGGACCATTGCGTCGTTGGAGAGATTAAATTGAGAAGTTTAGAAGAGCGGAAGGGAAAATAATTGCAGAAAACAGGGCAGTTTGGAATCACCTAGGAGAGACCATTGTCCTGCAGTGGATTGATGAAGGCTGAAATTTTTCATGATGAGGATTATTATGTATATATATATATATATATATATATATATAAGAAAGGATCTTTCCAGCAAAATTATTTTTTGTTATTTCAAGTATAGGGTACTTTCCCATTTGTAAAAAAAAAAAAAAAAAAAAAAAAAAAAGATTCATGTGATGTAAAATTTATATGTGATCCTGGGTGTAAGGTTCATATCAACAAAATATTAGATCTGGCATTTTCAGAAAAAATTTCATATTAAAAATACATAATTCTTCTAGCAGCTGTAATAGAGAGATAAAATTGTTTTTAATGCATGTTAAAAATTTCCAGTTTTAAAAATAGTTATTTTTCAAATTTTGCTTATATTTTTCCCATTCAAATGTACCTGACTCCTGAATAAAATAATTATCTATAAAATAATTATAAAATCTGAAATAAGTGCCCATCACTTGCATCTGAATTAAATTACCTTATGCGTTACTGAAGAAAAAAAAAACTAATTTATACATCTAATTTATACACTAATTTATACATAAAATAAGATGTTTGTGTGTGTGTGTGTGTGTGTCATCGTGTATGTTTGTCCGGAGCATTTTAGGAAAACGGCTAATCGCAGAGGTACACAAATGTGCATGGAGTTTTGTAATGAGCTCTCCTGATGCACCTCGAAGCCCGATTTTCAAATTTTTGATTAGTTTTCTTTTAATTAGAAGTTTTCTTTTATTAAGATTGGATTTTGCCATAGTATTTCTGCGTCACGCTAAAAAACAAGTCGTTTCTATTTGGAAGTAAATGTAAGGTATTTTTTACGTTGGTCAATAGCTCAGTCGGTTAACGCGTCAAGATGCTAATGCGATGGACGTGGGTTCGATACTCGGTAGCGGATGTGTTGTTTTTTTTTTCAGATAATTAATAGATAAGATGTCAATTGTAAAAGAAAAAAACACTAGAGCCCTAAAAATTATAAAATAAATATGTATTCTTGAATAGATATGGTTGTAAAAAAATCAATGCGTCATCAATAAGTCAATTTTAAAGAAAAATATAGCTGTTTCACTTTTGCAAGAGATGAAATTATTTAATCAATCAAAATATTTTAAAAAGGATTCGAGAACAACATTTGAGATTCTTTTCATATTTGTTAGATTTTTTATTTTTGACTCTTTTATTATTATTATTATTTAATTAAAATATGAAAATAATTTCCTTATAATAGATTGAAATTTAGCCATTTAAATATTAGTTTTAAATTTAATTGTTACCAAAAAAGTTTTCAGTTCATTGTTTTCGACAAAAAATAAATAAATAAATAAATAAATAAATAAATAAAATAAATAAAAAATAAAATAAAAAATAAATAAATAAATTATATATATATATATATATATATATATATATATATATATATATATATATATATATATATATATATATACATACATATATATATATATATATATATATAAGACCTTGCTACAGGCAATGGTAACCTGGACCAGATGCAGTGCGGGCGGAAAAAGTAGGCGGCATGTACCCGAAACAAGGTTTAGGGCAATTCCAATGTAGGTTTTTTTTTTTTTTTTTTTTAAGTTTTTATTTATAATGTGATATAAAAAATAAACAGTGATTCAATTCTTTTGAAAAATCATTTAAATATAGTGATCAGCGAAGCGGGCGTAGCCTGCTAGTTTTTTTTATAAAAAAGACAGCGCTACAACTTCAGGAGATATGTATATTACGATACGAGGCTTAATAAACACCAGATGCTATTGAAATTTACTTTTATCCATAAAGCGAATAAAACATTTCAATTGAAAAATTGAATAAACACTATAATAATAATAGAAGGATATTTTTTGTACTTATTATTAGACGACTATCTTTTCATAGCGCTAATAACAGAGCAAATATTTTAGTACATTTTATAAAAATTCCTGCAAATTATATTTATTTACTTATTTTTTTCACATATAAATTTTCTTTTATTTGAAAACTGAAATTTGAACAATAGTCATAAAAAGAAACGCAAGAATAATTTTGATAAACATTTTTACTAATATATATATTTTTTAATTCATATATCAGTCGTTTTTATTTATTTATTCATATTATTATTATTATTATTATTATTTTCATACAAAATAATATTCGGATTTTATAAAAATGAAATTATAATAATAAAATGAAAAATAAATGAAACAAAATAAAAAACAGAGGGGAAAATAAGTGTTTAATGAAATATCTTTTACGATTATTCTGATTAGTTCAAATCACAAGAATTGTTCTAAAGTTGTATCTGTTTTTTCTAAACAAGAAATTTAAGAATTGGAACTTTACGTTTTATTTTAAAACGGAGGTACTAATTACGTTATGAATATTTACCAAGTGGCTTAATTCTTAGTAAATATTTCCATATATCTTAATATATTAGTAAGAATAACAATATTTAACATATATGGGAAGATGTGCGTAAAATCTGCATTTAAAATTTCAAAATTTCTAATTTTCACCAGTAAGTTTAAGTATATTTATTTTATTGATTATGTTGTATAAGAAGTGCTATTAAATCAGAGATAATAATTCTCTGACAATTTATGTTTCACAATTTATGTTTAAATTATGACTTGTTTACTCTTTTTTTATTATTATTATTTAAAAGAAATGTTAATATTATTAAAAAATAATAATAAAGATAGTACTAATAATGTAATTAATAACAGTAATGCATTTAATAAAATTATTAAAAGCATTTTCCAATATATTAAAAAATAGCTCTCGCACTTAAGTTTATTCTTATTAATATATCCTAATCACAGAAATTAAGTTATCCTTACACAATCCTTTGAAAAATCGTTGTCTGTTCACAAAAAAAATTTTGTACAAGAAGTTAGATTTTTGAATTTTTCACTCTTATATAGATTATAAATGCTTTTTTTTACTTTTATTTTATTTTATTTTATTTTATTTATTTATTTATTTATTTATTTATTTATTTTTTAACGTTTACATTGGCAGTTTAAATGAACATAAATAAAGAAATTTTATTTATATATTTTTGTTTTAAACATAAATCAAAGTTATATGCTTTCATATTTGTATTTGAACTATATTTGAAAAATGACATTATAATTTGTTGGAAAATATATTGTTATTTTCATGTATATCAATACTAAATGTGACCGTTGACAAAGCATTTCTAAAGTAAGTGCTGACACTAACAATAAATAAATAAAAAGATGTAATTATTAAAAATCTACAAAATCATCGGGTTCCATCCGCCCCTACCAATATAGAACCGGATGTATGCAAGAATAATTTGAGAATAACCCCTTCTAAAATTCTTTCAGAAAGGTTCAGACATCGTAAAAAAAAAGGAGAGGGGAGAAAAGAATAAAATCGACTGAAGTCCTACGTCAAAGCAACCCTTCCACATCCTGACTTGAGATTTTTATGCGTCTAAAATTCTTTTTTTTTTTTTTTCTTGTAGAATAAAAGGAAAATCCTAAAATATATATAAAAAATTACCCTAAAATTCTCTTGAGAATTTACTACTCCTTCAGTCCTTTTACAACGACTGCATTCTGGAAAAATTTCCCCAAGTTAAAAAGAATAAATAAATAAGTATAAAAATAGACGTTTATTGCCTCCCTTTTGCCCCCACCGAATCTTTTCCTTATTTTTGTGTTACCGATAAAATAGTGTTTGTTTAACTAAAGCTCAGTGTTTCAAATGAAAAAAGAAAGGGGTGGAGGGGGTGAATTGGAGATTTTTACATTTCCCTCGTTTTATACGCCATGATAGGGGACTATAAATTTTAAATGTCGTGACAGGCAGATTCAGATTGGGTGAACCAATTATATTAATAGGTCTCTCAAACTCATAGTCAGTGATGAAAAGAACGTTTTGGAGCTTTAGATGCATACAGTGTTTTTTTTTTTTTTTTTTTGTTTTGTTTTTTTTTTACTCGTGGATTTTGACAGTGATGAGTCTTAAAAATAAGTGGGCTGTGGGAGGGAGGATGCAATTTGTTTATGAGATTGAACTGGAAAATTTAAGAATGGAAAAATTAATTATATGCACAGTGTGTGATTTCTCCACCCCTTCTTCTTTTTTTAAATAAATTTGTGCCAGAGTCTGTCAGATTATACTTATCGAGAAACCTTATATAGTGCTTTTACAAAAACATATTTTTTCACTAAATTTATTATTATTATTATTATTATTATAAATCATATTCGAATAGAATCTTAAATTTTGCAATGGTTAATAGCCTTCTTTAAAAACTTAAATAAGATAAATTATATTATTCTTTTTTAAGTTAAGATTTATTATTACTTTTTGTTTATTTTATGTACGAGTGTATTTTTCTGATTGATTGGTCGCGATGCTGTTTTGAAAATACCCACACTCCGTTTTAATTATGTGTGCGCATATGCATGAGAAAATATAATCTCTAGAGTCCATTAACATACATGTAAGAACATGAGTATGTATTAAAAATATAGCGAACTACATTCAAACCTTGTATCCTGCACGCGTACCTATTTTTTTTTTTTTTTTTTTTTTTTTTTTTTTTTCCAAACAAATGTCTGTTATCTTCTGGTTCGCTGTCTTGGGGGATTTCAACCTTATTAAAGAATCAAAAAGTTTTTAAGCCCCCATTATCTTGATATTCAAAAAAGTAAGTTGACAGCCATCATTCATATCCAGCTTAAAACTTAAATGATAATTAGAGCTAATTTTTTTTTTTTTTTTTTAGACATATGCAATTTTTGTGGATTCACAAGTCAATAATGAATCCTAGAAAGAATCTTTTAAAGAAAAAATTATGATAATACAGCTGAGAAAAGTTTTTAAAGAAGTTGTTGTTTCCATAAAACATATTTACGGATAAGTACCCTTAAAAATGAAGGACTATGTCTCCAGTTGTATGATTTCCATTTCTATATGCATGTTTACCTCGAGGAGAAAAAGTAAACAAAGATAAGGCCAAAAATATAAATAAATAAATAAAAACTAAGTACTTTTTCACAGATAATTAATTATTGCCAGCTGCTTGCGTAATTTCATTACCAAGAAATTCGTGCCAGAGAACTCTAAGAGTTGTATATCTGTGGACAGATGTATTTATAGATACACTCGACTATGTCGAATTCTGCATCGAAAGACAAATGTGCCTAACGGTTTCTAGAGAGACAAGCACGTGTTATTCTCTACGCCATTTTAAAATAAATGAATAAAATGAGAAAAATCATGGAAAAATATGAAGAGGTCTTTATATTTCTCTTTCTCACTCTTTCTCTCTCTCTCTCTCACTCTTTCTTTTTCTTTTTTTTTTTTTTTTTTTTTTGTCAACAATTTGAAGTGTTTACTATTTACAGTTAGTTGACAGTAAGTACTTATAACTCCCTTTTTACAAGAGTTACTACAGCTGCTAAATTTAACTCGCTATAGAATTATTAAAGAGTAAGATGTTGCTCGTTTATTTTTATTATTAATTATGAAATACGTTTAAAATACTGTAATAAATAAAAATAGGGTTCCTCACATTATTTAATTTTTTTTTTTACTTAAAATTAGCTTATTTAAACTTTCTACAAAAGAAATTCCGTTTCACTAAAAAAGGGGGTAATCTAGTCAAGGAAATTAAAGAGAAACAATATACACATTTAGTGGCAAGAAAAATATTTTAGTATATATAAGAGTAAGTGTAAGGATCTACACCTAAAGATGAATCTAGATCATTAAAGTGATGGAAAATTCCTTAAATTAGAATTACCTTATCTGTTTAAAATTACTTTTATCAGACAAGAACTAAAAAAAAAAAAAAAAAAAAAACTTAAAACGTGTAAAGATAAACTAAACAAAGAAATAACTTAATATCTAAAATACACGAAATCGTCTAAAATATTGATAAAACGTGGCTCTCTTTCGGACTCTAAAATTTATATACTTAGAGTTATTCGAGAGTTATTGCTTTTAAGAGTTATTCTGAAGAAAAAAACTGAATTTGAATAACTTGTTCTGATATCGCAACAACTGGAACTTTTTTTATAAATTTTTAAATTATATTTTATATCAGAATATTTCAGACAAAAGCACCGTATAAAAAAGGAATTAGAAATTTCTAACATAATATAGCAGTAAAAATCTGTTGTTTCTTACTATCAAATAAAACTTCTTGACGCCTTAACCAGTTTTAAAATTAAATTTAAAGACAAAAAGATGCATGCTTTCGAATGTAACATATCTCTTTAAAACGCTTTTGTGTTCAATTTAATATTTTGTACAGTTACATAGATGTGCAGACATAACTCAGTTATTTTAAATTAACATAAGCAATCATTAATATACATTTTTTTATTTTTATATGAATGAAGGATTATTAAGGTTATATAATAACTTACTGATAAAGAAAGTTAACACAATATCGAACTGAAAAATGGGGAAACAGATATCAGTAAATTAAATTTGATTCCGTCTGCATTTAGTCAAAACTGTACCAGTTACAGGTTGTATCAATACATTTTAAAAAATTTCAGTAAATTTATTAAAATATTTCTTTAGAACCGCATCCAATTTACAACAATTTTCAGTTTAACAAAAAAAATCGAAATTCTTATCCTTATTCTTTCTCTTTATATAAATATATTAATTGTTTTATTGTGCATTAAAAATTAAAATTAAATATTTCTATTTCACAAAAACTATTATAAATCCCTAATGTGCAGTCGCTAATATTTAATTAACATAATGTTAGCCATTAATATATAGCTATAATTAATTATTCATATATATATATATATATATATATTCATGTCCATCTGTTTTTCGCTTTAATTTTATGTATGACTTATAAACGATTTCCAGTAGTTTTTCTGTTGAAATTTTTAACAGTGTAAATAAAATTCATGCTACCTCCAACCAAAACACAACCCAGACATCTAATTGCGATGTTTGTTTTCAAAGATAAACTCGTTTAAGAAAGCAAAATTCGAGATAAATCTCTCTTATACTTCGTTCTGTTTTCTTAAAGAAAAAGAAAACTACGAAAGAAAAAAAAAAAAAAAAAAAAAAAAATCCCCTATACGGTAACTTCAAGAATGGTGTATCCTGCAAACAAGCATAGCTTTGAACAGAGAATTTTCAAATCACGAGGTATTTAGGCTTATCCCATTTCTGAGACGAACCAACTTCAAAAGGGAAAAAGAGATATTTATTTCTCTTTATCTATCTATATTTTATGCGTCTATATTTTTCCCTTGCAAAACAGGAGGAAAAGGAAAAATATTCGTTCTCTATACGAAAGTACATCTTTAAATTCGTGCGTCAAAAATTTTGTACCACTAAGTGGGATTTTTCCCAGCAAAATCTAGAATGTTTAAGATCTTTGTAAACGGAGGGTTGAATGGAAATTATAAAAGAAACGAAATGAAAAATAGAGCTATGTGGGAAAAAATGTCACCAGTTCTCTTTTATTTCCGCATTTCCACGCCTGTCGAGATCTTCTGAATAATTTGGTAGTTTCCTTGCTCTAGATGCCTCGGTTTCTAGTACTTCTTGATTTGAAATTTTTACCTACTCAGTTGCAGTGAAGCATTTTTTTGCGCGGTGCACTACATGTAATGTTGTTTTCTCTAATGTAAAGTGGAGTTGAAAAAGTTTTTGACTCTGCAAATTCGTTTTTCGTCTTTTTAGGATAAAAAGAGTTAAGAAAATAATGTATTCTAGGGTCTAAAGTTTTCTTTTTATCTTTTGTTGATAATGTTAAGTAAACAAAAGTTTATGTACTTGTTAAATATTTCAAGACATTTAAAAAGTATATATACATTAAACATTTATAGGCCTGTAACATCATTTGACAGCATATTTTTGATTTAAGAAAGGGTTTATCAGTTTTAATTATTATAGCATACCGCATACTAAAGATTTGAAATTTTTAAATAGCATAATTATATTAAATGTTTATAAGTATAAAATAATCTAATTAATACTTGATTTGAATTTCTTGATTTTAAATTTTTACCTACTCAGTTACATTGAAGTATTTTTTTTAGCAGAACACTGTATGCAGTATGATTTACGCTTAACTAACGTGGAGTTAAAAGAAGCTGTTGTCTATGCACTTGCATATTTGTTTTTCATTATTTAGGAAGGATATGATTCAAGAGGAAAGAAACCAGAAAATATTTTCTAATACCTCGATTTTTTTTTTTTTTTTTTTTCCTTTCTCTCTCTCTCTCTCACTTTCTTTTTATTTTTTATTTTTTTCAATGATGTCAAAACAAGAAATTATATTTTATGTTAAAACATGTAATATATAACATAATTTTTACTTTCTCTTACCCATAAGGTAGAGAAAGTACTGTTTTTGGGTCAAATTTTCGAACGCGAGTTTTTGTTATATTTACATGTTCTCAGGTCCCCTGCATACGAAAATCATGTTTTTAGCAAATGATCTGTGTGTGTGTCTGTGTGTGTGTCTGTCTGTTATCAGCATATCTCAAGAAAAAATAGTAGCAGACATTCCAAACTTGGCATTCTAAATGTGTATCATATAGGGATGCTACAGTAAGCTTTTCGTTAAGATCAAGCAAATGGTTCGTGTACAGGGACAATCAAGATAATTCTAATACATTACGTCCATGGGGGAAATTGCAGGTAAGTAGAGTTTAACGTCTATAGACTGCACTAAACCAAACGAAACAAATATATATTTTTTGTAATAGAGATAGTCAACTGGGAAAAAAAATTGTGTATGTAGGAGCCTCGCCCCCCCCCCCTGGGGGAGGAAGTCCCCCCTCGAAGGGAGTAAATTTTCATGATGAGTATCTTTCAAAAGAGCCCGCCAATACCTTTAAAATAAATGGTAGAACCATCGATCCGATCAGCGATAATTTAAAACAAAGTTATCGATTTTTTTTACTTTTAACGAAAAAAAATTAGAAAAAAAAAAATCGTATTTTTTATTTATTTATTTATTTATTTATTTATTTATTTTTAATATTGAGAATAAAATGGACTTTTTTTTTATATTTGGTGTTATACTACTTCCCTAATATAGAAATCATCTGCATTATCATAAAATATAATTTTTTCAAATAATAATTTTGTAAATTATTTTTAAAAAACAAAATTATTTTTTAATAACCGAATTAAATTCTATATAAATGTAGGTGCATTAATGAAACGGGGGAAGGGGGGGGGGTTGAAGGGGGCGGTAGCCCACCTCACACAGAACTAATTATCATATAAAACTCTCCTGAAGCCTAATTTGAATTGTTTAAGTAGGTTTACATAACATCGTTATCTTACCTCTTTATCTCCAACCTATATTTATAGCATTAAATTTCAGGGTAAGAGAAAGTCGTGTGAGTGACACACCAGATTATTTAACTCTATCTAACAGTTTATTTTTAAAATTAGAATAAGGGACCCATCAATTTTAATTATTGCATGCCCTACACCATTGATTTAAATTCTCTAAATAGTTTATTTAGTTAAAAAGTAAAAAAGAAAAGAAAGAAAAGATTGGTGCGAAGGATGATTAACTCTAATTATTATGTATGTGCCTAATTTATTCAAGATTTAATCAAAATTTGAATTATACTTTTCTGTTTCGGTAAATTTAACGTTTCAAATTCGTTTCGCTTATTTTAAAATTTACAGATTTATAATTTAAATTTTACAGATTTAATTTTACAGATTTAAATATTTATTTTATTATTTTCGCTATTTTTAAATTTTAAAGCTAAGGGAATAAAAAAATAACATATTTTTAAATGTCTCATTCTTGATATAATACTTTATATATTAATATATATATATATATATATATATATATAATAAAGATGATCTATTAAGCATAGTAGAAGTCAAGCAACAGATACAAGATCACTGAAACACCAATGACCAATAAGATTAAAAAAAAAAAAAAAAAAATCATCAGTGGATGAAATACACTAATGTAAAGAAAGCAGATCTATTAATTAACAGCCTGCAAAACAAACGAATCAATAAAGTAAAACAACAAATCTTAACTTTAAACCATAAACTTATCAAAATTAATGAAAAAACAACCCAAGAAACACAAGATAGGAAGAAGGAGGCAGGCGGCAAGACTTGTGACTTGCCTGTGGGGTTACACTAGTTTTACGCCGGCAACACTCCCCCAGCCTGCCACAACCAGAACAGGAACCATAAGGATTTAAAAATGCAAAATTTCTAAGCAGATGAACAACATTGAAACCACAAAGCCACAATGAAATTCACCGATTGATCACATTGTGTTTAACAGTATAATTAGAACATTAAATATAGTTGACAACTCAAAAAGGAAAAATCTGAAATTTTATTGGAAAATGAAAGTTTGCATAGTAATACAAAGCAAATGCAACAAGCCTTCTATTTTTTTTTTTTTTTTTGTATTTAATTTCACAAACCCACCCAACCATCCAGCCTTACAACACCACCCCACCTCCGTAATCAAACATCTGCCCACCCAACCGCCACCTTTTTTATTGTCTTTTATTATTTTATGATTTTTTTGTTGATATACACAAGAGTGTACACAGCTTTTTTTTTTTTTTTTTTTGTACTGACAGAGACATGGTTAAGGATATAAAATAGAAAATACAAAGTTTTTAGGAAAACCCATTTTAGCAGTGGCTGTGATCAGTTTATTAATATTCTTGTTTTTAAACTTTGCAGAGCATAAATTATTAATTCGAAATAAATGATTAATGATGATGTTTCTGAATACCGAAAGATGCAGACATGAATTAAAATGTGTAAATAAGTTGACATTAAAACAAAAATCTTGCCGTTTGTCATAGATATCTGTGTAAAGTTTATTACCATCTATGATTATTTTGAGATCTAAAAAGTTAATTGATTGATTAGTCAGAGTGTTTTGAGTTAGCTTTAAATTAGGTGGATAATTGAATATATATATATATATAAACTGATAGTGTTGTTCGTTTAATTTTTTAAAATTTAATTTAATGCGCAAATTTTGTGTAATTCAAAAAATGTCCATTCGGAAATGTCCATTCAATTTTAATTAATTAAATAAATCATCAACTTTAATTCAGTTTCATAACAAGCAGAAGAAGGATTCAGAGTAAGTCAATAAAAATAAATAACCTATACAAAATATTAAAGTTTAATTTCTTTCAGTGTATATATAGCACGTGAAGCTTTGTTAATAATAATAATAATAATAATAAACCCTATAATATACTAAAATAACCTGAAAAATAAAATAACAATAAATGGAACTTTATAATTTAATAATAATAAAAAATGAAAAAATATTTTTATATCAGAGGATTTTTTTTTTTTTTTTTTTTTTTTTTTTACAAAATTCGATCGCAGACGTCTGGCTTCAAAAAATAAATAAATAATGGAACATTTTATCACATTTTATATTATATTCTTTCCTAACATTGCTTAACGTTTCATCAGAGTGTAATTTAACGGGAATTTCCAAGCTTCGAGTAATTTATTCTGTCATTTGGGATTCATATATACAGACGTTTTGCACCTGCCATTCAATACAACAGTTTCTACCATTTTAGTTGTCATAGCAACAAAAGTGTAACAAAATTATCACGTTTAGAAGTTTGAAGTGGTCAACACGTATTAGAATTTGACAGAGCAATTTCCTAAGCTGTTAATGCAACCCACACAAACCGCCCACGCAAACAACACGAAAGAGGGAGAGGGGGGAAGGGTTTTTCATACTAGGGTGTAATGCCACATGAATGATTACAAAAAGGCAGATTCTTTTTTTTTTTTTTTTTCTATAAATATATAAGTGCCATTTCATATTATTTTAAAATTCCAGTAATGTCTCGTTTTAAATACAAAGGAATCTATTTTGTACGTTTTACAACATCGCGTTTTTTTTTTTTTTTTTTTTTTTTTTTTTTGATAAATATTTATACGAAGTGTCAAAGCAAATTTTGTGGTTTTCTGCTATGAACTTATAATGCTAATGAATTCATAACTTTTAATAATTTTCTCTAAGTTTTCATGTATATGTGTCTAATTTTATCTTTTTTTTTTTTTTTTTCTTTTTTCGTCCAAATAGGTGGAGGTATGTTCTTGCCAGTATTATTTTTAATAAAGAATTAATTATAATAAATTATATTTTTTTCCTTCGAAATTATTTTTAATCCATAAATAGCGTTTATTTATTATTATTGTTATTATTTTATGAGAAAAACCCATACTGCTCACTAGAAAAAAGAATCGAAATATCCACTTGATAAGAAACTGATAAAAAAATATAAATAAATAAATAAATAAAATTACACAATAAAATAACATAAAAAATCAATGAGATTATTTAATTAATAATGATGAGTAATGAGACTGTAACTTCAGGGACTTTTATTTTTCAGGAAAACAGAAAACGCAAGACTTGGACCCATAAAAATATAAACTATAGTCTGAATATATTTATTTAGGGAAATGTTTTCATTTAATGAAGAATTATTAATTGTTTTATGGTTGGATTAATGTCATGTACAAAGGATTTTGTACATGTATTTTTACCTTTTATTTAAAATAAGATATATTTAAAATTAATGTAAGTTATTTAAAATTATAAAGCTGCATTTGTATAACTAACATTTCATTATTAATCAAGGAGTAACCTTTATTTTCATCAGTGCATTTTACTTTATTTTATTTATTTGTATATTTATCCATCTCTTCACTTTGCATCAATGGTGTTTCCCTGTATATCAGTTTCAATGTAGGCACGAGTGCTGCAATCAAAGCGGCAACGTTGCCACTTTGATTGCAGCACTCGTGCCTACTTTGTTTGCCTGACGAAGGGTCGTGTGTTTTTTCGACCCGAAACAATTTTTACGAGTTTATTGTATTTTGTTTATTCAAAGTTTTGTACTTATTAATATACAGGACTCTCTAAAATTATGCTAAACGTTCTATTCTATTAAATGTAATTAATTACTATGTCGACGACCACTGCTAAAGAAGCAAAATTAATTTTTCATACGCATGTTATAAACATAGTATTTTTTGAAATTTCAACTTTGTTTTTTTTTTTATAATATTTCGTTTTGAGGTTCCCTGATTGCGAAAGTCCAATTTTTAGTTGTCGATTTGTATGCATATCTGTTTTCAGCTTACTTAACAACAAATAACTTCAGGAAATTCAAATTTAATATTTTGAAGTCCGTATTAGGTGCCACTTAAAAGTTTGACCAACATGGTAAATTTGAAAGCAAATTAATAATAGCTTTGATTTTTTTTTTTTTTTTTTTATAATTGTAGGTACTATAATTGAACGAAGGTTTAAATGGGCGGTAACCTCCTCCCCCCTCACACAGAATTAAATGTTAAATGAAGCTGTTCCTAAACCTGTTTTAGATTATTTTAAAAGTACATTGAACTTTATTATCTTACGCTATTATTCTTAATATACAATCTATCTTTATAGTATAAATATGCAGGTTAAGAGAAAGTCGTGTGAGTGACACACCAAATTATTTTGTATATATATGTATATATTTATCTATATCTTCATTTTACATAAATGGTGTTCCTATGTATATCAATTTTATTTTATATTATTATTTATTACGCCATGAAAGTTACTGTTTTCAGTCTGCGATAAAAGCATAGTCACCTCCCACCTTGACTGAAAAAGGATTAAACATTTTAATTCATTATAGGATAGAGTTCTAATTGTAATTTTTGGTAAGAAAAAATGAAGAACTTAATTTAATTCATGTATATTTACACGAGTATAAGAAAAATTACAATTGTAGGGGAAAAAAAGTCTTGTACCACTGTTTAATTATGAAACACTCTCCCACATTTTCAGTTAAAGAAGTAGCCATTGTGAGAGAAACAACAAAAATTTGACGAAGGCGTGTTTCGATTTTACATCCCATACCTTGCCTACAGACATGCACATGCACACGCATGTTATATAAAATCGTGCATCATACAGATCGTGAGGCACTTTTTCATACTTGTGGGGAAAGAAATAATTATTATGTTATATTATTGAAATTATTATATTACTGAAATCGATATAAGGCGAATTTTGATTTTAGTTTCCAACTACATTATTATTATTAGTAGTAGTAGTCGTAGTAGTATTTTTATTTATATATTACCTTTATTTATTTATTTTATTACTTATTTATTTCTTTATATTTTTGTCCATTCGAATAATTGAGATTGGGGGGGGGGCGACTTTAAGTTATTTATTTATTTGTTTTTTCAACAAATGAATCTTTAGACGAAGGATGAATATACAGTTAGTAGACATAAAGCTCTTAAATATACCAGTCTCAGTTAGCCGGCTTCCAGGTAGTATGTTATAATGACAATGAAGCCTGTCAAATTAAGCGATGCAATCATTTAGTATATATCTTGCATGAAAGTATGATTGAATAAAATTGTTTATCACTACAAACTTTTATCAATACAATCTGAGGTTTATTAAAGCATTTAATTTATAAATGTTTATTTATATTCATACTAACTTTGTCTCATTTAAAACTATGTTAATTAGTTAAGACTAAATTTATTACTTTAAAGAATTTAAGCAACAAAGTAAAATTATTAAGATATTTTATTTTAATTGTTATTTCATTTTATTATTGAAGTTTATTCATTTTATTGTTGAAGTTATTGTATTCATTTTATTATTGAAGTAACTTATTTTATTATTTTTTTATTGTTTTGTTTTGTTATTTTATTTTGTTATTTTATTTTATTTTTGTTTAATATTCTTTTATTTTATTATAAGTATTTTATTTTATTATTTATTTATAATACTTTTTTAATATAAATTATTGATTTATATGTTTTATTTTATTATTATTATTTCAGTATTGTTAAAATTTATTATGTTATACCATTACAACTACAAATGTCGATTAAGCATAGCTTTTTTATATTGTTTTAGAATAAATAATTGAAACAATTTTAAAATGTCTTGTATTGATTTAAAAAAAGATTTAAAAAAATAAACGGCTTTGTTAATCAAACAAAACTGTCAGTACTTAATTTTAATTAATGTTGTGAAGTGTAGAAAATTATTCAGTTTTTGACGATGATTCAAAGGTTTGTGAACAAAAGCAAATTCGTAAAGACATTCTGGGAATCTTAACTTATTAGTAATTTGATAACGACTTTTTATAATACTAGAAAATAAAACAGTTTTAAAAATTAAACCATTTGCTTGAATTTCAAATACAGTTGGAACCAATGAAATATAGAAAAATACCTTCCCGCCCATAATTAAAAACCCTATTAATGGTCAATATTTCAAAATAATAGTACGTTGAAGCAGAAATTTTCTTAGATTTATTATTATTTATTTATTTATTTTTGTCATGTTTATAATTAAATATGAATTTTTCTCGAGTGACATAAATTAAATTAATAATTGAATAATTAAAATAAATGAATGAATGATTGAATGAAGAGTGTAAAATTGGGGCAAGATAAATCAATTAATTAGTAGACCGAACATCAAGTAATTACTAAATGATGTTGAGTCTTTATACAAAAACGATGACCATTCGGAATCTATAACAATCGATAAAAAGCTTTATAAAACCACCAGTGAGAATAAAAATATACAAATGATTCTTATTACATTTTGTAAATTGTAACACATATCTATAATTTTAGCTTCTGGAATCCCTTTTAAACTTCAGTTACCTAACATTTTGATATATCAGGTACTTTTTAGTTTAAATTAGTTGGTAATTACATATTTTTTCTTAATCGCTTTCACTTGGGGATGTGTAAAAATATTAAGGCTAACTTATAATACACAGTATCTCGTTATAGTATCAGATTTTAATTATATTATCTGATTTTAATTATTTTGAATAATGAGTAGCTAATTCAATTTATTTTTTGTTTCATTTAGAAATATAACCTAAGAAATTCTTTTTAAAACAGTAATTACAGGATAGTACAGTAATATAGTAATTTCATATTAAAGACGTAATATGTACATTCTTTGCTCCTCTCCTACAATCTTAAATGATTTCCACTTCATTTTCTCAAACATGCATTTATAAATTAATGTCTAGTCTAACTTGTAATCATATGATATATGAATATATATATATATATATATAGAGAGAGAGAGAGAGAGAGTATGAAATAAGGACTAAAAATACAGAAAGTTGTACCATTATTAAACATGGGTCTGAAGAGTCATAGAAACCAGCAAATAAAACTGCAAATTATCTTAACAATAAATAATTTTAAAAGAATTGCTTGTTTTATAAATAATAAAACTAGCATGTTGTGGCCACCACAAGACTTTCTTCTATATTTTCCTATACAAATTCACTCAGAAACAATATTAAAAAAAAAAAAAAAAAAAAAAAAAAAAAACTATTTTTTTTTCTAAGTTTTTTTTCGTTAAAAGTAAAAAAAAAAATCGATAACTTTGTTTTAAATTATCACATATTTATAGTTCAACCATTCGTTTTAAAAGTATTTACGAGACCTTTCGAAAGATACCCATCTTGAAAATTAAACCCAAGCGATGTCCCCACATGCACAAAGTTCTTTTCCTAGTTAACTACTACTATTATCAATAATTCATATTAATTTTAGAATCACAAGCTAAGAATAACTCTCATTATGTACATTTATACGAAATTTTGTCCTATACTGCCATGTTAAAAATTTAGAAAGAAAATACGATCACAGTGCCACCTGTTGAGCGATTGATCCCCAAATCTAGTTAGCATCAGTTTATGTTAGGGTGCAACTAAATACCAAGTTTGGTTAAATTTCATTCATTGGTTCGCGAGAAACAGTGGATACAAAATTCGTATGTTACAGACACACAGACAGACAGACATATTTTAAAATCTATCATTCGTGTTCAGGACATCCGAAAACGTGTAAATCCATCAAAAAACGGAGTTCGAAAATTTTCACTAATCCAATACTTTCTCTATATTACATATAGATGAAAGTAAAAATAATAAGATGATTAAGGACATAATCGAGATCTAACAACTCTGTGCTTATTCTAAAATTAAAATTGCACAAACATACAGAAAATATAAATCCTTTCTAAGAGAAACTTTGTCTTAGAAATAAAAGTAGTGATTTTTTTTTCGAAACACACTCTCTTCAGAAAGTAACGAAACACTTCAGCTCAAAAAATCATTTGAAGATTCGGAAATACAATCGAAATGCATGCATACAAAAAACAAATAATTCGTCTACCTGAAATTTCGATACATGAGCAAAGGATGCTATCGAATAAAGCAACCTGCTACATAATTCAAAACTGCAGAAAAAAAAAAAAAAAAAAAAAACCTTCGGATAAGAGCGAGGCGTTTCTGAAATTGAACACGCTGTGCCCAAAATAAGGAATAATATACATATAAATGAATGCAATGGGAGCTGAATTCGGCCAAAATATATAAGCAAACTTACCATGATATTTGATATTCAGTGATATGAACCTGCCTCAAATTTTATAGTTCTTCCTAGATGTTCGTTTAACATGTAGAGCAGTTTTTATCTGTGTTAGATCCAGCAGGTTGAAGGAATCGGCTCACTAAAGCCCCACCACCTCCCACTCAACCTCTCCCAATTCACTCCGAAATTTTCAATACAAACTTCTAAGTAAACGATGTAAAAGGGGGAAGAGGCAGTAATAATTTATAGAGTTCTTATACTTGCCGTAGGAAGAAGCAAAGACTGTTTTCTGATTGCAAGTAAAGACGCTTCTATTTTTTTTTTTTTTTTTTTTTACTTCAAATGCATTTTAACAAAATGGAGTGGAAGAAAGCCTTTTTTCAAAGGAGAATACTTGAAAAATCTTGAATTGGATGGTTTGGTATCAGTGACATGTTATTAAAGGATATGCTTTAGAGAAATGAACGCTGAATTCATGATGCTGAAATTGCCTTGAGGATTTCAAATGAAAATATTTTGAAGACGGCTGATTATTTTAAACTGTGATGTAATTGAAGTCAAGCTCGTTTTGGAAAAACAGTTCCTAAGGGGCAGTACTTCAGAAGTTTCGATCAGGAAATTTAAATACCTAGTAGGTTCGTCTGTTTTTCTGAGATCCCAAAACCTGATATCAAGAGATTGTTGAGATTTATAAAAAATGCTTTATAATGGCGTAGAAAATCATTATCACTTTTAGGATTAAGGAATATTTTTCGTGTTGATTACGGTACATTTTGAAATTTTTAAATGTAACACGAAACATCTGAAATATGCATTTACATATTTTTTAGGGGATTTGTAATGAAGTAGAAATTGTTCTTTAAATTAATTTAAAAATATGGAAGAGAAATAAAGACTATAAAAATATTAAATAAACGTTACAAGAAAAGGAGTGGGATACTCAAAAGTTTTCTTTAAATGTTTATATTTATTTTATTTATTTTATTTCAACTCCAAATAGCATCTGAAATATTTCTCTGGATAATTTTCAAATGTTAAAGGCTTAAAATAATATCAGATAAATATATAATGAATTATTACAATGGAAGTGATTTTTCGAACAATTCTTTTAACTATATTTAAACTTTAAAACTTCTTCACACACCATAAAACTGAAGACAGCACAACGGATTTCGAAAGGGCGTGGCCTTTCTTCATCAGGTGCAAAAAACACATGCTACTGCCTTGGAGGCAAATGCAAGGCATACAAAAGCAAGACTACTTTTGCCACATATCTTGCATTTGCCTCCAAGTCAGTAGCACGTATTTTTTGCACCTGATGAAGAAAGGCCACGTCCTTTCGAAACCGGTTGTGCTGTCTCCCTTTTTATGGTTTGTAAAGAAGTTTTAAAGTTTAAATATTAAGTGTACCAGTTTTGAATTTAATACTTTTAATTGGCTTACAATGTGGAGTCTAGTTTAAGAGATCGCTTTATGTTCTTCTTTTTTTTTTTTTTTTACATTCAGGGTCTTTAGATCAAGATATGAGACAAAATTGGATTACAAGTCACTACTGACATCCATGCTTAAATCGGGATTCGAACCCGGTCCCCGATGACTGAACACCAAAACGCTTACAATGAGGGGATTTAGCAAGTTGGGTTATAAAATTGTGATAAGTGAATATTTCTGTTTGTTTGAAAAAATCTTTAATATCGTAAGTTATTCCTGAATATAAAATTAATATTATGTGAGGAAAAACTGCAAGTAACTAATTTAGAGGTTCTGTTAACAGAAAAAAAGAATTTAGAAACTTTTAAACAATATCAAATCGATATTTGTTAAAAATGGGTTAAAATCATTTGAAATTTACGATGGTAATGGTTGTTTAAATTCATTCTTTTAAATATCTTACCAGAAAAATATTTAATAAAATGGATTATAAAATTCTAATAAGATTATAATTTTATTAATATCAAAAATACTTTAACAAATGAGTTATATTTAAATTTAAAGGTCTATTTATAAATATTTTATCACTAGAAAAATTAAGTAATTATTTCAGAAATAATTTAGTTATTATAATAATAAATTTATAATCCTTTAAATAATATCAGATATGTACTTGTTAAAAAACGAATTAAATTTAAAATAGAAGTCAACATTTGAAACAATTTTTAAAATATTTTGTAAGAAGAAGACTGAAATGTAGTTATTAGAAAAGGCAATGAAAGTAATACTATAATAATGAATATTAGTAGTGTTAATAATGAATTTATAGTAGTGTTGTGTAAGTTACACGAAAAAAATTAAAAGTAAAATCAATTTAATAATAATTATAGCAATGAATATGATTTTATAAAAAATGAAATTCAACATTATTACACTATTTAAGTATACTTTCCGAATAAAAAATTGGAGCTGGTAATTGGAAGATTGTTGGTTAGATACTCGAGCCATCCAAAGACCGTTGGGTACACTAATGTTGGCTGGTGCACATAAAATAAATCGTGGCCGCAATGTCCTCCATGTTCCCATCCAAATTGTATCTCAGGGGGTTACCGAAGCGAGGGGGCCATTTCCTCCGTGGAGGATCAAAATTGTGATGGTATGTCTCCGGACCATTCTTAGGAGTGTGTCCCAGACATTCGCCAATTACCCATAACGCAGTACTAGTGCGATGTTAAACTCACCTTAACTACCTACCTACCAAACAAAAAATTGAGTACCTGTTTTACGCTTAGCTAGTTTCAGAAACACAAAACATTAACTTGGTGTTTCTTTAGTTGAAATGAAGAAAAGAGAGATAAAAACTTTGTTTTGTAGAATTGTTAAAAAGGGAAATAAAGTAAAATATTTTAATTGTGCATATTCAGTTTATAACAAAGTAGATACTTCTATTCCTTCTTCCACCCCCTAATCTACAGACATATTTTCTCACGTTAATATTTATATATATTACAATACATATATACATAGATATAGGGTTGTTCGGAAAGAAATTTCGTTTTTTCCTTCGAAAATGAAAGACGATTTTCTTATATTGTATAAATATTTTAATGAATTATATATTCTCCACTTTGATCGGTTTCTTAGCGATCTCACGAGTTGTTATTTGGCAGTTTTTCATAAATCAATACTTTATTTTGTCTTCATTAGCACAAACTGGTTTTCTAGAACGTTATGCATCTTCAGCTCAAAATTGCCAGAACAAAATTTGGTAAACCAGTTTTGACAATAGCGTTCTTTAAATAAATTTTCTGTGCACACATCGTATACTTTTTTTCCTTGTTTGAATAGTATTTTCGCATTTTTGATAGCAAAAACAAAATATGCCGAAAATGTCGCTTCTGATTTTCTTTGTTTGATAGGGCACCAATCAAAAACTATTGAGCAGAATAAAACGACCTTTTTCGCAAGCAAGCCTTGCTATATCAGCTGTCACAATATGTAATGGCAATGCAACTTAAATGTGAAGAAGGTGTGAAAAAAATACAATTAAATCCTCTGATGAGAAAAACGAAATGACTTTCCGAACAACCCAATAGAAAGAGAGATATAAAGAGAGATACATATCATATATATCGATATAGGTATGTATGTTTACCGATTCGATAGGTTTACTTTCGGCAATCAGAAACGACCAATTATTATTGAATCGAAAACAAAAAAAAAAAAAAAAAAAAAAAAAAAAAAATTAGAAGGTTTTTAATCGATTTTTGCTCATTATGAAATTTTGTGAGTATTTGTAGTTCTAAATTTTTAATAAGTCAACATTCCAAGAAAATAGGGAAATACAACTTAATACCCTTCGGATGAATGAGTAATCTTCCCTTACAAAAGCTTAATTTTTAACTGGCTTTATCCTTTTAAGGAGGAAAAAGAGGTTGTTCTGTTTATGTTTTTCACGATAGAGGTGTAATTGTTCGTAGCTTTAAAAAATATCATTACTTTTTTTTTTTTTTTTTTTTTTTTTTTTTAGTGATATTTTATGAACATTAAATATAAATACATAAATAATCAAGATTGAATTTATTTTTGAAAATTATTTAACAGGGTCAAAATAAACCTAAAGAAATTTTTATAAACTTTAGAAATAGAAAATAAATAAATTAACCTGGTAGTTTATAAATTATTCTAATTTGAAATTATTCTAGTTTAATTTATTTATTAATTTAAATTCAAGTGTATCGCTTTATTCTTATATATATATTTCCAGTACGGCTGTTTTTAATTTACTTCCTTAATAACTAATAACTTTTTATTCATCAAAGTTCTAGATATTGAAATACTTACATGCGAATCTTTAATAAGTTCATTTTAATTTTACAAACAATATATCTAAAGATTAATTATATAATTTTGAAAAAGAAAAAAAAAAAAAAAAAAAAAAATGTAAAATTATTGCCAAATAATAAACTTTAAAACCGATTCTACACGCACTAGGGTATTTCTTTCTAAATACTCAAAATCGACTTTGCTTTAAAAGGTTAAATTTCTTGATTTATTTCAAAGAATCTTCTTAAATCCCTTTTGTGTGATTTCATTGACATCTCAACTCCTCTACAAGTGTGACGTCACTTATAGCGAATGAACTCGAGAGAGCTGCCGTGACCTCGCCCCGCAGCTTAGCTCGCAAAAAAAGAAAGAAAAATAATAATATAAAAATAAAAATAAAATAAAAACAGAAATAATTGCAATACTCACTTAAACATAAAACAACGATTTTGAAAAACAGGTTGAACAAGATAGCATGGCCTCGGGGCCAAAACTCCAAGCTATCTTTTTCGGGTTTCCTTTAGTTTTTGTTTATGTATTTATTTTTTTACCTTCATGTTATATACGTTGGAACAACCCTCCTATTATGTTAGAACTAAAAATCTAAAAGAGAAACAAATGTTCCTGAAAATGGCGGTAAAATCGACAGCGGGAAGTGTTTCAGTAAAGTTATGAGAATTCGATTGACGATTGTTATAGCTGAGTGTTCAGGAAATTCGAGATGCTCTTATTTTGATGTTTAGCTGTTGAAAATGATATCAGCATAAAAATAAAATTTGATTTGTAAGCGAATATTTTTCTTATAAGGAAAAAAATAAAAAATAAATTTAATCGCATAGATACAATATTATGTTTGCGTAGGAATTTCCATTGTAACATTTGAAATAATAGATAATAAAATAAAATAAAATAAAATAAGGGAAAGGAGAGTGAAGAAAGAAAGAAAATCCTACGATTCCTCAGAAAATGGTTTCCATTTAACTGTAACCAATACCCTTAGATATTTGGTGCGCTAAGTTTCACCACTTTAATAGTGCCTTTTTAATAGTGTGAGCACCAAAATGGCGAAACTTAGCACCAAAATGGTTGTATATATACTTGTCTAATTGGCGGTAAACTTTGAACTTTTTTTTTTTTTTTTTTAGTTAAAAATTTGCCCAGAATTTAGTTGATTCATCAACGTAAGGGATTTTTTTTTTTTTTTTTTTTTTTTAGTGAGAACAAACGATTTGATAAAAACCGTCTAGAAAAACTTTTATATAACACAAATAGTAGCAATAAATTACTGTCGAAAATTTGCAGATTGTTTAAAGAATCGAAATTAGTTAACATTCGTAGAAATGCGAGTGTTTTTTAACTTCTAATACTATTCATGCATTGTTAAGAAGTATCTTGTTTTAAGATTACCATTAATAATTATGAAAGAATTTTGTAATATTTCTAGAATCATAAAGGATACAAGCAAATTTAGAGAATTTTAAAATGTATTTAAATTTAGGGCATCTGAAGATATATAACTTTAGGAAAATGAATTAGACAGTAAATTTCTTTGGTGAAAATCTATTGTCATTAGTTTTAAACTAATTATAATTTTTATCACAAGCTTCTTTTTTCGTTCTGGGCTTTAGTTATTATTATTAGCAACTTAACAATTAAACATTTACATTGAACAGTAACGTTATATGAAAAACGTAGAAAGAATTGTTTTGACTAGAATAAAATTTTAAAATAATTTCGTTTAAAGCACCAGAAAAACTTTTTCTTGAAATTAATGTGGATTTTACACTTGTAAAATTTTGTACAATGTGTACAAAAATGTTTGTAAAATTATTACAGTATTTCTCATTATTACAAAGAGAAAAATTACATATTAAATGATTGTAGATTTCTATTTCATGTAAAGTGCTAAACTTCTTACCAATATATGCATATATAAATATTTTATATCAGTTAACCTCTGTATAAATCGTAGGAGTTTTCTTTTCTTTATTTCTTTCTTTCTTTTATGACTTATTGCTTATTTAGTTTTTAGAGAAAGACATATTTATTTATTTATTTATTATTTAGAGATTTCAAATAAAATTTTAGAAACATAATCCTTTTTTTTTTAAACTAGAAATAAATGCGAGAATGTTTGTTGTTATCTCTTGCGGTAGACTGCCCCAAATTTTGCATAATAAGAAAAGTCTATTAGATGATCTACAGAGTTTAGAAATATGTAATCAGGGAAAATCTATGTCAAAAACAGAACTGAAGTTCTAAATTGAATTATTTTTAAGTAAGAATTATTTTTAATTATCTTTTGTTTAAAAAAAAAATAAATAAAATATTAAGAAGTGTAAAATATTTCAAAAAGGGAATATCTGTAGTAAATAATGTTGTTTAACAACTGCTAATCTAAAACTTGTATTATTATTACTTCATTTAGACAAAATAAAATTAGCTAATGAGTTTCATTGGTATTTATTTATTTTTTATTTGTTTTATTTTTATTTATTTATTTCTTTATTTTTACAGTTTTAAACATTTATTTAACATATGTTAAAAAAAAAAAAAAAAAAAAAAAAAAAAAACTGTAATGTAACTGTTTTCTTAAAAAAAAAAAAATATGAGTCAGCATTCTATATTCATTATTGTAAGAAATGTCCATACACCTAAATAGAAAAAAATCAATTCCAAATTTATGATTACACATTCTACAGAAAAATAAACGTAAAAGTCACTAACCAAAAGATTGTAAGTTTTTTTCTTCCTCTTGCTTCATGCTCCTCATCCCTTCAACCTATGTGAGATATTCTGTGACCCATATAAGTCAAAAGGTACACAATTACCGTACCACACACCTTCCTTTGAGGGCAGGGAATACTTATATAGGGCATGGGAGGAGTACTAAATAATCCTAAATTACCTCTAACCTGCTAGCTTATAGTAGGGATGCCATAGTGGCAGAAAAGTGAGCAAACGTTTGAGGCAGTGGGTGGTAGAGGACTTTTAAAAATATTTTCTTTTCGTATGTCGTGATGTTGGTATTGCATTGAAAACCGATAAAAAAAACCATGGGTGTCATTTGAAATGATGTCATGATTGCCCTTGTTGTGATAGGTTAAATACCAGTATATAACGATGACTTCATGGGTGGTCATGATTCGTTCGACTGAGGTTTTAAAATAATCTCAATAGAAAGAATATGGGTTATTTTTATTTAAAATGAATAAAAGCTTTAGAGTTAATATATTTTTCAATAATTACTAATATTTCTCTCTCTCTCTCTCTCTCTCTCTCTCTCTTAATATTGTCTAATTCCTTTTGATTGTGAATTAAGTATTTTGATTAAGCATTAGTTTTAGACATGTGTGATACAAGAATATTGATATACTGATATACTAGAATATTGATATATACAAATATTGGTATAATACATCTATATTACATATTTGTGTCTGTTGCTTTAATAAAATGCGGTGTTATTTATTAATGTATGTAATGTAAAAAAACAAAAACAAAAGGGTAGCAAGCACTAAATCTTTTTTTCGTTCGTTCTTTCTTTTTTTTTTTTTTTTTCCTCCAATGATTATTTAAAAAACACTTTTTTCCTTGCTTTCAAATAAGCTTATTTTCTCTCTTTTCATTTCCTTCTTCTATTTATTTATTTATTTTTCCAAATTATCAATTATTTTTAGTGATTTCATGTACTTTGTATCTGCTCTTTAAGTTTGTAATTATTGTATAAAGTCTGTCATGTTTCTAAACGTGAAAATTAAGTAGACGATTTATATTAATTCTTAATTATACTTATTACTTCCCGAATTCTAAAAGATGTTTCATGGAGAAAAAAAGGCAGTCATTTAACTTCTTTTATTATTTATTTATTTATTTTTGAAGAATTTAATGCAGGACTTCAGTTTTTTTTGTCAAAAAATTATATTCATATTTTATCTAGGATAAAAGGGGTGGAGGATATAAGCAATAACAGCGATGTTTCTAAAATGCGATGAGCTGGAAATTCTCCAAAAAGAAAGCGTTTCTGTTTTTGACATGATAGCCGCGTGTTGGCTTTTAATAGCGTTATTGATCCTATAAACAGCCCTACAATATTCATCCATGCTAGTGACAAAAGAACTGCAGATGCACATTTTGTAAGATCTGCAACAAACCGGTAAACAAAATGTTCATTTATCATGCGTTGTGTATGACTATCTAAATATTTTCTCGCATGATCATTAATGACGTACATATCCCATCTGACCGAGTCGAAAGCTGTTCGCCATTTTGTTTCTTATAGATGGCATTCTCGAGTAGTGGAGAAAGATTTGTTTGGATGCATATTGCTTAGCCATTTGTGAACTGACCATAACTTATTCATTTATTATGTGCGGCATACGTCAGAGCGTTTCTTTTTTATAACAGCAAATGATAAGTATCCCATTTGCAATCAAAATAGTCCATTTTGATTCTTTAAAATATATTACTAACGATGTGACACGATATGGTAATTTTGATTAATAACAATTCAAATATTTTCGCAGTAAACAGCTAAATTACAGTGTGTCATGTGATGCACGTGACAGGTATGTGGCCTCTTAAAGAGAATTTTCAAAACAAATGACAAACAATTTTCCTGTTTTTTATGCAGTTTTTCCAATTTTTATACATAAAAATGCTTTATCAGATATCTAAATTGTGTTGTTGATTAGAGGGTACTATGTATGTATGAAATCGATGCCAGGATTAATAATTTAAATAGGAATATATAAGTAGAATTATAGACGACGGATCCATTATCTGATATTTTTATAATATTAGAGCAAAGAAAAAAAAAAAAAAAAAAGAGGGGAGGGGTGTATTTAGCAACGAAAACAAATAATTTTGTCAAATATAACAATATAACAGGGCTAAAACTGACATTATCTCTAATGACTCATGTTCCAACTCCTCCTTCTATTGAACAAATATATATACAAATTAAAGAACTTTCATGCTTGAAATTGTACATTTTTAGAACTTATGAATTTATTATTATTATTATTATTATTGTTATTATATATATATATATATATATATATATATTGTAGTATAAAAAACGTCTGTTAGTATATATATGTTTATATATATATATATACATATATGTATATAGATATGCCTATATATATATATATATATATATATATATATATATATATGTCAATTTTGTTTTAAAAATATTAATCATATTATTAAAAAGGTCTATATTATTATTGCTATTATTATTATTAATCACAATCTTATAATTAGAAATCCTCTTGGGAAAATTTGTTTTTGAAAGTTTATTCATGAGACGAATTTACGTGCTTAGTAATTTTTTTTTTTTTTTTTTTCTTAAGCATTTGCATAATTTAAAAAACATAATTTGCGAAATGCTAATGAATAATATAATAATGACAGATATAAATTTCTGCCAATATATATATATATATTGTACCATATTTAATGATGAATATATTATTTTATATAAATCGTTGGCTATTTAAAAACTAGTATGTTGTAGCCCTTGTAAAACTTTCTTCTATATTTTCCAATAAAATTTATGCAATGGTATTTTTTTAATTAAACTATAATATTACGCATCAAAATTATTTTGTATGCGGAATGCAGACCATTTTCATCTCAGAAAGGTATAAGTATATCGAAAGAAAGCTAATTTTGTGCCTTATCGACGACATTTTAAAAATGCATTTTTTCAGATTTTTTTTTTTTTTTTTTTTTATTTGTTTGTTTGTTAAGAATGAAAACATATTCACAATTTTCTTATGTATTTTCAAATATATATAGTTCCATAGTGCACGCAGATGATTTTCATCTCAGAAAAGCCCAAACATATCGAAATAAAGTCCATTTTGTACCGTATGCTCGACATCTTAAAATATGTATTCCTTTTTTTTTCTTTTCTTTTTTTTTTTTTTTAAGAAAAAAAAAGTTGATGTCTTTGCTTCGAATTATCAATGATACATAGTTCAATCATTCGTTTTAAAGGTATGAATGAATCATACTTTCTTGTATTAAATCATACTTTCTTGTATGAAATCATACTTTCTTGTATTAAATCATACTTTCTTGTATGAAATCATACTTTCTTGTATTAATTATAAAGAAAAATAAACATTCTTTTTCTTTTTTAATCTAGGCAATTAAAAAAAAAAAAAAATCTAAAACGTACAAATCTAGAAGCAAAATATAGTTGCTAATTTATCATTTTTTATTCTTGAAGTCTGACTTTGAAAGTTCCAAATGGAAGAATCAGAGTGATTTTATGATTTTTTTCCATTTTGTTGTCATAAAGTTTTCATATTCTGTTTGAATTCGATAAAAGGCTTAATTGCCCCCCACTTTGCAGTGGTTATTTAGATTTTTACAATAAAGACCTCTAGTTCGATAAATTCCCCCGTCACTATCTTCCAAATCCAATGTTGTTCTATAGCGAAATTCGTGGATAAAAATACTCATTATGTGTTTTATTTTTTTTTCAATTACATTTTTACGATCAGAAAATTCATTACCATTAACCTTTTTTTTTTTTTATTAAACCTTTTTAACCTTTTTCATTAGCTTTTTTTTTTTTTTTTGAAAAGTTGACTTTTTAAAGTTTTAATATTTCATTTTGAAACCATAAAATAAATAAAATTATATATATATGAAGTTTATATTTCGTATCTATTTCTAGAACCAAAATATAATATTAAAAATTTGAAAAAAACTTTTTTTTTTTTTTTTTTTTTTTTTTTGTAGGGGCATAAGTGTTAAGACAAATTGACTATACCCCTCGAGGGACCTAGTCCATGGGTGAGAGCCCGTGGCTGTCTTTCTAAAGTGTCCTAGTCCGTATTTACGCGGGTTTCACAAATTTTTGACAAACATGAACAAATTTAAAAGTTGTGAATTTTTTGAATGTGATATCGGATTTAAAAAAAATACGTTAGGTAATTACTTGACTAATTCCCTTAACTTTCCACATAGAATAACGTAGACTCTGGCTGCCGATAAAGATATAGAGTTCAAATATGTCTTTTACGTTTCAGAAAGCAGAATTATTACTTGATTTAATTATCCAAAACTATTTCTTGAATTAACTACAAATATATTCCTTAAATTAATTATAAAATTATCCCTTTAATTAAATAAGAAAACATTGTTTGAATTGATAACAGAATATTCTAATCGTCAAAAACGTTGATTTAAAAGTTTCAGTTTGTAAATTCATCTCAATAAAACTGTGCAGTTTAATCAAATATAAATGACCTTTGAGGTTTGAAATTATTATTATTATTTGTATTCAAACTATAGAAATCTGTATTAAGAAATTAATATAACATAAGGAAAAAAATATATTAGATCAACAAACCTTTTCTTCGTTCGCAAGTTTGATTTAAATAATAATATTATTATTAATAATAATAACCATATATCTTCAAGAAGTAAATGGTACATTAACAATAGTATTATTATTATTATTATTATTATTATTATTATATATTAGGGGTGGGAATCGATTAAGAGTTTTAACTGGGTTAATCGTAGTTCATTAATCGATTAATCGGTCGATTAATCGGATTTTTAATTGGTTTTCATTTTTCTCTTTATAATTTTATTTCAATGATGAATAAAACTCTCATATTGTGTATTATTTATAAGTTTGATTGAGAAATTTTTTTTTTTTCAAATTAGTTATATCTGTTTTATAGCTGAAATTTAAATCAATTTTCAGAGCAATAATTGGTGATTTTAAGTGTTAATTTTATATAAATATTTTCACTTATTCATTTTTTTTATATAAATTAATTTTTCAATTAATTTTGAAAGAAACATTAAATGAAATTACACATATTTTAGTTTTATACTTGTAGACCTTGTCCATCTCGCTAGTCACTATTTTTAAATGAATTCTCAAAATTCCATATCATTATCTTAAAAATCTCAAATTCTTATATTTTGGTTCTTCTTTGTCACTTTGAACTAGGAAACAGAATGTTATTTTCTGTTTCTACTTCAATAGTTACTATCAGCAATTCTGAACAGACATTAAACGCTTGAAGATATTCTGAAACTCTGTTGATATGTCCCCCATCACAAGGATAGTGGAAATCTCAATTCCTTCTTTTCGTTTTTTTTTTTTTTTTTTTTTTTTAAGCATTTCTATTTTTTGAAAGCTTCTTGTTTCTGAGAATACTATTACCCTAGCCAATACTTTCTGTAGAAGGCTACAGACAGGTGGTGTTGCTCCAGCATGCACATGGAGCGGCATTTTGTTTAATAACTGTCCTTCCCCTTTTCTTTATCAACAAAAGTGCAACAACTTCTTTTGAGAGGTTTTATTTATTTTTATTTATTTATTTATTTCATTTTTTATTTTTTGCTTCTTCATTATTTGATGGATGTTTCTTAGAATGTTTGTTAGCAAAATATGCGAAAAAATATTTGCAGAACAGCATTTTTAATTTAATTCGTAGTTTGAAAATTTTAATCGGATTTTGAAAAATTTTTAATCGAATTAATCGATCCGATTAACTCGATTAAAAAAATTGATCGGTACTAAGCATTGATCGATTAACGGAACCGTAATCGATTAATCGACACAGCCCTAATATATATATATATTTAATATCAATAACTTAATATGCATTTCTCCATGAAAATTTTTTCACATTATATTAATCTGTAACTATTAAAACAAAGGAGGAAGGTTGAAAAATTCTAAAATGGAAGTGTTTAGAAACAAGCTGAAAATTCTATTTAAACATTTTATTTTCCTTTAAGATTAAAAATCTTAAAAAATCAAAAGTAGGAGTAGAATAATTATATATATATATATATATATATATATTCATTTGTTATAGTTTCGCAATAAAATTTTTAAATATTGAATTCAATGAGATACCGAATTTCCTTTGCAAAATGTACTTTACATTAGCAATTCAGTTTTTTTTTTTTTTTTTTTTTTTTTAAGTGAATCCCGTCTTGCAACGCCTACCTCTGATAAAGCAAAACTATTACTTGAATTTATATTAGTATATTCTGATCCTTAAAACATAACCTCAAAAATTTCAATTAATGAATTCAATTTCATATGATTACCATATTTATTTTAATCGATCGTTAATAAACACAACTATGTCGTGAGGCGATATAAACTCGTTCAAGCGCTCAAGTTAAAAGGGCATCAAACTAGGCCAACGCCTCTGCCCGCATTCGTTCCATTTTGTCCCCGATTTGTAGCATTTTTCCTTATTCGTATACCAACCCAAAGCCACGTGTTACTTATCAACATTTATTTTTATGGACCCCAGTCTATTTTTTCCTCTCTGTAACTCAGAAATTCATCTTACGTCCGTTTATCCACAGATACAAAACATAGACGAAAATTTGCATATTTTATGTGAATCTTTTGTCAAATAATACTGATTATTTTTTTTTCTTCTTCATCCTCTGCTAGCAAAGAAGAAAAAAATATTTGACGTTTTGGTATAAATGTTTCAAACGCAGTGCATGGAGCCTACTATATGACATTGGGTTTTATCTTAAACGAGTATTTTATGTATATTAGATTAAAACTCTTTTCTTCGTTTTCTTCCTATACGCGAAATGGTCGCAGCACTTTATAAAAACCGATGTGAAAGTAAACATATGGCAGTGGATAGCATAAAAGTTTTAAAATTAGCTTTAAAAATTGCAATGAATACATTTCTATCGCAGTTTACGATAGACTGGGTTTCATAAAAAGGTTTTCTTGATATTTGACGGGATAGCTGTTTTCTGTTGTTTATGGGAAAGTTTCTGGATAAAATATTTAATATATTACAGTATATATTATTTTTGATTGAATTTAAAGTATTTTTTAAAAGTTTTATACATTTTAGAAAAGAAAGTACAATTTAAAATCATGTACATATTTTTCATTTTCAAATAATCATAATATCATTTTAACAATGATGGTTTAGAAAAATTGTTGGGATTTATTGACAAATAATATTTTGAAATTTTATTTTTATTGAATTTCATCACAGATTTTAAATGTATAACAAAATATATTGCTTTAGTTTCGTTAAAAATATTGTTATTGTTATTGTTATTGTTATTGTTATTTTTTTTTTTTTTTTTTAATAATGCTTTTCCATTATTGTAAAAGTAAAACTCTAGTAAGGTTCTGATATATAAATTTATATAGTACCATCATAATTTGTGTTATTCAACACTTTTTTAAAGATTGTTTTAAATTTGTTTCTTACAAAATATTTTCTGATTATACATAAATACTGGCACAGAAAATATTGCTTCTGAAGTATAATATGTTACCATAGACCGTGTTGTTTTCTTGATATTTGACTTTGTAGCTGTTTATTTTTATTTATTTATTTTATTTTATTTTTCTGTTATTGTTCATGGGAAAGTTATTACTTGTGATTAAATTTAACGTTTTTTTTTTTTTTTTTTTTAGATTTCATGCATTTTGGAAAAGAGTGAAAAAAAAAAAAAAAACATTAAAAATTTTACGAATAATAGTATCACATGTAATAATATTATAAGTAAAAGAATGACATGTTTTAACAAAGGTGATTTGGAGAACACAAGTCTTGCTGAAATCTATTAATAAATAACATTATGAAATTTTAATTTGAGTTTCCTCATTATTTTTGTTAAAAAAGATAAGAGTTGATATCATGGTTTCTGGTAGCTATTGGCAAGGAGCTAGAATTCTAAATTTTTTATTTTGACTCAAATCGTTTCCTCCATTCTTAATTTTGGGAAAAATATGAGGAAGTTTAATAATATTATTGTTTATTTATTTATTTATAATAAATATTTCGAAAGAAACTTTAAATTTTATAATAGTATGTTTCTCTGTCTCCACATTTCGTAAAGCAAAAATATTTAGATACCAAGGAAAAAAATCTCTTCCTTCCCCCCCCCCCTCCCCCGTCCTTCTAAGAATTTTTTTTTTTTTTTAACTGCCTGAGTCTATGGTTAATATGTTCCTTTCCTTTCTTTTCTTTTTCTTTTTATTTTTTTTATGCTTTTCAATTACTGTAAACTCGTGCAAATTTTAATGTATATTTTTAATGATGTACTTTATTTTATTTGTATTTTTAATTTGTATGCTCCAATACCTTTTTAAATAATTTTAATTTTTTTTCTTATAAAACATATTCTATTTATTCTAATCTTGTTAATTTAAAATATTATCATTTTGTATTATTATTTTTTCCATATCTTGTTATAAACAAAGAGAAAATGTACAAATCATCCTTTCTTCTTCTTCTTCTTCTTTTTTTTTTTTTTTTATTTAAAAAAAAAAAAAAAAAAGAAGAAGAAGAAGAAGAGACTCGACTAATTTTTATTATTTGTACAATTCAATCGTTTCTTCAGTGATTTAATACTCACATTAACTTCAAACCACGAAAAATAAATATATAAATAAATAAAATAAATAAAAAGAAGAATGAAAGAATGAAAAGAAAAAATAGTGAAATAAATTTATAATTTTATCCTGGTAATTTAAAACTTTTTAATTCTTAAAAAAAGAATTAACTAGCTTTGTATCTGTATTATATTTTCTTATTATTTTTAAAATTATCATAACATAAAGAAATTTATATATTTATCATCTTAAAGTAAACGATCTCTTATAATTTTTTGCTAAATGAAACACTATTATATTGAAGTAAAATAAATGTGTTAAAATAAATGTATTTGTAATGGAAATAACAAGAAAGTAGGTTATAACAATTCTGAGCTAAATTACCATTTATCATTCTTAGATTCTTGGCTTAAGTTCATAACTATTTTAATTACATATTTAAGAGATCATATAACTAACTTCAGACAAAAGTTAACAGTTATTTCTCTGAAGAAGGAGATAACGCATAGTTGCAGCGTATGTTGTGTGTATATATATATATATTATATTTTGCTGCCAAAGAAACTCTCTCTTACCGCCTCAAAATAACAACACTTTAATCTCCTGATTCTTTGTACCATTCCTTCTTCACACTTCTTTTAAAATTCAAGTAGTCATCGTGCTGACAGCTCTTGTATGCACCTTATGCATATTAAACTTGCCTCTATGCGCCTAATTTCCTTTCTAGATGTCCATAACTCAACAACTAAACTTTTTCTTTTACTTTGTAAAGCAATAAATTCCATTTGTTATCTTTTCAGCTTTTCAGTTAGAAACACTTGAATATGCTAAAATTAAACTCAATTAATATTTCATCACGTTTCATTATTTGCAAGATTTTTTTTTTTCCCTTTCTGTTTTAATCATGCCCATTAATTTCAAATTGCAGCAAATAAATTACGTAACCAAACTTCTCATTATTTCGATAGCACAAAACTTTTAAGTACATCCTTGAAGGAGACATAGGTTATTATTTGTGTTGTGTTGAAGTAAACTTACATTAAGAATGAAAAACGTACTTTATTTTGTTTTTTATCTGTGCAATCTACTCATAAAATTAAGAGCTGAGCTCATCAAAATTTCTGGAAATGGGGTTGGTCATAGAAGAATTGTTGCCGTTCATTAGAAGTAATCCTGCGATAGAGATAAGAGAAAAAGTAGATTATAATAACACTTTATAGGCTAAATTACCATCTAAGAGCTTTCAGTGCCATAGAGAAATTTTTAAATGGGTTAAATCAGCGTGTTATCTGAGACTGAATACATTTCTTTATTATTATTTTATTTCTTTATTTAAAGCGATTTTTAACATTTAAATTCAAAATAACTGAAAGAAAAAATAAATAAATAAATAAAAATACAATTTTCAAAAATTAATTATTTTTATTCACATTCTTTGAATTGCCGTGAAAATATCGCTATTAGTATGTATTTAATTAAAAAGAAATATGGATAATACAGAATTTTAAAGAGATTGGATTTGTTGTTCTATTAAATTTTCTTATAATAAACTTGAAAGAAAAAAAGTGAAATACGCTGTAGAATTTTATTGAATTAATAGAAGAATTGCATAAAAATAAATAATTAATAATAAAAAAAAAAAAAAAATCCATAATTTTATTATTAAAAAGGAAGAAGGAGAAGAGGAAAGAAAGAAAGAAAATAGCTCTGTGACTAATGGTTGAAGAAATAGCCATTAGCACAAGTAGCCCAAAACGCTGTATATAAAAATATATTTATTTATTAAATATTTAATTTTCTTTTGTATTGTTTTAAATATTTAATGTAGCAAAGTACATTGCAATTAATTATTTTCGTTTTATATTCTGGGGGTCACCGAAGCGGGAGAGCCATCCCTTCCGTGGAGGATCAAAATTGTGATGGCATGTCTCCGGATCACCTCTAGGGGTGTGTCCCAGACCGTCGCCAATTGCCCATCTGCGCAGCATTAGTGCGACGTAAAACCCAAAACCCCCCTCGTTTTATATTCTATCGCTTCTTTATGCATAGTACTCCCACTAAGTTTATTTATTTTTTATTTTATTTTATTTTATTTTGTTGCACATTGTATGTTTTAAATGATATAAAGAGAATTTAAAGTGAGAGGGGCTTTTTTTTAATGGAATAAACATGCACATACTTAATTATTTTAAGTCTTTAATTATTTCTCTAAGCATTTTGTGCATATAAACAAGCATATTCGAATATAGAAATTTGTATATATCTATTAAAAACAAGATAATATCAGCTAAAAACGAAAAAAAATCTGTATAATTTTCCTGATCATTTGTCATGCGATTGTGTTTGTGAGTTTATAATACATATAATAATTTATTGCTTTCACAATGGATGAATTTCACCTTGTTATCAATAAACACATTAATATGACAAGGAATGCACATATAATATTATTTATTATTTTCAAAATTAGATATCTTAGTAATATATATTTAAACTTTAAAAATGTACAAACTCTTTTAAATATTATCTTACTTAGCTTTTTTTTTTTTTTTTTTTTTTTTTTGTAATTGTCACTATAAAATGACTATCTGGTTGCTATAAATTGCATCCACTTTTGTAATTTTTATCATCCTTTTCCCACATAATATATATATATATATATATATATATATTATTTTATTTTATTTTTTATTTATTTTTTTTTCTTCACAACCAGTCAAAGTTATTTCGATTACATCAACATATAATCATAAATTAGTAAGTAATATTTGTATAAATTTAATCTATTTATTTCTAGTAAAATATGGTGAGACCGCTATTATTTCCATATATATTTTTTCACAACAGTTTTAGGACATTCATTTAATGAACTCATCAAAATTTCATGATGGGGGTTGATCATAAAAAAATGTCGCCGTTCATTAAAAGTAATCTTTCGATAGGTATAAGAGAAAAAGTTTAGAACAATATTTTATGAGCTAAATTCCCATTTAAGAACTTTCCGTATCTTCCAGAAATTTTTTTTAATGAATTAAATTAACGTGTTATCTGGGAGTGAATATGATTTTTTTAAATTAGTATTCTATTTGTTTATGAAAGACAAGTTTTAATTTTTAAAATCAAAATATTAAGGAAAAAATAAATAAATAAATAAAACGCACTTTTTAAAAGTTATTATTGTTATTATTATTTTTACTTCATGCTTCAAATTGCATGAAAATATTCCTACTAGAACATGTTTAATTAAAAAAGAAATATGACTGTCGTAGAATTTAAAAGAGATCACACCTTTGTTCAATAAATTTTATTATTAGAATTTTTTTTTCTTTTTTAAAATCTTAAAAAAAAAAAAAAAAAAAAAAAAAAATTAGATGAAAAGGAAACTTACCATGGAATGCATTTTAGAATTCTATTGACATGGAATGGAAATTACAAAAAATAATTGTAAAAATTAAAAGTAAAAAAAAAAAAAAAAAAATCTGGAGTGACTCCACTCGACTTTCCGAACATTGAGTAATTAACAGTTTTGTAGATAAAGTAAAGAAAGAGGAGTTGTTAAACAAACAAAAGAGAGAAAACCCTAATAGAGTGTTTTACTCCACACATTAAACGATGTTTTATTGATTGCTACTGAACTTTGAGCCGATAGATCCTAATGATAAAGAATTTTTCGTTGTTAAAACAGGAAGTTTCGTTGTTCGTTGTGTCCCTGTAAAAACCTATAAATGCTAGATTCACCAAAATGCTTATAGTTAGTGCAACAGTGATTTATAATATTCATATAAATTTTCATCACAATTGAATAAGGCGTTTAGATGCTATCGCACTTTTAAAAATTTTGCCCCATAGGCCATAATGATAAAGAATTTTTCTTTGTGTCCCTGTAAAAAAAACTATAAGTGTTAGATTCTCCAAAATCTATACAGATTGAGTATCTGTCACCTATAATATGTGTATAAATTTTTTGCTCAGTTGAATGAGGCGTTTAGATGCTATTGCACTTTTAAGATTTTGGTCCCATAGGCCATAATGATAAAGAATTTTTCTTTGTGTCCCTGTAAAAAAAACTATAAGTGCTAGATTCACCAAAATCTATAGGGTTCGTGACTTACAATATACGTACCAACTTTCAGCTTATTCGAACAAAGCGTTTAGACGCTAGCGTGTTCACTCACAGACATACACACATACATACACACATACATACACACATACATACACACAGACATACACACATACATACACACACACATACATACACCATCGTAAAAATAGTGAAAACGGACTCATTGGACCTCGAAACGTATAGAAACATCAAAATTTCGAATTCGGATTTTTGACATGATTACAATACTTTCCTCACTATAGTGTTCGGAAAGTAAAAAAAAAAAAAACCATAATTTTATTAATAAAAAAAAAAAAAAAAAAAAGAAATAGCTCAGTAAATAGTCATTAGCACAGGGATTACAATACACCTTGTATATATAAATATATTTATTAAATATTTATTTTTCTGCTGAGTTACATTAAATATTCAATGGAACAAAAAAAAATTGAATTTTATCATACATAAGTACAATGACATTTTCCGAACGTTATTTATATTAAATAACATTAAATTAAAAATTTAAAACCTTGATAATATTTAAAATACTCCTTGCACTCAGATATGTTTAGAATATATTGTTAAAATATAATATAATATAATTAAGGAAAATAATTAAAAATTAGTTATGAAGAAGTATTTTATTTTATTACTATTTTTATTTTATCAATTTTTTATTTTATAAAATAGTTTTCGAAACTTTAATGTACTTAACCTTGTTATATTTCAATGCATATGTAGACAAGCTTTTCTAATTCTAAGACCATAATTTATAAAAATGATTAATCCACTTATGACTTAAAAATTAATCATGGAAATTAAATTAAAATGGTCGTGTTTAAGACAATATCATCATACTCATCCCTGTACAAATATTTCTAATCATAAAGATAATAGCCAAGGGTAAATGAATTTTATTAGAGAGTTAATTAATTAATTAATTAATTAATTTATTTATTTATTTATTTTGAAAAATATTATATGTATTGTAAAGAAAAAATCATTTTATAAATTACTATGAAAAATTTTGTAAAAATATTAATACCATAACAATATAAGCACTGAAAATATTGCCCTTTTTTTTTCAAACATTTGGAGGAAAAGGTAGTTTTTTTTTTTTTTTTTTTTTTTTTTTACAAACACTTGGAGGAAAATGTAGAAAGAATAAGAGAAAAAAAAAAAGTTTATTCGGGTAGAAGTTTAGTATATATCAGTCTTAATTTTTAAATTTTTATTTTTATAGTTTGTTATTATACGCATCTAGAAGCAATTAAAAATTCAACATTGATAATGCGATTTTTAGGCCAACACATGCGATAAGAATGTAAATAAAAACATAGTCTGAAAACGAAAATATCCATTCACACGAGAAAAAAAAAATAGTGTTAGTAATTCTGTGAAAAGTGTTATATTTATATACATATCGTTCTAATTTTCCATCATTTAATTATTATTTATATTATGTTGAAATATCTCGGTGTGGCACTCGCCCCACTTTTTCCTATCCTACAGCAATCTAGACACAGTATTATAGGTCATGTATTCGACCCTTTCTAGTGTACTTTAAAAACAGTTCAAAATAGTTAAGCAGTTTCATTTTGCAGAGATTACTGTGTGAGTGCGCGCGTGTGTGTGTGTGTGTGGGGGGGGGGGGGGGGTATAAACTCCTCAGATCGTCTCCCGTTCGACTATTGTAGTTACATTCAAAAAGATTTATGTCAGATATTAACATTTAAAATTTGTTTCTAATTTCTCAAAGAATTGACACCCAAACTACTTTTCTCATTTTTATTCGGCTAATTTTTATCATTGAGAAATTTTGGCCATAGTCGTAATGTGTTTCGATACTTTTGCATATCCCTGTACACGAGTACACGAACCATCTGTCCGATCGCAATGAAAAGCTCCAAGTAATATCCTTATATCATGCAGTTTTAGAACACCTAGTTTGGATTTATTCCTAATATCTGTTTTTCTGTTATTATGATAAAAAGCTCGCACACAAACGAACCGCTAAAAACCTTATTTTCGGATTCAAGGGAGTTTAAAACGTATAAATATAGCAAAAAATTCAATTTAGAAAAATTGATCTTAAAACTGCCCTGTATGGATAAGAGAAAAGAAAAAAAAGAAGAAAATAATTTATTGGAACTGTTAATTAGTTACTCAATGTATAAGTTCTAGCAATACTGTTTGCACATCTTAATCAATCTGATAATGAATTTTAACGAATTGGTTATAATTACTAATTGTTGCATTTATTTCAACTTTTAAAATTGAATATTATGATTATGAATAAGTTTACTATTATTGGTTTTGGGATGTATTATCTAAATTATTTCTAAAGTAAATAACATTATACTTTATAGTTAGATTTTTAAAATTTTTATGACTGAAAATTTTTAATAGTTTTTTTCTCTACTGTATAGTTGTAAAGATGGCAAATTTTTCTATATTATAAATTTCAAGGCATACTTAGATTTTTCCTAGTTCGAGATATTATTGATATTTTTCAAAATATATTATTTTGGAATTTAAGCTTTTAAAGTGCATTTTACAATATGTTTTACTTTTTTTTCCCGTTTTTCAATTTAATGCAAAAAGTAATAATATTAATATCGATCCAATTAATATAATGCATGTTTACTCTCTGTGATATTTTATTTCATTAAACGCTTTTATCCCTATTGTCCCCTTTAAGTATATCCTCTTTTAAAACTAAAATACCAGCATCAAACAGTTCCGAACTAATGGAAGAGAAATATGAATCCCAAAACGCAGGGGCACTTCGGCCTATTCTTCACTTCTATTATCCTATATTTCGTGCTAATAAGTCGTGTTCCACAAAAAAGGCCCTCAATGCTATTACAAACTATTTCTGGTTTCGAACATAGTAGGGCAGAAAATGGCAGAGCAAAAATTTTTTTAACGCGTATTCTACAAAGAAAAAAAAAACTAAAAAAGAAATCTAGGGGCAAAGAAGATGAAAGGGAAAAGTTGGACCTCTTTATGCTCCTTTTTTTTTTTTTCTAAAAGAGAAAGTAGGTTTAAACCACCAAGAGCACCATGTATAAATATACTCGCTTAAAAAAAAAAAAAAAAAAAAAAAAAAACTGTCAAGTTTTGAAGAAAAAAAAAAATTGGCAAGGGAGTCCTACTTTCTAACCTGTAGAGCAGCACTTTTTCTTCCCCTTCAAGAAGATAAAAAAGTTCTTAAAGATTAAAAAAATAAAAAATAAAGAAAAATAAAGCATGACGCGGCAAGATAGTTGGGGTGAGTAAAGTAAAAAGTAAAATAAAAAGTAAAAACTTCTAACGGGACAACGCTATCACTTCTTCACAGAGAAGAAGTAAAAAAAAAAAAAGTAGCTAGTAAGTAAAAAAATAAAAAATCTGAAAATAAATACTAAAAAAACGTTTTCGCTATCTATCCCACGAAGTAAGTCAGTCTTAAGACTTGAGTATTAGTCCTTGACCTGAATTTTCTAGCAGATTGGGGCCCGCTATGGGAGACTAACTTTGAGGCACTTTTTAAGGAGTCGCGTTAACCTATATCGGGCCCCCTACTCAGATACCAGCATCTGTATGGGAAAAATGGGGAAATTGGAAGTAGCGGAAACTGAGAGACGCCTTTTTCATATATAAATTTTGTGTCTATATGTGCTTAGGGTAGCTATAAGTGTTGATATTCTTGACTTGAAAATCTTTTAATAGACAGGGAGGTAAATAAGTATTATTTAACAGTTTGCCCTTTTTTTTTTAATAGGTTATCGCACTCCATTTAGGATGAAGTAGAAGTAAAATGCATTACGTCTTCTCATCATAAGTTTTGATGATGGCACGTGACATTTAATAATTATATACATTTATGTGCGATTGACATAATTGCACCTGATTGTATCGATCTTTTGAAGGCAAAATGATTGTGAAAGGAACTAGAAAATCAATTTAGTGAAATATATATGTTTTTTTTTTTTTCTATAATCAGTAATAAAATTAAAATAAATAAATAAATTTAATGTGCATTTTACAGGTTATAACATAGTTATCAACTTTCATTGCCAACTTTTGATTACAGGAAAATTTTATTAGAATTTTTTTATATATATATTTTTATGACAGTTTTAACTGGTGAAATAAAATAAAAATTTCTAATAAAAAATTTTTCAGTAGCTAAAAAAGCGTAAAAGGTGGCAACTATGCAATAATGTGTCTTCAATATATAAAAAAAGAAAATGTGAAATATTTATTTATTACGATTAGTAGTAGATTTAATAAAAACGATCCTTATGTATCTCATACAACTTCTATGTATAAATCTTATTATTTGCATATATATTTGTCATGTTGTGTATGACTAAGAATTCGAAATATATTTAACTTTAATTTATTTGAAAAATAAATAAATAGTATTGATCACTAATTTCCCTGTTTCACAAACATTACAAATACACACATACGCGCCTCTTATTGGCACGTGTGCTAGCTAAGAATAAGTTATTGAAAATAAATAAATTATTTACATTTTATCAATGTATGCATATAAAATTTCGATCATTAGCATTATCAATAATAATTAAGAGGAAAACTGTATTTTACATATCGTATTTTATTTTTATTTATTCATTCTTATTATTTTATAATTTATGCCGCCCAGACCGTGTAGTGGTTAACGTCCCTGACCCCTTACACGGTTGTCTCTGGGTTCGAATCCCGAAGTAGGTAGGGATGTGTTGTCACTGTTAGGAGTAGCAATGACGCCCATTAAGTGCCCCTTTAATAATCAATTTAAGTGTCATCAATTCCGTGATCCCCTGGCCAATGCTTAGTCGCAAGAGCCGTGTCATTGAAAAAAAAAAAAAAAAAAGTAATAATAATTTATCATTATGTTTAGAATATAAAACTGAACGTAGTACATTTTGTATTTATTTATTTATTTATTTTTTATTTTTTATTTTTTAACTGTAATTTTTTACATGTCGTATTTAATTTTTGTTTATTCATTCTTATTATTTGTTAACTCATCAGTATGTTTTTTTTTTTTTTTTTTTTTTTTAAATATAAAATTAGATGATAGTATTTTTTTTTTTTTTTTTTTTTTGTGGTAGTGGTGGTGGTGGTGGGGGGGGGGGAGTGAAATGGAAAGACCAATTCACTTTTAGTTTCTTCTGTAAACAGAAGACGAAATCATTAAATTGTAAAAAATTTCGACCACCAATTTTTTATTGGTTTGCACGTTTTGAGATGGCATGAAAACGATTTGATCCTGTCTAGAAAATGTCTGCCTATGTGTGAGAATCGAAAAATTTATTAACGTTCTATCTCATTAACTAATGACCGGAATTTAATTAAACTTGAAATTTAGTTGAGCTTTAACTTAAATATGTGCTTATTACATTTAGGGATCCATCGCATGACAGGTGGCGCTGTCATGAAGTTTTTTTAATAATTTTTGAAACGGCAGTTTAAAACCAAATTTCTTATAAATGTACATAATGAAGATTATTTTTAACTTTTCAATGTGAAATTAAAGAAATATACATTTGTTATTGTAATAGTTTACCATGAAAATTTATGTATATGTAAAGGCATCGCTTTCACTCCTCTCCCTCTCCTTTTCAGAGGGTTAAGTGTACTACACCGTGAGTTGTAAATTTTCAGTATGGGTATAGCGAATTCTTTTTAAAACGAATGATTTAACCACATATTTGTGATCTTTAAAAAATTTTATTTTTCCATCTTAAAAAATAGGTGTGTGGGACGGGGGAGCATTTTTCTGTTGTCGTCTATAGGATACAAAATTGACTTATTTTTTGAAAGATTTTTTAACACTTTTCTGAGATCAAAATCGTCTGAATTTATGGATACATTATTTTATTAAATATTTTGTACTGTGCTGTTTTTTAAATAAAGAATAGAAAAGTTTTGTGACGTCCATAACATACCAATTTTGTATAATATTTAAAAATCATTAAAATAATACTTAAATAATAATTTTTACTTTAATCATCATGTTTATTGAAGTTTATTCACTCTTCGATGTAAAAGATTGAAATAGCGCAAACATTTTAATTTTTGTTCTATTTTATTTCGCCTTATTATCAATGTGCAGTTTCATTAAACTGGAAAAAGTACGTTAATTTTTAACCTCTAATTTATCTGCACAAACTCTTGAACTAACTAAATTATATCAAAATATACGTTGATGATTTCTATGTATGTATTCATAGCATCAGGCTGTTTAAAGGGATATGTTATAAAGGATATATATTTAAAGGGATGCGTTATAAATGATTTATTTATTTATTATTTTATTTTATTTTATTATTTTATTTTTTCAAATTACTACTTCAGAATTATTAAAATACGTCTATATATGCATTAAAGTATCACAATATTAATTCTTTCAAAATTTCGCAAAAACTGCTTAAATAAATAAATAAATAATTTTTTTTCTTTAAATTTTAATAATGCTCCTTGTCGATTAAGTTTAATTTTCCCTTTCAATTTTACGTTATTATAATTTAAAAATATATTCAAAACATACTTGTAAAGCTATTAGTTTGTGGAATGCTAAACAAATTAATATTTCAGTAACATTTTAATGTTCGAATGCTGAAACTGCATGCGATTTTTCAATGTTCAAATATAATTTATTTTATTTTATTTTATTTAATTAATTTATCAATAAATCTACAAAGTGTTAGTACCCAAATACTTTATGGATGTATTATTCAATTATAATAATAAAAAATCAATGGAGGGAGGGTAATAAACATTATCTAGCAGGGAGATATTTTTAAATTTTCAAATAAATAAATAAAATTTAGATCTTTTTAAATTTAAATAGTCTCTGAGAAATTTTAATAAAAATTAACATTGTTATGCTGTAATTAATTATGTATGCATTTTTTAAAAATAATTTTAAAACAGTTATTTACACCATCCCTTAAATATATACATATATTCAATATTTCAAGTTTATATAAAGATTATTTACTTTAGTTAAGTATCATATCTGTATATAATTAGTCAGTTAGCTACTTTTTAAATTCGAATGAAGTAAAAAACATCCATGCTCTAACTGCACATAATCTTGAGCTAAAATATGTTGGTGGCTGAAAATATAGTTTTTATGGTGCAATATTCCTCTTTAAGTTTACTAAAAATCTCAACTTATTAAACTGTATGATAAATACTTTAATGACAAATGAAAAATAATTTGGATATTAAAGCCGGTTGAAAAGATAAAGGAATTTATTTATCCTTATTTACAGTGATTTGTTAATTTTTAGTTTGTGATAATAGCTGTGTTGAAAAATTTTTTATTTGTTTATTTGTGATATAATTATATAAATTTTTATAAAATTTAATTATTTTCTTCCTAAAAATATTCTTCTTGAATTCGAATATATATGTATATATATGTAGTAACGTTAATATATTTGTCACATTCAGAAAATAATGCTTCTTTTTATTTAGTTTAAATAGTAAAAAAAAAAAAAAAAAAAAAAAAAAAAGGCGAATTTTAATGCATAAAATAAATAAATAAATAAATTAAACAATATGTCAAAATTAAACGATCTTTTTGTATTTATATCTTCAATATTCATGTCTTTTTATTTATTTATCTTTTTTTTGTTTATTTATTTATTTACTTGTTCTTTTTATCGATACTTTTTTCTCTTTAAAATTTTTCAAATTTATATTTATTTATATATATAAGTTAATATCTAACACATGACATAATAGTAAATAATTTTAATTGCTAAAATTCAACATAAATAAAATAATAATAATAATAATAAAATATATTCCTCTCATTGTTTTTAGTTTAAACAATATTGTTCAAAAATACTGAATTTTGTTTGATAATTTAGCAACCATTTTACACGGTAGAAAAACAATCGAAACTTGTATTTATTGACAAAAATGCCACAAAATATGAGGGCACAATCTGTAACGACAATACAATATAATTGTTCGCAAAATGCGCTCAACATGCAGTTGATTTTCCATACATATAAACTAAAGTGCTGCAACAGCACGTATCATTTTAAAATACAGATACAGACAACACTGTTTGCATATAGAAAGCGTTTCTGTCTGTGCCCTCCCCACTTCCCACCTGCCACAAATACTGAGTAAGCGATAAAGCGCAGTGTGGCTCGATTATGTAAGATGGGTGACGTAAGCCACTTTTTCTGCTCTCAATTCCGCGTGCGCAGTGGAAAATTTTTCAAAGACAATTTCGATAAAAATTGAGAGATTGGCATGTAACGAAGCGTATTTGTAGTCTGTAAAATTTTATTCTTACGGAACAAAAAGAAAAAAAAAAAGCTTCTCTAACATCTATGCCAGTTTTAAATATTGGATGGATGAATGGAAATGTGTACCACGATACATAAGTTTATACATGAGTTTTCTATAACATATGTTTTTTTTTCATCAAAATTTGTAAACTTTTCCTTAGAGGTTATTTAAAATCAGTGTTTGTATGATTTTTAATTTCTTCTGTAAAAATAAGAATGTAGTAGAATCGTGAAATTTTTTGAAGTTCGGTTTTTGGTGAATTCACATATTTTGAGATTTCTTGGATACGATCTGACTATTTTTAGAAAATGTTTGTCTGCCTGTGTGTTGTTATAATTTTTATCCACTCTGTATCTACCGAACCAATGAATAAATACAACCAAACTTGGTATTTAGTTTGAACTTGACCTAAATTGAAGCTGATTACATTTTAAAATCAATCGCGCGACAGGTGGCGCTGTCATCCCATTTTCCCCCATAATTTTTAATATGTCAGTATAGGAAAAAATTTTGTATAAATGTACGTCATGAAAATAACTATTTAATGTTTCAAAGTAAAATTACAAAAAACCTATTTAAAACAGTAATAGTGAGTCAGAAAATAAATAAATAAATGTGTATATGTAGGGGCAGCGCATACATATACACATTCCCCTCCGGGAGGGGAGGGGTTAATATGGGTATCCTTCAAAAGAGCTCATGAATATCTTAAAAACGAATATTTGAACCATACGTTTGTGATAATTTGAAAAAAAGTTGTCACTATTTTTTATTTTTCACAAAATAAGTAAGTAAATAAACATAGAACTTAAAAAAAAAAAATCTTAAGATATCTTCTGTATAGCATAAAACTGATTTTCTTTCGACATCTGTGATACATTTTTATACTTTTTGAGATGAAAATCGTCTGCTTTCATTATATAAAACAATTCTAATAAAAATTTTTAATAAATAATATGTACTGTGTGAATTTGCTTAAAAATATAAATTCAAAAACCAAAATTTTGAATTTTCTCTTTTGAGCTCAAAAACCATAATTTAGAACTGCTAAATGCTGCTTTTTATTATTTATTATTGTTATTATTATTATTATTATTATTATTATTATCTATGTATGTATACCTCACATGCACAAATAATTTTTTATGTGAGGAAAAAAAATGTCAAGAATTATTGGACATTTGCTTTTATTTGCATTATATTATATAGATATATATGTATTTATCATGACTCATATTAATTAATTACCAATTTTTTCAAGTAGTTTAACAGTGATAATTAGTTCGAACGTCTAATGTTTTAATAAATATAAAAAATTCAATAATCTCAAATATGAGCAATACGAAATACATGTATATAACTAGACAGTTAAAAAAAAAAAAAGAGAGAAAGAAAGGAAAGGAAAGGAAAAGACATAGAATATATAACTATTCGACCAATGATTTTTTGTTTGTTTTGTACCAAGGATATTCTAAAATTTTCATTTGTTATTTAATTTCTCTTACCCACATGGTAGAGAAATTATTGCTTTTGGATCAGAATTTTTAAATTAAGTTTTTGCTATGTATTTTACCATTTTGAGCGTCTATTTAATTAAAATACAACTATTTACTGTTGGTCAGTGTTTATGTTTGATGTGTATGTGAGTCCATTATTATCACATTTCAAAAACATATATTAGCAGAATGTCCAAACTCTATATTCTAAATCTACATTATTTAGATAAGCTACAAGAAACTTTTTGTTAAGAGGGGACAAATACCTCGTATTCCAGAAGATACAAAAGCATTCAAATACATTACGTCTATGGGTGAAATTGCAAGTTGGTACAATTTGACATTTTTATATTACAGTAAACAAGATAAAATAGACATATATTTTATATATGCACAAACGCATGTTTCACATTGCATACAGTATGAAATGTTTATATCCTTACAAAAATTGCCGCACAAAAGATTTCTGATGCATTAATTCTACATTTAAAATAGGCTCAAAGTGCATTTGAAGTATATGATGATTGATATAATTAATTGATTCATTAATTTTTGTCAGTTTGTTTGTTCGTGTATTGTGCTAATTCTAAGTACACTGTTTGGTGCGTAGGTAATTTAGAGATAATATACAGTGCTACTCAAAATTAGTCGAATAAATCTTAAAATGTGCTGTGGTCAAGAATTCCCTGCAATTTTTTAAATATTTTTGAATTTAATAAAACTTAAATGTTTTATTAATGTAGCTAAAATATTCGAAAGGGAAATGAGGATTGGAATCCCTTTCATGCAGAAATGTATTTCAAATGAAATTATTTCTAAAATATTTTCGAACTGCTAGATAAAATGTTTTTTTAATTCTTCAAATAAAGATTTCTTATCTTTCGCCTTAAACCTCAATAATATGATTATAGCAATGGGTAGCAAAAAATGGTGAGCATGTCGCACCAAACTGCTGGGGTGAAATACGCATATATTTATGTTTTCCTAACCTCAAATTTTGCGAAACTAACCTTGTACTTTTTACATTTTTATACGATTTCCCATTTCTATTTTAACCAAATATAATTTTTTTCTGCGTAACATTTTTAGTGGAAAGATATTTTTTTTTTTTTTTTTTTTTATTAAATCCCACCAGAATTTATGTACAATGTTAGGGGAAAATAAATAAAGGAAGATTTTTTTTTTTTTCTCTTTCTAAGTGATAAAGGCAAAATTTTATTGAAAAATTTTGGAACGAATTCTTACAGTTGGGAATAAAAAATTAATTATTATATAATATATCCCACCGTTTTTCATAGTGTTAAAAAGGTACTAGTTATGGTTATAAATATTTACAAATAGAATTTTGAAAACTCTGTAGGAATGTTTTAGTTACTAAAATATAGCTATAACTGTTGCTTAAAATATTTATCTTAAAATCGTTCAATTATACAATTGTAGACAGTATAATTAAATTATCAGGATAAATTTTTATGCTAATTATTAAAAATTAAACGTGTCCGTATATAGATCATAAAAAAAAAAAAAAAAAAGACTAACTAAAAGAATTAAAAAAAGTTTACCTTTAATTAAAATATGTTCTTTCTTATTATGGTATTAAAAAAACAAACGCTTACAATATATATATTCTTTTTAATAGACTATGCATGTAATTATATGCTTTCACGCGTGTATAATACTATCACATATACCGCTTATATTAAAAATGTAAGGGGATTTATATCTTTTTTTCATAAAGCTGTTTTTTTTTTTTTTTTTTTTCAGTACTTAACAAACGTTTATATCCAAACACTGTAATTTTTTTTTTGCTGTATTACACAACAATGTTGAGACAGGCTACTTGCCACAACTATGCAGAGAAATGTTACCAGCTGTAAGTGTGTAACTACACACGTTATGCTACGGTTAGTTGGTAATATTTCTCTTTGTGGCTGTGGTATTTCTCTACATGGTAAGCTCGCTCAATATTGTTGTGTAACATTACACTAAAATTTTTTCAGTGAATGTGTGTCTTTTAGAATGTACAGTTTTTCAATCATATGAACAAACATAATGTCATATATTTTAAACCGATGAAGTTTTTGATGACACAAAATTTTAATTTTAATTTCGTGTATTTCTTATTCAGTATAATACACGAAAAATGTAAAATGAAGCAAATGTTACATATTTTTTAATTGCACTGTAAAAAATTCTGTGTAATTTTACCTAACAATATTGAAAGAGTAATGAAATGTAAAGAAATATCACAACCATGCAGAGAAATATTACCAGCTGTACCAGTAGCGGATCTAAGGGGGGGGGATAGGGGACTGAATCCCCCCCCCCTCCAGAAAGTACTGACATTCACAATTGAATATTACAATTGTAAACTTTTCATTGATCTAGAATAACATCTTGAAAAATCTTAGCCCCCCCCCTTCCCCTAAAGTTAAGTTCTGGATCCGCCACTGGCTGTACCTGTGTGACCGTAGTACCTACCATTACACAATTACAGCTTGTAACATTTTTCAACATAGTTGTGGCAACTAAGCTACCTCATTATTGTTGTGTAATATAGCAAAAAAAATTTACAGTGTGCATGTGTAAAAAACATATTAATAAAATTCAAAAATTTCTCAAAAATAAAATGTTTTGGATATCTTAAATGAATAGACAATTAATTTTTAAGAATGTTATTACACAGCTAATAAATTAATAGTTTTTAATAAGTTTGTCAATATATCTTTTTTTAGTGTAGTAAATAAATAATAGAGTATGCAATTTCGTTATCATCATAAAATTTGTGTTATGTTTATGTAATGTCAAGAATTTTAATTATTTTCTCGGAAAAATATATTTATGGGCGAATGTTATAGAATTCTTAACATTCATTTAAATGATTAAAATGTAGATCACGTTATTGTTGTTTGAATCATTAGAATCTATTTTATTATTATTATTTTCTAAATTTGATTTCTTTTATTTAAAAGAAAAATGTATGGGAGTCTGACATAGAAGATATAAAACATATATTTAAATACAAACTTTGTGTTAATAGTATTTCAAAAAAATTATAAGTATCTTTAACATATGGGTCGTACATTGTAAAAGTGAATTATCTCCTTGGAAATTGATTTTGAAATAACGAACTTTTTTTAAATTTATACGTAAGAAAATAAGTCAAGATTCAGTAAGTGTTATCGATTTTTGTGTTTAGTATAAATCATAGTTCTAAGAATTTATAAATTATATTAAAAAAAATCTGGAGTGACTCCACTCGACTTGCCGAACACTGAGTAATAATCAGTTTTGTAGATAAAGTAAAGAAAGAAGAGTTGTTAAACAAACAGAAGAGAGAAAAGCATAATAGAGTGTTTGAGTATTTTTCTCCATATTTTACACGATGTTTTTTTTTAACGCTATTGATCTTTGAGCCCATGATCACAATGAAAAAGAATTTTTCGTCGTGTCCCTGTAAAAACATATAAATGCTAGATTCACCAAAATTCTTATATTTAGTGTAACAGCGATTTATAATATTCATATAACTTTTCATCTCAATTGAATAAAGCGTTTAGATGCCCCTGTAAAAAAAAAAAAAAAAAAAAAAAGTGGTAAATTCACCAAAATCTATACAGTTCGTGCAACTGTGACCTATAACATGTGTACAAATTTTTTGCTCAGAATAATAAAGCGTTTAGACGCTATCGCACTTTTAAAAATTTGGCCCCATAGGCCATAATGATAAAGAATTTTTCTTTGTGTCCCTGTAAAAAAACTATAAGTGTTAGATTCACCAAAATCTATAGGGTTCGTACTATGGTGACTTACAATATACGTACCAACTTTCAGCTTATTCGAACAAACCGTTTAGACGCTAACGTGTTCACTCACAGACATACACACATACATACATACACACACACATACATACACCATCGTAAAAATAGTGGAAACGGACTCAGTGGACCTCGAAACGCATAGAAACATCAAAATCTCAAATTCGAATTTTTGACATGATTACAATACATTCCTCCCTATAGTGTTCGGAAAGTAATAATTTGAAGTAACTCAGAAACTACAATTTTATAATGTATATTTAGAAGTTTTAGTTTTCTGAGAAAAATATGTAATGCCATTTATGGAATTTTAATACAGTTATTGGAGTTTTTTTCTTTTTTATAATGAAAGATTTGACAAAATGTGATACAATTCAGCAAAAATATCTATATTTAAAAAATATAGAATTACATCACTTTTACAGTGAGCCGTCCAAAAATATCTATATATATGATTACTTTAATTCTCCCAAGAAATTCATTTTTATTGCAAAATTGTATATGTAATTTATTTATTTTTCATTTTATTTTATTTTACCTATAACTATTCCAATGTTTGAACATTTTAATTTCGATTTTTAATAAAATTGATACATAGTTATTTACTCTGACATTTTGTTTTCATTATTTTTTGTACATTAGATGCAATATTTTTTACTTTATTTTATTTTTTGGCTAGGATTTACTTGAATTCTCAGAATAAAGCCACACGTGCATTCACAACATATTGATCCCGACAACTGTCAGCCAACATCAGCCTATTAGATGTTGTTGCCATAATTCAAAAGCAAAGTTCGTTTAAAAATGGGCCAAGAGTTGCATTCTTCAAAGAAGAGAAAAAAAAAATAGACTGCATTGAGAAAGAATGAAACTGAAAAAAAAAAAAAAAAAAAAAAGAGAGAGAGAGAGAAAGAAAGAAAGAAAGAGAAAAAACAACTGGAAAAGCAGCGCTTAGAGAAAGAAAAGTTTAAGGCATGTTATAAAGATTCTATATTTAACCTTTCCCAGAAGGAATTTTTTTGTTCGAACAATTAGTTTTTTCTCTCTTCTTTTTTTTATTTGTTAACATTTAAAATGTCAAACAAATTTCTTTTTAGATTTTTTTTATATAATTAGGACTCAAATAATTTTATTTCATTGCACTTGTGAATTCTGTTAAAGATTATTATTTAATATCCTTTATTATTTTTTCATTAAAAAATGTTATCTCCTGCGCTTAAAAAATAAATAAATAAATAAATAAATAAATAAAATAAAATAAATTAAGCTAAACTATTTAATGCAAAAGATTATACTTTTTTTTTTCTTTTTTTCATCTAAAGACATGCATAAATTTGGTGATATAACAACAAAAATCTGATTTTTATCTAACAAGGAAACATTCAAAAGGTGTTGTCTTCAAAAAATATTGAAAAAAAAAAAAAAAAAAAAAAAAAATGTGATTCTACTCTTCATAAAAGATCAGAAAGTTAAAAAATTACCGTCTGAAATGAATTACAGCGACCACAAAAAATTATCAAAATTAAGCATTTTTGGCGATTTAGCGCTGTTAGGCGGTAAGTACGCTAGCACCGAGATTGCCACGTACGAACAGAACCATGTTTTGTTCTCTGCCAAGTACTCAAAATCAATCGCCTAACAGTTTGAAATCACCAAATATGCTTAATTTTGATGATAATATTTTGTGGTCGCTGTAATTCATTTCAGCCGATAATTGTTTCACTTTCTGGTTTTCTATAAAAAGTAGAATCACAAATATTCTTTTTTTTTTTTTCAATATTTTTTGTAGACGACACCTTTTGAATGTTTCCTTTAAGAAATAAATTTAGGCTCTCTCCTGTACTTCTCTTCTTTCTCTCTCTTTATTTTTAAAATATTAGACGTTAAGAAGAAGATACCCAAGTTTGGTAGAGAAAATAGTGTTTTAGGGTCAAATTTTTGAAATTGAGTTTTTAATAAATTTACACGTTTTGGGGTAACTTGAATCCGAAAATCAGATTTCTAACTGTTCGTTTATGTGTGTGTATCTGCTGTTACCATAACTCAAATATAAATTCTAATACAAAGTCCAATCTCGGTATTTTAAATTTGTATCATATGAAGATACTACTTGAAATTTTCTGTTAAAACAATACAAGAAGGTCGTATACAAGACATTGTAAACATACACTTGTAAAACAGACATAATCCTTATTTAAATATCATTAAAAAAGTTTTAGAGAAGTATGTATTCAAATTTTTCTTTTATAATTGTTATTATTGATTTCAAACTGTAGGGGAAACTGTCATTGGCTTAATGAAAATTGTATTGATTACCTTAAAAAAATTTTTCAAAATAGTTCATAGTATATTTTTACTAATGAAATTTCTTTTTCTGCATAGAACACTGTAAACATGTAATGCATAAATTTCTTAATGTATTTTGTAAGAAACATTTACACAAACTTAAATCACCCTATTTTTAAATGTAATCCATATTTATTTTTCAGTCACTTTTTATACATTTTCCCCCGGTACTTATATATGTGAAAGTTTCTTTCAATTATAAATTGTAATGATAAAAAATTGAAATTGCCGAATGATAAAATCCAAACGTTAGCTCAAGAAAAAAAATAAATTAAAAACGAATGAAAGAAAGCAAATAAATAAATAAACAAAAGCGGGAAAAAAAAAGAAACAGTAGGATTATTTTATTTTATATTTTAAACATTAACTTCTATAATTATATATATATATATATTAGTTATTATATAATTTTCTATAATTCAATTCTACGATAACTTGAATAATTTAATAAAACTTTGTTACAATACAGAATATTTCTCATTAAAATAAAAATTAATAATGTATTATTATTTTTCTTGATTGCTTGAAATCCCACGAAAAAATAAAACTCTACGACCATTGAATTATTAAAATTTTAAGAATCTTCTACAGCACATATTTATTGTGATTTATTATTTATAAATTTTGTCTATAAAGAGATTTTTATGGAAATATTAATTTGTGTGTTATTTATATGCCTTTTAGGTAACTACTTTGGTAAATCATGAATAAAGAAATTAATTGTTATTTGTTTCTTCTAAAAAAAAAAAAAAAAAAAAAAAAAAAGCCAATAATTAAAAAAAAAAATTTATTGTCAATATACAAATTGTACTCGCAAATACGCTTGTAAAATGTTAATTTCATTTCAGAAAAGAAAATTTCTTCATTTATTTATTTTGATACTTCATATAAAAAGTATTAAAAAGTAAACAAAACCATTAATAAAATTGACTGTGCTAATTAACTCTTTTGTATCTATAATAAAAAAAAAAAAAAAAAAAAAAAAAAAAAATTCCTTTACCTGAAATAAGAAAAAAAAAAAAATAAAATAAGTTTAATTGAAATATAGACACAGTAATTTATTCATAGTAGGAGTACAAATTCCTTGATAATTATTGTTCGTAGTGAAGCCTATTTATAATTCTCAAAAAAAAAAAAAAAAAAAAAAGAAGAAGAAGAAAGAAAAGAAAAGAAACAAAAAAAAAAAAAGTCTCTGGAAAATTTCATACAATTTTTTACAACCTCAGGTAGTTTATGTAATTGCATAAATATCGATTAATTTATAATCATATAAGATATTATTAACTTAATACTGATTATGCACAAAATACATGATGGGTTTCAGAAGAAGTAAAGTTTAAAAAAAAAAATAATAACAAAGTGTGTTAAATTTAAATTTGATTTATTATTTTTCTAACATTCAAATAATTTAAGTCTAAATTTTACAACTAATGTGCCGGGATAATATAAAAATGAAGCTAATACGACAGAAAATATGCTTCATTATATTGACCAAAAAAAGAAAAAGAAAAAAAAATCACCATGTGGAGAAAATCTTCCCCATTCAAATACAGCCGGGTGATAAATTAACACTGACTGCCTCCTAGCGGTAAAACTGCGCAACTTTCCTTAATTTCATTTCAAATTTAATTAAATCTGATGAATTCCCAGCCATCTTCAAGGTCTGCTTTTGAACGCCCTCTAGCGCTAAAAATAAGCAATTAATTTTAATTTTCTTGTAACAAATACTAGAGCTGTTTTACTTCTGACGTTGTACAGAGAAATAATAATTTCTTTCTTTTTTTTTTTTTCTTTTCTGTTTTTTTTTAACCATATATCCATTTTGCAATTAAATGGTAAATTAAAAATACATATAATAAGAAGATATATACGTGCTATAAATATTGTAAATGTTGCTTAAAATAATTAACAACATTAATAAATTACTACAAACTCAGGTTTTAGTTTAATTTTATTTTATTTTTTATCAAACTATTAGCATTAATTAATATTAATCCCTTAGATGTACGCATCGTTTAAATACATCCACTAACTTTTGAAATATTGTTCTTAATAGACATCTAATGCACTGGATAACTTGAACACTTTTTATATGTTTGTTTTTCTGTAAGTTAATGTTTTTCATATAACGTTTCAAACTTATTATTTTTTCATATTTATGAATCACTTTATTTCTTTGAAGTTAAAAATAATTTTCACACAAGATTCACAGTAACGTTGAAACAGATCTCTAAAAAGTGTATTTTAGATTTTCTTTCCTTTTCCTTTCTATATTTTTTTAACGTTTAAAAATCCCACGTATCTTAAATACATGAGGTCCATGAGAATTATAAATAATTTATATTTTTCTCTTTTGCAATCGATGCAAAATATTTATTATTTTATTAATTTTCAATTCATTATTATATAATTTTTGTATTATGTTTTGTATATGTTTGTTTTTCTGTAAGCTAATATTTTTCTTATTACGTTTCAAACTTATTATTTTTTTATGTTTATGAATCACTTTATTTCATTGAAGTTAAAAATAATTTTCACACAACATTCACAGTAACGTTAAAACAGATCTCTAAAAAGTGTATTTTAGATTTTTTTTCCTTTTCATTTCTATAATTTTTCACATTTAAAAATCCCAAGTATCTTAAATACATGAGGTCCATTTATCATTGAGAATTATAGATAATTTATATTTTTCTCTTTTGAAATTGATGCAAAATATTTATTATTTTATTAATTTTCAATTCATTATTATATAATTTTTGTATTATGTAATTTTTTTTTTTTTCTATAGCTATATTATAGCATGTTGTGTGTATTATATTTTTTCTCCTCCTTTCTGCAATTTCTAACATTTTGTATCACTGGTAACTTAAATAAAGAAGGCTTAGTTATTATTAAAAATTGTAAATATTTATATTTTTCTCTGTTCAAAATCTATGCAAAACATTTATTTATTAGTATAAAATCTTCCAATTTATGGTATTACATAATTTGACTATTATGTAACTTTTTTTTTTTTTTTAATACTTTATTCACAAGAAATACAGCTGTGAAATATAAGCTTACATAAATTAGTTCAAAATTACATAATTTTTTATTTTATTGTGTTTAATTTATTCATTCAGATTACTGATACAAATAATAATGCCATAGCGGACAAATTTTATGCTTTTTTTCTTATAGCACTTTAATGAGTAGAAAGTTTCATTTTATTGAATGTGTTAAAACTGTCAGAGATGAAAGATTTTTATTAAAAATTACTAACAATAAAAAAAAAAAAAAAAGAAAGAAAGAAAGAAAGAAAAAGTTGGCAGCTGTTGAATCTAATATTGTATATAATAATTTTTTAATAAAGATTTTATTAATTAATTAAATTAATTTAACCATTCATTTCAAATGTACAAATGTTAGATACAAAATGCAATTTTAGCCCTAGAATTGAATTTCTCTGAATTGTACAGATAAACTTAATAAAATAGAGATAATTGCATCTTAATTGAAAATATAATTAAATTCATATCAGTGATACATGGAATCCCATTACAGTTAAAAGTTGAAGAGAAAATATACTTTTGGGAAACATTTAATTAATTTTTCTTAATTATGTTATTTTCCCTTTTCTATAAACTGTCCTATTGGTGATTGTTTGTATAGTAAATTTTGATTGAAGGAAGTATTTAACAATGAATTTTTCTAATTATTTATTTACATTTGTAATTTTAACTATTATCTTTATATAACGAATATATCTATAGTTATTTATTGTTAAAAAAAAAAAAAAAAAAAAAAAAAAAAAAAAAAAATGTTACTACTTTTGAAAATATATGTATTTTAAAAGATTCATTCAAATTGTTAAAATTTTATTTTGGTTTCATCTAAAATATTCTAGCGCTAACACGTGCAATTTGAGAATAATTATTTATTACAACTCATGTGTCATCTCGTTAAAGTACGGTCCATCTCGGCAAGTGTATTATAAACATATATGACATTTATGAAACTATAATAAAACTGACGAATGCGAAGTGTTTCCAACTGATAGCGATCATATATAAATATGTAAGGTGTTTATAACATTATATATAACATCACGCTAACAGGCAACAGGGTTCATACATATATATGGGGAAAAAATTCCCGGAGTTCCCAGATAATTTTCAAGATAATATTAGCGACATATTACAATAAATGCTCCTCTAGACAGGACAGAATACACAGCTACTTCCACTGTATGGTATCATATTACTGTCGACCATGATAGAAATTCAGGTTTAAGTCCAAATTCCCTGAGTATTCCCTGTTTTCCAGGTTTTCCCTGATGAGTATGAATCCTGGCTAAAATACAAGTTTTCGACATGAAATATATAACGAGTAGAAAACCGGAAGGTTGACAAAGATAAACCGTTTTGAGTTGGGCCTTGAAATATAGTGTTCTAATACATGCTCGTGGAAGAATTATCATAATAGTACATATATCATATTGTATTATAACAAAATGTGGGATTTTAAAAGAAATAGAATGTTTTAAAAGCTTAGTTACAAAAATAAACGTACCTTTTTAAGCACGAGTTAACAGTTAAATTGTAAACGTGTTAATAAAAATAAATAAAAAATGTACCTAAATGTCGCTTTTTTTTTTTTTTTTTTTTTTTTTTTTCTTTTTTTTAAGTTCGTAATCATAGTTATAATATATTAGCTATTTAAAAAAAAAAAAAAAAAAAAAAAAAAAAAAACTCAACTAAAATTTCTCCAGGCATACAACTTTAAATAAATGTTTATTCCAGAATAAAAAAATATATTATAAAAATTATAATTTTTTATTATTAAGGAAACGTGGATGTTGGTAATCATTCTTTAAAATTACTGTCTTAAAGTTATGAAAGTTGGCTTACATATGGATTGAAATGCATCAATATTAAGTATATTAAAAGTTCTCGAAAACTACTAAAATTAAAAAATAAAAATATTTTTTTTTTTCACTTTTTTGAAAATTTTTAAATTGTTCCGTGCGATTTAGTTTTTAAATTTTCTCCTCAATTTTACGTTATTACACTTTATCAATATATTCTAAACACATTTGTGTATTACTTTGTTGGTTGACTGATAAGATATATATATATATATATGAATGCCGAAATTTCATACAATTTTTTAACATTTAAACATGAAATATATTTTAAATGAATTACCTTTTTAATTAATCCATTAAGTAATGTCCAAATATGTTTAGAATGCATTGATAAACAATAAGAATGAAAAAATGAGAGAGAATTTTAAAAACAAAATCGCAAAAAGCATATATATATATATATATACATATATATATAACTTAAAATATTTAGGGGCTTTTTTTAGATAATTTTAATAGTTTTCGTGAAATTTTTATATACTTAATATTTATACATTTCAATGCATATGTATGCAAATTTTAAGATAGTAATTTCAACATCTACCGTATCTTTAATTAATTTACAATAGTAATTTTTAACAATCGGGCACAGTATCTACAAATCCAAATTTCTATTGAATCATACTAATAGTAATATCTATAACAAAGTAATGTTAATATTGAATTTCTAATTTGTAAAACACCTCACAATTACTAATATATATTTATTTCGTTATCAACCGTTTTTGATAGATTTTCGACACTACGGACTCTATGGGCAGTAATTAAATACGTATTCATGTATTTCATTTTTTTTTCCCATGCTTATTTGAACTTGAATTCAAAAAAATCTCGACGTATATTTTGTTATTATAAGTATAATAAAAATTTGTAACAGTGCTACAAGGTGTATTGCAGTGGATTTATTAAAAGTTACATCTAAAAGTTATACATTTTTTATATTATTTTTATTTTCTATGTTAATTTTCATTAAAATGAAGATCTAATAAAAACATTTACCATTTCTGTTTTATAATATTATAATAGTTAATCAATATATATATAATTAATATTTTATATTTTTCTGAAATATACGTATAATTAATTATAAGTTTTTAAATATTGGTAGCACATTTTTACCTGAAAGTGTGGTATGTGATTTTAATTTTTTTATTTCATAAAATTAGATTTAATATTTTTCACACCCTACACTGTAATAAATAGTTTCTTAAAAATGAGCTAAATTGTCTCAAAAGAGCTCCGAAACAATATATACTTAAATTTGAATTGAGTATCATTTTGAGTATACTGACATGCTCAAAAGTGCGGTTGACCAATAAGAATCCCAATATCCCCATGTTTGACATGTCAATATACTCAAAAATGAGTACATGGATTTTCAAATTTAAGCATATATTGTTTCGGAGCTATCTTAATACAATTTTGCTCATTTTTAAAAAACCAATTTTAACAGTGTAGTTATTATTTAAATCCGAATATAACATATAAATGTCCAAATACAATAAACTTCATAATTAAATTCAAAATAAAACCTGCATAATCAATTCAAATAAACTTCATAATCAATATTAAAATAAAATTAATCTACCAAAAAAATAAATATTCTGCTCACAATTATGTATTATTAAAGCTGTCAAATACTGTAATAATTAAAACTATAAACATTCTCTCTATTTTTCGAAGATATAAATTTACGTACTGCACAATGCAGTTTAAATAATTTTATTATTTTAAAAAGAACTATGTCTACATAAATTTATAAACTAAACTTGATCTAACTTCTTGTCATTTTCAGTTCTGATTTGGAGTATTTCTATTTCATATTTAACACTTCAACATTATGTGTAAATCATAAGATATTTTCCTTACAAGACCATACATATACATTCTGTATTACTTCATTCGAAAACTGCTATGTTTATAATTTGATTTTGTATAATATTTGTGATTCACATGTATTTTTCTGGTGTACACCTAAGTGACAGGAGACAATGCAATTAACTGCATTACGTAGAAAACATTTCAAAAAAGAGAGAGAATTTTTTTTTTTTTTTATGATTCAATAACTTTAAAGAAACAGTTGCTTCCAAATGAAAATTTTTCAATCTCCAAAAACAGTCTTTTTTTTTTTTTTTTTTTTTTGTTAATGATATATTGAGTGTAACATATGTTTGCAACTATAGAAATTGAACATAAATAGCGATAACTTTTGCCAAAGGTAATTCAAGATTACCGACTGATTATTAAATTAATTTATATGGATGACTCTACAGAATTTATATCAAATAAATATAATACACTTGAAGTTATAAACAAATGTCTTATTTGCGTTTTCAAATTTCATGCGGATTTAAAGGTCTTACTTGAATTTTCTAAAATACTAGGTGTGTATGTGTGTGTGTCTGTATGTAAATAAAGAAATTGTAATGCATAAATATTAGTATAGTATAACTTTTCTTTAGCATCTACATTCATTATAGATTTTTCGACGAATTCTTTCACACCAGAATATACATATTGTGGTTTTACTTGTTTTTGAATTTTTTAATTATACCTAGTGAAATTTATAGTTCAAATAATTGCCTTATTGATAGTATTATACTCTTATCCTGCATATAAACTTTAAAAAAAAATCTCTATTTGTAAAAATATTAGCTACTAATATATATATATATATATATATATATTTATTTATTTATTTATATATAAATACTGAAACTGTTTAATATCTACTTTTAATTTTTTTTTTTTTTTTTTATGTATGTTCATATATTAGTATATTTTCTGCACATGCAACTCAACTATTATCAAATATGATGTAAATATAGCTGTATTTAATAATAATTTAAAACATATTTTAAAACTGCATGTATTATAACAGAATTTCATTCTATTACAGTACATCATACTTTCTGATAATGTACAATGTAGTAGTTTTTGAAAAATGTGGAATAAATATTTGAAAATGAAGGCGTTAAAATATTATTGATTCGCCAGATACACTTATAACAATATTGTTGGAAAATCATTAAAATCATTCATTATAATACCTTTCATGATTTAGAATGTCATAGTTGGAGCAAAATACATAATTTCTTTCTTTTCTTTTATTTATTCACATTGTGCAAAGAAAAATAAAGTTTAGTATCGTGCTAAGCATGCTCTGTGTAATATGTATGTAAAACACAAAATAATAACAAGGCAATAAAAACAGAAAAACAACAATAAGCTAAAATTTATTTATTGTGCAAAATATTTACATTAAATTTTAACAAAAGAAAAATAATTGTGAAACATAAGTTTAATTTACATAATTTTTTAAATGAATAAACAGAGTAGAAAAAATAAATAAATAAAAGGACATGCAGTGTAATTAGATAGCTTAGGTTCAGCAAGCAATTAAAAGTAAAGAAGTGTATTTACCAGAACACAAGAAAAAGGCAACACAAGTAATTAGTTCCAGACATTCAAATAATTTCTGTTAAAAAATATTCTTTAAATTATATAAATAAATTCACAATATAATAAAATGAAATTGCAAGGTCTGTCTATCTATGAAAAGCATACACAAATGTATTAAAAAAATAATAATAATAATAATAAAAACGCCTATAACTTAAACATATCTAACAAGTAGTAAAAATTGGGGATAATATTTCTATTAAAACCCGGCTTTGTATTTAATGTATGTAATAATGGGGGGGGGGGGGGATATTTTGAGATTTAAAAAATATATTTTTTTTTCAGTTTATTTTTTTATTTTTATTATTGCCTTTTGTCAACTAAACTAAAATGTATCAAATACATTCTTAGAGAAATGTATTATAATACATACAATAAAATAATTTATTGTCATTTGCATCATACCTTTTATTTATTTTTATTTATTTATTTATTTGTCTTCTCAAATCCGCCATCTTATTTTATTTTCAAGTGTCGAAATAAAACAGATTACATCGCATTTTAAACAGCTTTATATTAGAAATAATTTCATGTAAGTGTTAAAATCAAAGATTGAAGATACATACATTCCATAATTTCATTTTAAGTAACAAATGTACAACAGCTAAAAGGAAATCATTATTTTTACTATACCCTAGAATTAATAGTATACGAATAGGAACATAACATGAAGATTTGTGTGCCATATCTTAAATTATCAGTTTTAAAAATTGTAAAATTAAATTTATATAATGTATGATCATCATATAACAATCACTTAAAAAAAAAAAAATGCCAATGCGGACATACAAAGCTGCACATTTTATTATAATTACTATCATTATTTGTATTATTATTATTTTTTTTTATCAGTTTAGTATGATAAAGTTATGTCTGCTTTTGCGTTTAGTGTATAATGACATCTTGGCACAAGTATTTCAAAAGTTACAAAAGTTAGAAAGCGCCATTTTTCAATAACTTATACGAGTGAGCACAAACTTCCCCATCTGTTATAAATTTCTTGTTTAAATATCTTTAAAAATTAGTAAATTAGAGCAGTTTTACCACATTTAAAAATTAGTGTTTTACAAACCAATAAGTCCTTATATAATTCTAACGATTAAAGATGTCTCATATTGAAGTATGTAATCTATATTTAGAATTTGGTTTTATACATGTAAAATACTTTAGTTATATTTTAGGCATTAAAATTAAGTTTAAATAATTAAAAATTGTAAAATAAATAGCATTTAATTTTTAAATCAATTTTGAGATGTAAAATCCACTTAAAAAATCGACATACAAAAATGTAAGTCATAACTGTAACAGCTTCGACTGATGATGCACGAGAAAGTAAACATAAAAATAAATAAATAAATGATTTAGAAATATACATTATAATAATAATAATAAACCTGTATCCCCCCCCCCCTCTTTGTTTTTTAATTCGCATGGAAATACAATTTAAAACAATAATAATAATACAAATTATCAAAACGTTTTTGTTTTCTTTCTTTCTCTCTCACTCTCACATGAAATTTTAATTATTGCTTTTTTACAAATACAAACATGCCAACATTTTTAACTTATTCCAGTGCATTTTTAGTATCGGCCCTTTCTCCCTACGCCACTTTGCTCGAGGAATATTTTTATTCTTATTTAATCGTAATTAAATATTGGAGAAAATTACGCTACAAATATTGTGGTGTGTAAAAAAAAGTGTATACAAACAATGCTTATAAATTTTAGCAAAGCTAGTCATATTGATGACAAAATATACCAATAAACGTTACAAAAATATTTTGAAATAGTAGCTCTTTTAAAGCTTATAAAGATAACATAAAAACTGATGAAGGTTGATTTCTGATAAAGAAAACAAAAAGAAACGTTTATCTTAATAAAAGATAACTTTTAATGCGCACAAAAAAGTAGCATTATCGCACTATTTACTTTCAAATTTCAAGGATCGTGTGTATTTTTCATTGACTTTAGTGAAGAAATTATTTTTAGATGTGATTATTGCGTCGTACACATCAACTACGTCTTTCGACTCAGGAAATCAGCGAATGATGCAATAGTTTTAATTCGGACATTACCCAGTTGTTAATTACAGACAGAAACACATGAAAAAGATCGTCATTATTCTCAATCACGTGCGTTTTATAACTCTTTTTTTTTTTTTTTTTTGTGTGTGTAACATATGCAGAAGGGATTTTTGAATTAAACGCTCTCTAAAATTAATTATTAAACAAGGAAATATAAAATTCTAAAAATTTCATTTAGAATTTTTCTAAAATTTATATATTTCGTTTACAACCTCCTCCACCTCACTCCCACCCCCTCTTTTTTAAACAGTAGTGTTTGATTTCCACCAATGGCATTTCGATATAAAAATTTATGTAAGTGTTACCATTAAATAAAATACTGAAAAAAAAAAAAAAAAAAAAAGTCTACAAAATAAAGATGTAACATGTACTTCACTTTCGAGTTGAAGCAAACTGCTGCAGAAAGTACGGCGTGTAAGGACATAACAGTAGCTAAGGACTTAACAGTAGCTCTATAAAATAAACTTTAACCACGGCCTTAAATTATTTTAAAACAATAAATATTTACATATATGCATGCATATGAATTCTGAATAAAGTAAAACTATTTATTAACATTAGTACTTTTATTGAATTGTTATAATTTTTATACAATATAAATGATACAGTTATTAAAAAATCTAAAAATCATACTTTTTTTTTTCTTTTTATCAATAATAACTCCTGATAGGTTTTTAAAGCATTTAAAATAATAATAATAATGTTTCAAAATAAATTATTGGTTTAGTATAATATTTAAAAAATTATCCGTGTAGAAAATATGAAAAATGTTAAAAAAAAAAAAAAAAAAAAAAAAAAACTATCAGTAGAATAAATTCCTGACTAGACAAAATCTTTTTACTTTTCATAATTGCCTTTATTTTGTCTCGAATCAATAAATAAGCCAAATATACTTTTTCGCTAGTTAAATTAACTCGGAAATTGTTCAAAAAATAAGCATTATTACAGAGCTATTGAAAAATGAGCATTTTTATTGAATTAATAATAAGCTTAAATAAATATTCGATATATCGCAATATGAAAAGTCATATTTTTATTTGTTACCACTATTAAAATATAATAACGTCTACCAAATATACTGAATAAGAGTTTTTATATGTCAATAATATAACCGAGTTATAAAAAAGCATCCACATACTTGGATATCATTTTGTTTCGAAATTTATTCAATTATGATTTTTACATTTTCCACGAAAACTTATTAAATGATAGATGATAGATTTTCATTGCATAAAATAAAAATACATTACGTTTAATAATAAAGTCATATTTTTGCGTCATTATTTATAAATCAAGAATTTTTTTTATGTTATATTTAGATATTTGTTTTCGTTACAATTAAATGACATACAATTTTTTACATTATAATTCATATTTAGAACAGTATTGATTATTATGTGTGTGCGTCAAGGTTGGAAGTAACCCGGTTTTTTTTCGGGTTTTATCAGTGTTTCTTGGGTTTGTTCGGGTTTGATCAGGGTTTGATCAATGTTTTTTCAGAGTATTTTTGGGTTTTATCAGAGTTTTCAGGAATATTTTCATTCTTCCCCCTTTTTTTTTTTTTAAACATTAAATATATAATTTATAATAAGATAATTTAAAAAAATTAAGTTGTTATTTATTCATTAAAATTGAAATTTTAAAAATTTAATTTTAAAATTTAAGGATTCAGTTAAAAAAAAAAAATAAAAAAAAAAATAAATATTAAACAATTGTACTTTAAATATTGTAAAATTCTTTTATCTGCCCTCTACAACAAAATAAAAATTGGATTTTAATAATTATTTCATGTTGCCTTATTGAACTTTTCGTAGTCAATAGATTTTCATAAAACATTTTTAATTATTGTCCCTCTACATTACATAACAGTGTTGCACTGTTAAAGTTTTCAGCCTCGAGTCCTACAGTTTTCTTTATATAGAAAAACAACTCTGTTTTTTTTTTTTTTGCTTTTATTTCTTTAATATATTTCTTTATTGTGATTTAATAAGATAATTTTACTTTTTTTTTTTTTTTTTAATGGGGAATTTTTCAGGATTTTTTTTTTTTTTTTTTTTTTTTTTTTTTTATACAGCAGTTTGAGCATCTCCAATATTTCTGAAAATTCTTTGTTCATGCTCTAATAATGTATATCATTTTAATTTCTTTTTTTTTTGTATGTTTATTGTAAGTTAGACAAAAGTACAATTGTAAACAAGGATTTTGGGGAAAAAAAAAAACTTGGGCTTTTTCAGGTGGGTTTTATTGAAAAACTCACCCAGGTTTTTTCGGGTGGGGCAAAATGTAGCCAACCCTGATTTTAAGTATCTATAAATAGAAAAAGAGAAAGTAGAATTTTTAAAACACAAAGTTAAAAACAATTTGTCAACATTAGCAATATATATATATACAGTGAACTCTCGTTAAGACGGCCCCGTTTAAGATGGATTTCTCGTTATTGCGTACAAAAACAGAATTCCCGGCTAAGGCCTGTAGGAGTTCCATGTAATAAACATCGCTTTATATGTACAATTCATTCGTTAAGATGGACATTTCTTTCCCCTCAAAGCTTACTGTCTTCGAAAAAGAGTCAGTTCGCAAAATCTTTTCAAATTCAAGTTTTTTTTTTTTTAAACATGAAAAGATGCAATAATAAAAGGGTTAATCTCTTTCACTCTGCTCTATTACACCGTGGGAGACAAACAGAATCGAAAAAACAAACCAAGATAACTTCTTTTTTTAAAATAGAGTAACTAACTATTATGTACTATCACCCTTTTTTCTTTATGTACTACATCAAGTAGTACTATAATGTACTATATGAAGAAAAGTAGTTTTGTAAGTGTCGTTTTTCTTGCGTTTATATTTTTAGTTAATAAAAGAGTTTGAGGAAACAAATTTTCATTCGTATTATACTGTGTATGTGTACATAATAGTAATTTTAGAGTTCATATAGAACTTCAGTTTATGATCTCCTGTTATAATGGACTCTCGTTAATATGGACAAAAACTGCCGGCCCTTGATTGTCCGTTTTAACGAGAGTTCACTGTATATATATATATATCATTAAAATCTCAAAGATTTATTTGAGCTAACTAATTAAAACTTAATTAATGTACTTCAGATTGAAATGGAAAATTATATTATGAATTCCCTCTTTATTTATTTATTTATTTTAGTGTAACTATTGATTGTTTTATCACCATTAATAGAATGTCAAATTGAAACAACTATGAATTACTTTTATCAGCTTTATTGAACAGTTAACATAACATTAATAATAACAATAACTGAAATGTCTTAATCTCTAATATCCCTCTAACATTTATAATAGGATATTTTGAAATAAGGATTTATTAATTCACACTCTTGATAAACGTATGAAGGAAATAAAAAAAAAAATTTCCATTATAAAAGGTAATGATAATAAAGCAAAATTTGCTAAACAAATATCAATTGAAAATATATCAACAATAAAAGTATAAACTCCTCGTTTTTGTTTTTAATCCGATAAAAATTGTAAAAATTGAAAATTCTAACCATTTTAAATGTGAAATTAATATAAGATAATATATGAGTAAGATTATTATATTATATATATATATATAAATTTTGAATTACTTAATTCTAAACAATACCGAAACTGTTCTATAAACTACTTTAAACCAGAAAAACAATTTTATATTATAAATCCTTCAACTGCTAACAAAAAAAAGAACATGGTTATATATATTAATTCGCCAAGCAGGATGAACTTAAAAGTATTAACTAAATAATTGTATGAACTTAAAAGTTTGACTTTATTATTATTATCTATAATAATAAAATTATGAAATAAAGATATGAAATTTTCAGACAGTTATGGTGTGAAATTTAATACTACATAATTGCAAATTTTTGTAAAAAAAAAAAAAAAAAAAAAAAAAAAATTGAGAAAAACTTTTTTTTACTCCTATGATTTTTCAAAATGTAATCTTATCCGAATCATAATTCAGTTTAAAAATTCCCCTTTTTATTAAGCAACAAATCAAACATTTTTTTTTTTTTTTCTCCACTAAGTTATAGATAACGAGACGTCTGAAGATTGTATTGTTTACAAAATCTAAACGGCGTCTTCTAACCGTTAAAAAAGAATAAGAAAATCTATACTTTAAAGTTGGCAGTCTAGTAGTTGTACAAGTGCTCAAACAGATAAGAGAAGTATGTTCAGAAATGGCCATTGGCCTTTCAAAATAAGTCAACGAACTTTATAAAATAAATATTCATGAAACAGTATTTGCTATACCGATATTTTCTAAAAAGCGCCTGTAAAGGGAACAATAGATTTTAGACAGTTGTTTATCGTAAACTTAAATTCATTGTGAGTGAACAGTTGTTCCTGCAAAAATTAATATTTAATTTTACATTATTTTTTTATTTATGCATATGTTAAGTTTGTATGATTATTAGTATTATTTATTCATTTATTTATAATTTAAAGATGGATAGTAAAACAATTTTAAATAAGTGAGAGTATTAAATCTAATTCCCCTCTGCCCCACTCCTTGCATTAAAAGTATAATAATATCGATTAAAAAATTATAACTCCCAAATAATAAAAACAACAATATATTTCTTGTAATATTTTACATTACAAAAAAAAAAAAAGAAAGAAAGAAAGAAAGAAAAGAAAAGTTCAAATTCTTAAAAAGAAAAAAAAAAAAAGAGCTGAATAGTTTATCTTCAAAGAGAGAATCTATAATGTTAAGTCCTTTAATATCATATTTAGTAGCTCATTTTTAGGAAAATAAAAAATTACTGTAAAGTACAGATATTAAAGCAGAGACGAAAAATTTTAAATAGTTTTTTGTTTTCAATACGAATATATGTTTTCGGAGTATATACGTTGAAGAAAAGTTTTATTTTAAAAATTAAAAATTTCAAAATTCATTTAAATGTGCAGTAAATTATTCCATTTTAATCCAATTATTTAAAAAATAACTCATGATATTTTTTAATTACTACTCAAAACTTGCATTACAGAATTAACCCACTTAAAATAGTACTAATAATTATTATTATTATTATTTTCCGTAACAATATAATGTAATTAATCAATAAATAATTCAATAATAAACAATAAGAAATGTTTTATTATTTAAAAATACAAAATAATTCGATGGCTTTTTCTTCCTCCCATAATGGTGTAGCACTGAGAACAGCTAACTGCCTAATGACATCCCAATACTTTTAATTGAAACAGTCCCTCAATTTACAAGCGCCACCTATCGAGGAGCATCCAAACTATGCATTTTTTTTTTTTTTTCTAAGCTCTTTTGATTGTTTTAATTCATTAATCACACATATATTTCCAAATATATTTAAATGAATTTTTTGTAACAATAAATAAGTTCTGAATAATAAAACGCTGATAATAACGATTAGTTAAAGCGTAAATGTTATAAATAAGTAAGAATTTGGAACATCAAAGAGAGGCAAATTGTATTGATTGACAAAAGTTGCTTTTAAATAAGCGCCTTAATTAAAGAAACGGTTTGTTTTCAAATAACGCCACCTACTGGCAAATCTGAACATTACTTAGAATTTTAATGCCAATGTTTGTAAAACTTGCTCATTCCCAGACAGCACACCGCCTCCCCAGGATATCTTGAAGATGTCTTCTGGATGAAAAGACATCCCAGAAACGTCCTTAAGATGTACTGTGGATAAGTTAACCCTAACTGTGCTGTTAGGGTTAGTTTTCTAGACAGAACTGTATATTTTTCAAGCAAGCTAAATATAATAAAATGAACCATATTTCGTCGACATTTAAAGGTTAATTGAACGTATAGAAAGTATGATTATTTTATTATTATTATTATTATCCAGAATATCTAGTTTTATTTACGTTGATTTAAGAGTGTACTGTATCTACACTCGCTGACAGCCAAAGTCCATGTTATTTTGGGGGGATATATATATATATATATATATATATATATATATATATATATATATACCACATATACATATCTATATATATTGATATAGAAAATAAAAATTAAAAACGTAATAAAAATAATAATAATTATTATTATTATTGAACGAAAAATTAACTGCGTTTTTAGCATTTTTAGCTTCAATATAACATATTAAAAATTTGAAAAATCAACCTTAGAAAAACTGGAAAAAAATTAACGTTTGTGAATTTTCTAAATATGAATACACAATTAAAAGTAAGAAATAAATTTTCCTATAGAATAACATGAGTTTTGACTATCGATGAAAATAGTTATCATATCCTCTTTAAAAAGTTAACTATATTGGCTATTTAATAATTATGTATTTCTTCTCGTATATTACAATCATGCATATTTTTCTATTAATGTAACCGTGTTACTTTTTTAACTCTTTCTGATGTGTGGTATAACAAAGAGAAATCTCGTCTTTCTTTCTCATGCTCATAAGAAAATTATGAAACATATAATTCTATAAAATGTCCACCCCCTCTCCTTCATTTTTTTTTTTTTTTTTTTTTTTTTTTTTCTGCTAGAAAATTATACAATGACATTGCAGACCAGCTGTAATTAAACACAAACCGAAAAACTCATGTAACTCAAAACCAGATTATCGGAACAAGAGTTGTTTATACACGTGGTGTCTAGTCATCATTTTCGTTCTACAAAGAGACTTGATGTCTAATCATATCTAATTTGGTTAACACTGAGTAATTTCCGCTGTAAACTGATAAGTAATCCGATTTCATGTGAAAGAATTCTCAACATCCTGATGACGGAGCAATGTACTTTTATAAACCATTTGTGTTCAGTTTTAAGCAATTTGATGAATGTTAGAGAAAATTCTTGATTTCTTTCTTCCTCTTTCTTTCTTTCTTTATTTTTTCTCATATGATGCATTTTTTAATATTTTGAGTAGTTTTGTATATATATTTATTTTTTTTTGTGTTAACTTTATTGTGTTTAGCTTTTAAACAGTTTTAAGCAATTCTTTGAATGTTATGCATCAATTTTTATTTCTTTTGTTTGTTTGTTTATATGTTTCTTCTTTCTTTCCTTTTTTTTTTTTTTTTTTTTTTTTTTTTTTTCATACGGGGAATTTTTTAACACTTTGTTGAGTTGTGCTATATGATTGGGAATTCATGAAAAAATACCTGAAATTTTAGTGAGAAAACGTTATTGGATTGTGCGAGAACATGTAATTTATTAGAGAAGTCTTGTTCTCCCTTATTAAAAATAATTATTTTAATTACGTTTAGCAGTCATATGAATTTGATGTTTCATTATTATTTTATGAATTCAGAAAAAAAAAAAAAAAAGAAGAAGAAGAAGAAGAAGAAGAAAGAAAAGAAAAGAATAGAACAGAAAGAAAGAAAACTGGAATTGTGTTATTGAAAATGAAAAAATACGTGAAATCGCCCCTGCTTTAACTTTTGAATTAACTTTTTTGGAATTAGCTTTGACTGATTAATTCACCGAGAATACGTAAATAAATTTTATTTAATGATGTAATGAAAGTAAAGCGGAAATTGATAGCAGTTATTGCTTTTTCTTCCTCTTCTATCTCTTCATTTACTTGTTATAATCTGTTAGAGGTGAAAACTTTTATGTGTTAGACTGCGTATGAAACTACTGAACTTTTAACTATATAGTGATATAATGTTCCGCAAATAACTAATCAGTCTTGATTTTTTTTTTTTTAATCTAAATTAACTCCTGAATTATTGTTAAAAAAAATTATTAAAAAATGCGCATTTTTAGTTTGAATTTCTTATAACATTAATTTTGAGCGTGTTATTTGAAAAGAAATATCATATTTTAATTGATATTTTAAATGAAATTAGTATTTTATATTTTTCCCGTTCTTTCTTCTTTTCTTTTTTTTTTTTTTTTTACGTTTTTTTCCTATTTCATAGTTTTGGTCAATTTATTTAGTAATAATGGGTGAATGGAATTTTATTTGCTATTATTAAATCAATTTTTCAGAAAATGTATATATTTTACAGTTAAATGAACGTCAAGAGAAAAATGATAACCCTTCTTTTACATTTCCTCTCTATCTTGGTATCTCTATCTAGATATTTGGTGCTTAATGTTCTGGAAATAATATAGCCAAAGTTAGTTTTTAAGGAAGTTTTTAAAAATCTGTTATAAAAATAGAAATTAGATTTACTTCATTAATATACATATATCAGCCAAATGTTTAGATTTTTTTTTTTTTAAATATATGTGCATTAGAATTATACATATTTTATTTTCGTTTCTTATAACTACTATAGTCCTCCACCCTTTTTTTTAAGCAAGATTATTTAAATAATATTTTTAAATGCTCTATTTTAATAGAAATAATGCATTTAAATGACTATTTTAAATAAAATTAGTATTATGGTATTATAAAATAGGATTTCACGAAAAAAAAAAAAAAAAAACATGTACTTCATTCTCAAAAATCCCATATTTTAGGTATACAATATGTACAGAGTTTTCCCCAGACAGTTTCAGGAGGTTGCTGCATCCTGCATGCCCAATAGTTGAAAAAATAGCACTCTTCTTGCCCCCCCCCCCCCCAACCTAAAAAACTTGCATGTTTACTGTCTTTAGAGTTTTTTGTTGAAAATAGCCTTCAAACTGAAGATATGCTATAAATATAAAAAATATTGTGTAAATGATCAACGGTCATTCATACACTAGTATAACAAACAAAATTAACATGTCAAGAAAGTTAAAATTTTAAAACTCTTTCTGGTATCCACACATAAAACTAAATTTTGAAATTAAGCGTCTCAATTTTAAATATTAAATGTGCCTTTAAGAATTAAAAACTGCCCTCAAAAGTCTAAAAAGAGTCCCCTTTTTTTTTTTTTTTTTTTTTTTTTACTAGCAGCACTCTGCCCTTTTTTAAGCCTGGGGAAACTCTGTATATATATATATATATATATATATATATATATATATATATATCATTTTAACATAATGAAAAATGAATTTTTAACTTAGGATATATGATTTTTTTTTAAAACAACTTTAAAATGCAATTGTTTCGAAAAGTTACTCATACATTTGCTAAGTATTTAAGAAATGAAATGTTATTTTTAATATTAATAATGTATTTATAATAATAAAAAAAAAAGTAAATTTTATAGCTTTGACACTGCATTAACTGCATATATTCGAACTATAAATGTATTTGCAAAATTTCAGTATTAATTGCTTGGTGTAACTCAGTTAGAGAGAGAAAAAAAAAAAAAAAGCAAGTTTATTTTCCACAGAAGAATTTTTATAGCAATACCAATACTCTCTCTCATAATTTCAGAATACGATTTATAAATTTCAGCACTAGGAACGTAATAAGAATATAATATTCCAGTAATACATCTACTGTTATAATGAAACGTGAATATTGGACTTCAGATGCAATTTAACATGTTTCATACAAAATATCATGACATTTTCTCAATCGTAAGTACAATGAAAACGCTGTTAAATTTTTTTTTTTTTTTTTTTTTTTTTTTTTAACACGCAACTTAGAAAAAATACATACGTTATCGTACGTTCGCAAATTGTGTACCAACAGTAGTGAAAACAATTATTATTCTTTGCAATATTAGGATTATTAAATATTCGGCTATTATTATTATGCAATTGATACTGTTTACAAAATTTAGAATTAAATTTTGGTGGATTAATTTTTATTAAACATAAAAATACTGATATAAAGTAATATTAATTAAATGATAAAATTCCGAAACATCATTTTTAATTATTCTTCTATACATTTTTATTCATTCTTCTTATTTCCTTAAAGTCACTTTTTAAAAAATCCTTCGGTCATTAATATTTTAATGTGTTTAAGTTCTATTCATTAACTGATTTTCTAACCCCTATCCTTTTTTTTTTTTTTTTTTTTTTTTTAAATATTTTGTAATGTAAAACATGTAATTATATAATTATGTGTTACAAATATATCCATATGTTACGGAACACATAATTATAAGTAATATTTATGTGATAGTTAAAATCTTCACGGAAAAATAAATAAATAAATAAAAAATAATAATAATCACGAAATAATTTAAAACTTCTTTAATTTAATTTAGTTTATTTCTATATTGAAATTTTTGTGCAAAAATTAACAAAATCCTGTAAATGATGCAAGTTAAACAGTCCCCCCCCCCTAATGTTTTATTTGAATATTGTTAAAATAAAAATACAAAAATCTCTCTCACCATTAAGTATGGGTACTTATTTAAGAAAGAACTAAAATATTGAAATACTTCAAAGTACTTTTAATTCAAGTTATATGGCATTTCTTTCTATATTTAAAGAGAGAGTTAGAAGAGAAAATGATAAAATTAAAAAAAAAAAAAAAAAAAAAAAAAAACAGATTGTGTTTTACTGAAATCAAAAAGTATAATCACATTCTTAAATAAGGTTGTTTTTTTTTAATGAAAGTGTTAAAACGCATTTGAAATAATTTTTCAAATTTCCAAGACATAGTAGTACAATTAATTTAGGTCCTTTTAAAAAGGGTTATGTTATTTTCACATTCAGTTTTGTATATTCATGCAATATTTATTTTTGCATATTTCAGCAAAGCAAGTAATTTTTTCCCCGACCAGTATTATAACAAACTGCGTTTCCTGGAACTTGTGAATTAGCATTTTGAATCATCTAAATTTTTAAAACTATGAAAGATTTAACAACTAGTTTATTATTTGTATTCCTAAAATAAATTTTGAGTAATGAAACATATTACGTAACACTTAAGGGCCCGCTTCACTTACGGTCGCCAGTGTTATTCTATGGGAAATTCTCTTTACTTATAACGTATTAACTAATACATATTTTTAAATTCTGTTTTCACATTAAGAAAATTCAAAACTGTTAAATTCACGGACGTTTTTAAAAATGGATTTCTTTTATTTTGAATATTTTATTTTGAAACTGCAAAATGAAAAATTTCACATATTGAAAATTCTTATTTTACAGCTTCAAAATAAGATATTAAAAATTTAAGAAAACATCCGTCAATTTAACAGTTGTGAATTTTCTGAATGTGAAAACAAAATTTATATATATATATATATGTATATATATATATATATATATATATATATCTTAAGTTTCTTAAATTACTTTTTTCATAAATTTCGATATAGTTTATGTTTTTAAGTTAAGAATTGTTGTGTTAGTTTATTGATTCGTTTGTTTTGCAGGCTGTTAATTAATAAATCTGGTTTCTTTAAATATGTGTATTTCATTTAATAAAAAAGCACCAGAAAACTGACGTTGTAAAAAATATTACTTACAAACTTTGAATAAACACCATAAAATGCAATAAACTCGCAACAATTGTTTCGGGTCAACACTCGTGCTTACTTTATTCGCCTGATGAAGGGTCGTGTGTTTTTTCGACCCGAAACAATTGTTGCGAGTTCATTGCATTTTATGGTGTTTATTCAAAGTTTGTAAGTAATGTGTGTATTTCATCGCCTGATGATTTTTTTTTTTCATTTTTCTGAACTTCTCCTACATAAAGAAATTTTTCATCTTATTGGTCATTGGTGTTTCAGTGATCTTGTATCTGTTGCTTGGCTTCTACTATGCTTAATAGATCATCCTCATTATTATATATATATATATATATATATATATATATTGGTTAAAGAGTTATAAGTAAAGAAAATCTCTCATAGAATAACATTGGCTTGGGCTGCTAGCGTCGATAAATGAAGAGGCCGAAGCAAAATGATGTATTTTCCAAGAGATGTACTCTAAAACAAATATTTTTTTAAAAATGTTAAATAGCTAAATTTTTCAGATAAAAAGGAATATTACAACTGAGCTTGAAAAAAACCTGTATTATCATTATTAATTGTAATTGTAATACTTGCAGCAATGTAATCAGGAACAGTCACTCACTGTTTGCAAAATGATTAATAAAAAGTAACTTTTACTTGTTATTTATTTCGGATATTTTCTCGTAATTATACATACGCCATTCAACTAAATTCCATTCAATGACTATATCAAATTGCAACACTATATATGGTTAATGCAGTGGAGACAAATGATATGTTGTGTGGATAATTTGAGAAGATTAAGCGAATGAAAGGCGCAGCATTAGTATTATTCCATTTAAGCTTGTTATACTGCATTTAGTAGAGTTTCTACTAACTTGAAAGATCTTATTATCTATAACTAAGGTACGGTAAACAGAATGAGAAGCATATTCTATACAAATGGGGAAACAGATAGTATAGTGCATTTTACTGGCATACATCAAAATATACTCATAGGAAGTTTTCTGTTATTTTATAATAGTAAAATATAATCTCTGCTCTATATATGTTTTTCTTATGCAATTTAAAATTTTTATTAGCATTTCAAAAATGAAAGTTAATTTAAAAATTATGGAAAATATTTTAAATAAAATATTACTTTTAGATTACTGTGCCGAAAATATTATGTATGTTTAGCATGAGGATAAAAATTTCAACTATACAATATTTCTATTGAAATGTGTATTCTTCGAAGAAAAACAGATCCACTGATTCATTCACTTAAATAACTTACTCTTATTTAAATAACATACTCTTCATTAATAATAATAATATTATTATTATTATCATCATCATCATTATTAATTTCATTTTTTAAAGAGATTTTGTATAACACTTTGTTCTAAAACGATTTATTTCCTTTGTGTAATTACTCTTCACATTTTAAAATTTATTTTATTTTTATTTATTTCCTTTTATTTTAAGTAGCAGTGGTAAAATTTATTTCCTTTGTAATATTCTTCACTCTTCAAAGTTTATTTCTTTTTTCGAGATTTTATATACACTTAGTACTCATGGGACATTTTTTCTTTTGTAATTGCTCTTCCTTTACTAAAGTTTATTTTATTTATTTCAATTTAATTTTAGCGATTTTGTAGGGCTAAATACTATAATAAGCTGAGCATAAAATTTCCTACATTTGAGGTTTAAAAATAAATAAATGAATGAATATATAAAACAAAATACTAAATCTCTGGAATACTTTAAATTAAAATAGAAAGTAGCATTGGCTCAATATTGCTTTCAATAAGTTAATTATCTTTTTTTTTTTTTTTTTTTTTTTTTTTGAGATTGGAGACCCATATTAAGTTATAATATATCAAATTTTAAATACTAGAAAAAGAATGAACGAAAGAAATTTTTCCCCTTTTCATGAGCGCTAAAAATATTAAAATACTATATATATACAATATTTTTAATTCACGCTTATTTTTTTTTTTTTTTTTTATAAAAAAAAGTTTAAAAATCATTAAATTCCAAAAAATTCTATTTCGGTTTTCATCTAATTATTCAAAATTATTCAAGTTCGGAAACCTCAAAAGAGATAATTTTCAACATTTATAATTAGTTTATAACATTTCTCTTTTGCTTTCCCTAAAAGGTATACAATTTTTTGCAACTTCAATCTATAATTCAATTAATAACATTTTTATTTATTATTTATTATTATTATTATTATTATTATTTTACCTAACTCTAGCTAAACCAAAATGGTTACACAAAATTCTAATTGCCTACTCAAAAGAGAGAAAGAGTGAAAGAGAATTTATAAAACGATAATTTCACTAACTGAGTGTAAAAACTGAACATTTAAATCATACTTGACAACATACCTGAATTATATAAAAATTATATGTTACTAATTACTTACAAAGTATCAGAAAAAATAACTTCAATACCAAATGGTTCGACAAATAAAACTACTAACTTTTAAATTAATTAGAATAATTTAAAACAAAACACACTAAATCAATAAAAAATAAATACACTTATCTGAAAAAATATATTTACTCACTCTATCATTTCCTAAATATCATTGATAAATGTCACCCGTCAGACTGCATATTCGGAAGCATACATCTTTCTCTCCACACCAAGATGCTATGAAAATTTTCAGGAAGTGCTCCAATGAATACGACATCAAACCCCTATCGCTCCAATGAATATAGATGTAGTTACGTATAGTAAATCCTTTCCTGACCTTCGAACTAACCTTCGACATAGCAGTATTATTTCCCCTTTCCCATACCTATAGAAAACTTCCGATTTCAAGACTTCCGAACCCCCTTTAAAAAGTAGGTCATTGCCAATATTTTTTCTCTTTCAGAAAAGGGTTCCTCTTCATTTCCTGTCTTACCCCTCTATCAAATTCTCTTATGATTTTGCCAGTTCCTGTTGCAAAAGCTGCAAGTAATATTAGTTACTAAAAAAAGTTTGAGAAATAATTTTATTGATTACAGTAACATCCACACCTTCTTAGGACAATTTAAAACTATATCCCAAGGCAGAATGTAAAGTCACGTACACAGAAAGATAAGATTTCTTACCACTATTACCATACATGAACCTTTATCGTACATTTACAACGAAAATTTAAAACTGTATCCCATAGTTGAAAGTAATGTCAGTCACACAGAAATATAAGATTTCCTAACACTATTACCATGCAGATTCCTTTGAACTCAGTTTTTTATGATTAAATAGGATAAGAAAAACTATTGTTAGAAAACATTGGTGGAAGCAGGAATATTTCTGGTTGAAATTAACATTACATTTACAATAGGTGTCAAATTATCACAGACTGTGGATTAAGAATTTTTTTTGTAGTAATCATCTGCGATTAAATGTAAAATTACTATTTCTGAATAGTGGTGAGAAATTTATTTTTCGTTGGTAGTAACTTGACACCTCTGCATTCATATAGAATTACTCCCAAATACTCCTTTTTTTTTTTTTTTTTTTTTTTCCATAACTTGGATTTTTATAAAATTGTTAAACTTCCTAATGATAGAAAAGAAAGCAAATAGATTGATTGAAGAAAAAAGAAAATGAAAAAGAAAGAAACGAAAGAGAAATGCATAAAAAAATAAATTAATGAAAACTTAATGAATTATATATATAATATATATATATATTGTATTTTATTTTATGATTGTTATTCACTTTGCCACAAGCTGTACTTTTTCTCTTACTTTTCCACACAAAAAAAAAAAAAAATAGTAATTTTCATTAATATGTTTCCTCGATAAATTACGATGAATATTACTGTATGAATATTGTGGTGGAAGTGTGAGGGAAAAAGGGCAGGTCCTTGACAACTCTGCTTAATTTTTTTTAACTAAAATCTAAATTAATGAAAATAAAAAATATTTTTCTCACTCTTTCAAAAAGAAAAGGCAAAAACAAAAGAAAAGAAAAAGAAACTTAAAGAATACTCGTCAATTTATCTTACTATTAACTAGAAATAACCGTACTACCAATAATAATTTATTATATGTTATCATTTTCCTGAGCACAGCATTAAAATATATTCTCGTACATTGAAATCAGCATGTTACGATTTGGAAAAACCCAAATTTAACATTTCAGTGTGTTATGACTTGGGAAACCCCAAATATAACAGGAACGACATGCAATACACGACATGTAGTTCCACTTCATAGTACTGCTTTGACATTTAGTAATCCCCCTTTCCCCTCCGATGTTCCACTTGGAAAATTAAGCTTTTAGCGCTCATACTCAAATAATGTCTATCTATCATATACACACATATATGTGTGCGTGTATGTGTTATTTTGCAGGACGGATGTATGCAGCGGAAGAAGTTTTTTTGCAAATTTATTAGAATAATTAAAAGTTTTTTATCAATCATAAGTACTTTTATGTAATTTGCAAAATTATACCCTTTTATCTTTGATTAATATATTCAAATTAATCAAGGTTTAAATTTTTACGTTGATTACAGAAATAATTCACTGTTAAGATTTATTAAATAAAAAAGATACTTTGTAATTAATAATTTAATTAATATAATATAATTAATGATGATTTATTTTGGATTATGGAATTCATGTCGATCATATTCATTTGGTACTTAATATATTTTGCTAGCAGAAGAAAGTAGAAAAATTGCTCTTCGCCTTTCTACCTTTGAATCATTGCCACCCCCCCCCCTTTTTTTTAAACAAAAAATATTACTCTGAATTATGTTTATAAAGTATAGAGCTTCTAATTAAAAATTAAAGACAATATAAAAAAATATTTCATTAGAGTGCCCAAACAATCATGACTATAAATCTCTGAAGAGCATATGCTGGTTGCACTAATTAAAAGTTTTTCTGTATTCCAGTTATTATTAAGCTGTGAATATCTTCATTTAAATATCTGTGAATATCTACAGATTTACACTTTGCACATTAAGTAAATTATACTTGACATAAAATTAATAATAGATAGTCCCTGTAAAGCAAATTTCTAATGTTGTAACCCAACTACTGACTCTAAGAAATGAAATATATTAACAAAATAATAATTAAAAAATATGTTAGAGAAAAATAGGGTACATGCATACAATGACAACAAAAAGAAAAAAAAAAAAAAAAAAAAAGATTATCGTTTAATTATTTAAAATTATCCTTTAATAAATCACAAAATAAATTTATTTATTTATTTAAGTATTTTGTTACTGTTCATGGGATGAAGGAAAGGGGGCATTTAACACGAAATATTAATTTATTCAATGTTCTACATACTGCAAAAATTTTTTAAGAAAGGTTATTTTCCTCGAAATAAAAAGAATTTTTTCTTGTCTTCATAAAAATTTTACATGTTTAAATCAAACTTATCATAGTTTAGATTTAAATTCATTTATTTTTCTTTCAAATAATCCACGAATCTGCTGTACTATTATTATTACCGCCTTTATTTTACTAAAATATCTTTGTAATATATATCTGTCCACAGTAAAAAGTATTGTTTTTTAACGTAAATTCAAATCTTATTTGTCTTAATTATATTTCCTTGATTTTTATTTTAAGTATCCTCATAAATACTATTATACTCTTTTCAATTATTACTATTAAAAATTATTAATCCGAGTTATAATTTCATAAAAGAATTTATTTGTTTAAGACATTAAAGTATTATTTAATCATTTTTCTAATAAATCGAAGGAAAACAAAATCAGCCAAAAAATAAAATTTTATCAGATAAATAAATAATAATATTAATAATTGTTTTTTCTATTAAAAATTTTCAAACTCCAATATAAAAAAATAAATAAATAAAAATTAAGTTAATCCTCCAAGAAAGGCATTGATCAGTCTGGCCTAGTGGCTTCGGCAAAAAGTAATTAGTGACTCACTAGAGGGCGCTACTATGCTGAGAATTTAAATACTGGAATTAAAACTTGCACCTCTTAAGTTATTGCGATGGCAACTTCAGAAGGGAGAAGAGCACAAAACTTTTCGAAATTCAATATTTTATTTTACCTGCAGAATTATATTGCTGAAAACAAATATGTTATTTGCATTGTTTATTTTATTTATTTATTTTTATTAATAAATTATTTTATGAAATATTTTTTAAATGTTTCATTGCATCTTGAATTTTACATGTATACACTAATGCCAAACAACTGCATCCTCATTAGGCTATTTACAGTTAATCGTAAAATACCAAATATAATAAAAACTTTACATATAAAAAAGAAAGAAAAAATTAAAAACATGTTGCTTAAACATTTTACGAGAAAATCAACGTCATTAATTTAAAAAGTTGAGAATTAAATTTTAGGATTCTCTCAATTATAGCCTTAATGCATATTTATGAAAAATAAAATACTTCTAAAATAATATTCCTTAAAAATGTTCTTCATAATAGTAATCAACACATCGAATGTACAATTATAATATTGATCAAACTATTTAGTTAAGATATAAAATTTTTGTGTCGTTTAAAAGAGAATTGAACCGAATGAACATTTTACAGAACAATTTAATTCCATAAAAATGAAAATAAATAAATAAACACCTTAAGAAAATCATCCCTTTTTTTAATAGATTACGATTTTAGGTTTTTTCCAAAAAATTAAAAAAATTCCTCATTTCTACACACACACAAAAAAAAAAAAAAAAAAAAAAAAAAAAAAAAAATCCCTCACTAAGATCCCTCACCCCACCCACAATGACTAATGTTAACCACATAAAATCCAAATTCATTTATTTAAATGTAATATATATTTCGTTAAAAAAAAAAAAAAAAAAATCTATTAGTAAATTTTTAAGAAGAGTTGCATGTATAGATCCGAAAGTGTTGAATTTTGCGTGGATGACATGTTTGCAATTCGAAAATACTACTACCATTATTAAAGTTATTATAATTTAACACAGTACTTATACGTGGAGTACTTAAGTCCTCTGCATGATTTATATTTACTTTTTTTATAAAACTCTTTGACAAAGCACGTATTACTAAATATAAGACATTAAAAAAAAGTTACTTTTAAATTAAATGGTAATATGCCATCTCGAAAAATAAATAAAAACAAAAATGCGATTTTAGAGAGTTAGCAAAACATTTATAAACTATTCAGACTTTTACAAATGTAACATTAAAAATTCATGATTAAGAGTTGATTAACTAAAATATAATAAGGCAAGTAATTTTCGGCGTAAAAACCACAAAACAATACAAAAAATAAACAAAACAATGGGGGCAAATTTACTGCGTAAAACGGTACACGAAATTTTCCATTAACGACACTACAATGTTCTTTCTTCTTAAATGATGATATTTTGCAGACTTTGAAAGAAAGATCACTTAAGTTTAATTTTAAATACTGAATATGATTTAACGCTCAATGTGTTTCAAGAATAATTTCAGTTGTAAGGATAGGAGTGCATCTCGTATAAATCTTTATAATAAAATGAATTCCAAAATTATAAGTTTAGCATTAAATATAGTTCTGAAAATATTTTTCGAAATGATATACTAACTTTAATTTAGAAATACCATTTATTTTTATTTTATTTTATTTTTTCCTTTATATATTTATTTATGTAAATCCTTAACATACCTTGAAAATTGTTTTCACGTCTTATATTTAATACGTGCATCGTCAATGTATTTACGAAGAATTTTACGAACAATGTAAAATAAATACATGCAAAAAAACTTAAATACTGCACGTATAAGTACTGCGTTAAATTAGAATAAATTTAATAGTAGTAATATTTTCAAATTGCAGACACGTCATCCACGCAAAATTTAACATTTTCGAATCTATACATGCAACTCTTCTTAAAAATTTACTAATAGATTTTATTATTATTATTATTATTATTTAACAAATTACATATCCATTTAAATTGAATAAATAAATAATAATAATAAAGACAAAAATTCTTTATAGCAGCAATCGAATTGAAATAATAAATAAATAAATAAATATTTTGATAAATTTATTTTACAAATTTTATATAAATTGAAATAAATGAAATAACAAAAAATGTTCCGAATAAATTCTTATACCAGCTAAATCACATATATTTAATTTTGCCTTTGCTTGAATTTTCTTATACAGATACACCAGACAATGTGAAAAAGTTTTATTAGACGCATTAAATTCTTAAATGTATGTTCATTATTACTGCACTATACACGATTACTACAGTATTATTTGCAATATACACAATTACTACACAATGCATTGTTATTTGAAGTTTTCTCGCAGTTAGCGATGTTTTTGTGATACGAAATAATATTCCAATACAAAGCTTTATTTATTCATTTTTATTTATTATTATTATTATTATTATTATTATTATTTTTAAAGAATTATCGAACTTGTCCCATGTTAAATAATGTAAATATAAAGTTAAAATAAATAAAATTAATATTTGAAAATATATTGGAAATATCAGTTTTTGAACTCTTATAAAATATACAGTGCATATGTAACTGTTCCAATTAATTAAGCTGAATATTTCAGATTTACGAAGTCCAACGTTCTCGCTCGAAAATACACATTTTACATTTTAGTAATAGTTTGCAGAATTCAGTTTTTACGTATTATTTGTAAAATAGTTCGATTTTGTAGAAATATTTTATTGCAAACATGCATTTTCTAATGCATAATGCAACCATCTGTAACATTCACATCTGAAAGAAGCAATTCGAATAAGCAAATAATAATAATAATAGTAAAAAAGTTTTAAAACAAGAAAAACAACATTCGCAGAAATAAAAACGCAAATATTTGAATTCCTTCTTTATTAAAGTTTAGATATTCTATATACACAGCGTACTACTCTAAAACATTTAAACTAAACTGTGAATACAAAGCGGATACTGAAAAGAAAAACAAGAAATATATGTACATAATCAATTTACCGTTATTAATATAATCATGATTTACTGGTTTTTTATTATATTATCCAATAATTTATCAGAGCAAACCTGTTGAAGACTTCGATTTGAATTACTTATAATATGATCATTAAAAAAGTACGTTTTACTACGTAGAATTTAAACTTCTCTAAACATGATTATGTATTATCGTTTATCGACGATAAATTAGAATTCTGTTGCGACAATTTTATTATTTACATTATACAATAGAATTTATCAACGACGCTTTGAGTTTAAAAATTAAACTTATAAAAAAAAATAATAATTATAATAATAATTAGCATTAAATACGATTCGGAGTATATTTTTAAATTCTTATTAGCAAAATTGACGATGGTGACCTTGATAACTTTAACCCCGCCAATTAAATTTAATTTAAAAGTATTGCATCAACAGTTATTTGGCGTCCCCCGAAAACACAATTACGTGTGACGTCACATCTTCTAATACCCCCTTTTCATTCTTTTAACACTCTGCCCCTTTCTAAAAATGACTCCACCCTTCTACATACTCTTAAGCCTAACGATGATATCGATCGAAAATAACGGCACCCTCCCCGAGTTTCTTAATTAAGAATCACCCCGTCTCATTGGGTATCTTCTGCTTTGGCAGCTGCATAAAATTTGCGCTTATTCTCATAGGTTAATTGCCGTGTTAATTTATGAAGCAACTGTGAAAAGGCGCCGTGTTTAAATAAGAAAGCATGGGGTGTAATGCAGGGAAGTAAACAAAACAGCATGAGTTAACAGCGAATGTTAAAAATTAATGGCTAAATAAGCAAGCTGGAGTGGCGAAGAAGCATTAGTGGCTATGTTATTTGAGATGGATTAATTGATTATAGAGCTAAGAAAAAATGCGTACCTATTAAACAACTGTGATCCATATGCGACGAAAACTACGGTGAAGCGAGCACGAAAGAAGTTGTCGTTTTGATGCCGTGCGTAGAGCAGTTTCCACGGGAGAGGAATCAAGAGATCCTATGGCTAAGTTGCAATGCTGGTGTGTTGCTCCTGTAAACATCTCCACTGAAGGACAATTTGAAACCACAACGAGCATGGTATGAAGTTCCTACCTACTGTATAAACAGTAAGAACTTCATACCTCGCTCAGCGTAGCTCAAAGACATCGCAGATTGTTTTCTTGAGTCATCTTCCAGATATAAACACATTTATGAAGCATATGAAAATATATAAAACATATCCTCAGAGATAAGAAAAATACCTCTCTTTCCGTTGAAGCACTTGAAGAATCCAACAGGTAAAAATTTGCATCAGAAAAAAAAAAAAAAAAAATCCACCTTAAAAAAAAATTAATTCCCCCAAGGCATCCTAAAATAAAAACCAAGTCACACAAATTAAGTCAGAAGTCAACTAAGTAATCCACGTGTAGCGAGAAAAGCAATTAATTCTTCGCCATTAATTGGCAGTAGTCTTGGTAAGTCTTGAGAAATCTTGGCCACACAAAATTAAGTCACTTGCAGCGCACACCACATTCCTTCAGATACTTGATTTATTATTTTTTGATTCCAACCTGAGCACCACAAAGAACACACGTCCACCTTGCTCGATGATCGACGAAAAAATGAACGCTAGCCACCCTTCGATGCGTGGGGGTGGACCATCTATCGGAACGCGCACAAGGACAAACGATTAAGAAAAAAACAACTCCTCACGGAGTTCCACGCTACATGCGTTTTCTACTCTCTGCTCCTTCTCTCAGACTGACTCTGAGAAAGAGAGTGCGACATAGCCGACTATTCGGAGTTTCCCCCTGATTTCTTTCCCCCCTATGGGACTTCCTCTTTTAGAATTCGTTGCCCTTCAATCATGGCTGTCACGGAATCTGGGAGCTACGATTGGGCAGGGCAAAGCTCTAGCTCCGCCTGCAATTGCACAAAACAACCAACCGACATGGCGTTTTTACAAATAGCGGCCAATAGTGAAAAAATGGCTAGCGTGACGTCACATAGAAGCACTTACACTGATGGATTATCATTATTAGCGGAAAGCTTCGGGAATTGGCTTGGAGCGCCAAATTACGCTTGGACTAGACAAAGGGTTCTACGCGCAGTCGTAACTTTTTGAAAAGGTTAGAAGGAAAAAAAAAAATAAAAGTTCGTTGAGATTTTTTTTTCTCATCTCTTTGAAGTGCTAAGTTGTACTCTTCTTGCTATTAATTAGCATTGGAAGATAATTAGGGGAGAAAAGTTTTCACAGCCCTTTTTTATGAGCCCTGTCGCCCCGGTTTTGTTAACTCGGCAAGTTCAGGAATGAGTTGCTTCAACTTGGGCAATGGGTGCCTTTTATTTTATTTTATTTTTTATATTGTGCACTTTTTTTTCAGTCATTAACACCGTGATACCGTAAATTGGCCCAAGAGGTGTGTATTGAAAAAGTGTCATTGATTGCATGACGAGTATTGATAATTCATTAAAAGGTGTTAAAATTAAAGGAAAAAAATAAAAATAAAGTACAGTATCGTAATAAATGTTTTGACTCCGAGCACGTGGTTGGATTAATTGATTGTTAATAAGTACTCACGTGGATGAAATGATGAGTTTATAATTTCTGAAAACATTAATCAGCGCTCGTGTTTATTTTATTTTATTTTTTACTTTTGAAATGTCTTCAACAGGTTCTTTTTGTTAAATTAATGAATAATTTTACAAAAATTAATTATAATATATTTTAATTGAAGAAATGGATTTATGATGCATATGGATTTCTTTTACAAGCATGAATTAACTTTTTATTTACATTTTACTAAAATGACATATAATTGTTTGATACATGTAAAATAATTTTTCTGAACCAAAATAACAATATTAGGTATATAAATAAATAATTAAATAGAGAAAAATTGAAAAGAAAAAACTTTATATATATATGTATATATAATCACAAACTGAACAATATATTTTTAAGATACACATTAATAACAAAATTCAACATTATTACATCATATTTTCAAATTTTATTTATTTAGTTAATATACCATTTACTCTTTTTACACCAGTAGACATCTTATTACTATTTTATTATTATTTTTTTTCTTAAATGCATTTTTTCGATTTATTATAATTATAAAATATTCGCAATATATACATAAAATCTACTTTAGAATACTTTAAAAAATTATTTTTAGGCACTAATAATAAAAATATATAGGATTAAACAATTAAATTAATAATTAAATAGAGAAAGGTTGAAAAGAAAATTAATATACATATATTATTTTCATTTTTTTTTTTTTTTTTTTTTAGGATGCACATTATTGACAAGATTCCACATAATTTACCTTTTTTTTAAAAACCTTTATTTACTTTATTAAATTACCCTTAATTTATTTTATTGTATTTTACAACAGCAGACTTCTTTAAGAAACTTCATTTCTCCATTTATTGTAATTAAAAAAATATTTGCAATGTATACATAAAAATTATTCCAGAATTTATTTTTATAGCAATATATAATAATATAATAACATTCTATGTTACATCCTAAATTATGCATGTATGTACTACGATTAGAAATACGTATGTGTTTAATCACTCACTAACAATTTAATTCAAATATCAGCTATCTCTAAATACTTTTACATATATAAAGATAGCTATTTCTTAATAATAATAATATTGCACATATAATCATTATATAATATATTTATTTATTTATATACTACCATTAAACCCATGATGTATATTAGAATGTTTATTTTATTTGTAAACTTACCTGGATTTATTTTTAAAACATTTATAGAGACAGAGAGTAAATATTCCTTTTTAGTAAATATTTTAGAGTAAATATTTATTTTTTATACAATTAAAAAACTATGCTTATCTGGTAAAACAAAGTTGAGAAAGGTTTTTATTTAATATAATAAAAATAATACTAGAAAGAGTTTTTCAAATATTCAGATATTTAAAATATGTATATATATATATATATATATATATAAAGTTAAAACAGATTAAACAAATTTTAAATTATTTGCTATATTAATATTTATTTTTCATTAAAAAAAGAAAAAAAGTATATTATTATTATCTTTTATATAATTGCATACTATTGTATTTTAAACTATAGTTATTATACTATTAGATAATTCTAAAATCTATAGGAGAATAACATTCTGTTTTATTTATTTATTTCTATATTTTGTCTACTGTAGTATCTGGAAAACTCACAACGAATGCATATATATATATATATAATTTGTATACATTTAAGTAATTAATACATATAAGTAATTGAAATTACTAATATACATTTTCTTTTACTTTTTAAGTTATACATCAAACAAGAATTATTTCACACACACACACACACACACACACACACACACAAAATAATAAATAAATAAATAAATAAATAAAAAATAGCAATGCTATTTATTTATTTCGTGCAATATTTACACATTTTTTCCCCTGTCGAATAACTTAAATTATTAGAGAAAATATTTTGAAAAGTTAAATTTTTAACAACATTAATAATAATAATAATAATAATAACAATAATAATAATCAGATAACTAATATAAATTTATTTGTTTCATTTTTATATATTATAATATTTAGATTTTTTTACGTGTGTATTTTAGTTTGCAATTTAAAATTTTAATAGTTAATTTAAAATGTTAATTCTTAAATGTTAAAATGTTAATTTTTTTTTTTTTTTTTTTTTCCTTAGGAGATTTATTTTAAACTACAGGTAAAAGGTAAAATAATTTTAAAGGTAATGTATATGTATTACTATAATTTTTTTAATAAAACTAAATGAGAAGAATAAAAATAAAGGAGTTAATTAAATATATAATAAATAAATAAATAAATTCTATGTCCCACATTTTTAGCAGTTATTTATTAGATAAAAATAAATAATAATATTAATGAACAACAACATTAAAAACAATTTACAAAACTATTTGAACGTTTCCGATTTATTTACTTATTTTTAAGGTAAATAATAATGAATAAATTTGCTAGCAGCATCAAATTTTTCATTTGCACAAATAATTCTCAGCAAAATATTTGTATTTAAGTAACTAAATTCAAATCATAATCAATAAATTTTAAAATATTTGAGAAGGAATTGTAGTGTACGTTTATTTGATTTACAATTTAATGGCTATCACGAAATGTTACCGTTAATATATAAATTTAAAATTTAAAAATTTGACATATTTTATTTTATTATTTTTTTCCCTTCAGATTTCAAACTTATGTGATGAGAAATAAAAAATTTTCAATGGTTTATTTTATTTGTCATTTATGTTCATAATTATTTTTTATTTATAGATAGCTCATAGAAAATTAGAAAATAAAATGTTTAATTTATCAAATAAACTACAAATAAATAAGTAAATATAAAAAATTTTTAGTTGATGCCAATAAATATATAAATAATATATAAACTTAAAACAGTATAAAACATATTTATTAATATATTAAAACACATTTATTTATCTTAAAACATATAAACCTAAACATATTAAATTAAATATTTTATTTATCAAATAAACTATCATAGAATATATTTAAACATTTCTAATTGATGCCAATAAATAAATATGATATAAATTTGAAACACTATATAAAAAGTATTTATACATAAATTCTTATAAAAACTTTTTCAGTATCCATAAAAAATTGAACGTTCTGTACTGTTCAATAAACACTAAATATTTAAGACAAAAAAATCCTAATAAATTTTAGATAACACTTCAATTTTTACATTTTTAAAAACAAACAGCCAAAAAAGTTATATAAATATGTTCATAAATTATATATATATTTATGCAATTAAAAAAAATATATAACAATAATATATCATAAATTTCCATTTATACATCATAATATCCATCGACAAAAAAAAAAAAAAAAAAAAAAATAAATAAATAAATGTAAAAATAAAACAGAGACACTATTGCTGTTTGGATTTTCAATATTACATCTTACTAAGTAAATCAGACAAAATACAATAAAAAATCAAGTAAAAAAAAAAGAAGTACATTACCTAAAAATAATTCCTATTCCCAGATTTCTCAAAAATTACATCACTTCATAGAAAAACCAAACATAGAATTTCCAAGAATCGAAAACAAAATGAAACAATTCCACGTAATCGAAAGAAAATAACTATTAATCGAATCATGTATCCGGGTAATTCGCTTGCACTCAGTTTAAATGGAAATTGGAATCTGCTCTTGAAATGGAAGATCGTAAACCTACTTCTCAAGAAGCTGAGTAAACATTGGGTATATTGTAGACACTACTACACAATTGTTCAAATTGTAATAAAAGTTTTTTCTCGGTACAGGCTATGTAGAACTTATATAATCCATTTTTGTCACGTGGTAGTTGTTTATAGTCTCAGGCTTCCGAAATTTGGTTGTTGTTCCATAAATATACCTGCAAAAAAAAAATAAGAAAATTTTATTATGAGTAACATAGAAATCTTAAAAATAAACATTTTATAAACATTTCATATTTACGAGAAAACTACGTGTTACAAAAACAAACCACGGCAGAAATGTGAGTGAAGATTCAAAAGTTTTAATTAAATTTTAATTAGTCGTGTGTTTACTTGCATTTGTATTACCCAAAATCATACTTTTGTAGGATATAGGCTTATGTGTGCAAGTGCATGGATAATTATAGTCATATTTCTTAAAGTATAAAGGGAAAAAGAAATCTTGGACGACCAAATTAAATTATCATCGCAAAAATCATATATTTTACAACAAATTTTTCAATTTTTAGTAAAATATATATCATTTTGCAAATTTAATTCATAATTAAACTATACGCAGTTTTGTAACGAACTATACATTCTACAAGCTAATAAATTTAGATATTAATATTATCCAGCATTTTTTTAGCTTATAGAATCTATGGCATAAAACATTAACAACAATACATCATTTTCTCTAAAAAATTATATGAAATATGTACAATTAAATTGTTTAAAAATAACATTATTATTATTATTATTATTATTATTATTATTATGAATGCTATTACTGTTATACTTCGGTATTATTGTACTTTAGAACTAATACTCTAAAAGTCGATGATTTTTTTAATCATAAATAAATAAATAATTTAAAAAAATTATAAAGGTAAATAAATATATACATATGTGAATATTTCAGTTACAGATTAAAACCATATGTTTAAAAAATTTTTGTTTCAAACTTATACAATTATTTATTTTCTTTATAATTTACTCCTACTCTATATGTAGATTTTTTTTTTTTCTAATTAATAAGTAAGTTTTTATCATATCGATGATGTAAATAATCATATTATAACCATACTATTCCTCATTATTTTAAAACTTCAAGTAGTCAACAAATGAGACACAGAGAGGTACGTTCATGTAAAATACACATGTTAGGAACAACATGTAAAAATTTTGTCGTTTGAGGATGATGATGATGATGATGCAAGCAGTTTCATGAAATAAAGAACTTGAAATACTTATTTTATCATGCAATGTATCGAGTCAAGTAAATATATAAAATAAAAATAAAATAAAATGATTAACAATAAAAATTGTAAAAATCTTTGTTGACGCCAGCTTGGATTATATGTTTGCACATTTATGCATAAAATAATTTATGAAATTTATTAAATATACTTACTTTTTGTTAGTTTTACTAATATTAATCAAATTTTAAATGTTTTATATCATAAAAATTTAATATTTGGCAAAATTTTATTAATGTCAGTCCATAGTGCGTGATACTGCATGCATAAATAATTTTTTTTTTTTCTGCTTTTTTGTTTCACTAACATCAATCAAATAAATGTCTCATTATTTTAAACCCAAAATATTAAAAAGAAAGTGTACGAGAGAAAGAGCAGGAAAACGAAAAATAAATAAATAAATAAAATAATAATGTTAATTTATGCCCTCAATATTATCGTTATTGTATATTTATATATTTATTTTAAAAAGATAAACCTTCAATTGTTTATTCTGCTCTATATAAGATGATGAATTAGAGATTAAAAAGTGTCAATATCCGAAAACCAGACTTCAAGTTTTAATCCACTTTAAAAAGACAGCTACCAAATGAAAAAAGAAAAAAAAAAAAAAAAAAAAAGATAAACAAACACGCCCTCTGAGTCTATACTTCTCACATTATTTTTAATTCCCTTCGACCTAATTTTAAAGAAGGTGCGAATAATTTTTTTAATATAATTTCCCCCCTACTCTTTACTCTTTTTTTTCTTCCCTCACTCGGCTCACCCAACCTCTTGAAAATCAGTCGATTCCTGCGACTTAGCCGAGGAGAAAAATATTGCCTCGTCATGCAGCGCCCTCTATTATCAAATAATAGAAGCTAGAGTCGTAGTGATGAAATGCAGATCATCGACTTTTTTAATCTCTCTCTTTTTTAATGATGTCTTTGGAGGATTCCGCCCGAAATATTGCAATAATTAGGCAGGTGAACATTTATTCGAAAATTCTGGAGAATCGCAGTCGTCTCTTGTTGCTTCAGTCGCGACGAGATTTTTCATTTTTTAAATCATTATAATCCCCTTAACAGCAAATTTTCGATTGGCTCATTATGGTACAGGTTTAAAAATCAATGATGAGAAAGGAAAAAAAAATTATATTGCTCCCGCTTATTTAAACTTTGTAAAATTTTTAATAACTTCACGTGATGCCGCTTTTTTTTTTTTTTTTTTTTTTTTTCCTTTTTAGTTTAATTGCTTGAAAACTTATTTATTGTTTTAAAATTGATTTATTATAAAAAAAAAAAAATATTCAGCTATGAGAAAAAAGGGAAAATTTCTTCCTTTTTCAAACTGAATTAGTTTGCTCTGAAAGGAAAATGTATCTGGTATTTACACCTGAACGGGTTATATCAAACGAGTCCCCTGTTTTAAGCGTTCTGAATAGAGCCTTACAAACACAATTATGCTTTTATTTATTTATATTTTATTTATTTTTTCAATGTATTCCTTTATATATATGCATGAAAATAGTGCATAATCATATAAAATTAAAAAAAAAAAAAAAAAAAGAAATGGAGAAGAAAATGTAATACGTAATTTTGATGTTTTAAAATGAAAATTATTGTTAATAATAATAAGGTTTCTGATTGGTCTTTATTTATTGGTACTAAGGTCTATTAGACTATTTGGAACCATTGCAAATACCCCCAAATGCGAGGTTTTTTTTTTTTTTTTTTAAACAGTTTGCCTAAAAATCTATTTACGAATACTTTTTTGTATCATTCTGTTAATAAAAATTTCTGTCAACGTGTTTCCTCTATATCATACAGATATTATCTAACAGCTTTGCTTCTAGTTATTTTCTGTAATATAACAGCATTATTTTTCCCTTCACAGTATATGTCTGAACTGGGTTTAGAATTAGGCAACATGAAGGCCAGTACATTATACTGGTATATAGGCCGGTCCATTTGGCTAAAAGACGGACGTTCATAATGATTAAAAAAAAAAAAAAAAAAAAAAAATTGTACAGTCGTATAGTTAGTTAAGTACACAACGGAAGCTAATAAATTTTATGTGTAATATAAACATATTTACATTCACCGTCTTTAATTAAGTTTTAACAAATGTTTAAATCAGAATACAAGTTTATGTAACTATATCATTATATGCTACTCAAATCTACAATTTAAGGAATATATGCTTTATTAAAAAGCGAATCGATAGTATGAATTATTATATATTTAAAATGTAAATATAATATATATATATATATATATACAAACAAAGCACCATTTATACGTCTTTCAAGGGACTGACGTAAAAGGACGTATAAATGAAAAGACATATAATTAAAATTTTGATAATAACACTTTGGTTACTACAAATTTAATTATACTTAAGCAAAATTTATATGAAAATACTGATTAATAAATTTTTTTAAGTTAATAAATGTATGTTATACTTCTCTTAAGACAACAATTAATTTAAATATGTATATATATTATAAAAAGTGAGAAAAATCATACTATTAATGCATGACAGGGTACTAATTACATATATCATATATTGAGTGTTATGTTACACTTCTTAAATCTATATGAACACATTCTGAACATTAATTATATATATTGCGTATCTTTAATAACAAGCATACGATTTATGTCCATACAGATAGTTATTTAATAACATTAAAAATCTTTTAATATTCGTCTGATTTGCTGCTTGTCTAAGAGTATTGAAAATTCTGCTGTAAATTCAATTGATTCTTTGATCAGTATTCTTCGATCTTTCCTTTGTTCCTCCATTTAAGATGCTTTCTAGGAAAAATCCGTCTTATTTAGAATGAAAAATAATGACCGGTAAAGAAATGTTGCAAATTTTAGTAAAATGGAAAAGACGTATAACCGATATTAGCGGAGTATAAACGAAGAATTTTTGCATTAAAATGAATATGAAGGAATTGGATCTTCACTAAAAGGACGTATAAATGTAAGCTTTCTAGGAAAAATCCGTCTTATTTAGAATGAAAAATAATGACCGGTCGAGAAATGTTGCAAATTTTAGTAAAGTGGAAAAGACGTATAACCGATATTAGCAGCGTATAAACGAAGAATTTTTGCATTAAAATGAATAGGAAGGAATTGGATCTTCACTAAGAGGACGTATAAAAGAAAAGACGTATAAACAAGAGACGTATAAACGACGCTTTACTGTATATATAATAACCCATAAAAAGAATTAATATCAACCAACTCAGTAATTAATTTAAATTTCGCAGAAATCTTTTTTTTTTTTTTTTTCTTTATGCAGATGATGTTGTTCATTTAAAATTATTTCCAATATGTTAATGAGGGGAAGTATAGGAGGTATATTGGGGTGTAAAACTGCATTTTTATCATGTTGGATGGTTAACTTTCTCATTAACTTTTTCAAATAGATAGTTTTAACTTATTATATCATTCATGCACCAGGAAAACCCCTGATATACAGAAATAAATAAACTGTTCGTATCTTAAAAAGACTTACTGGTATTAAAAATGATACTCTATTTTTTTTTTTTTTTTTTTTTTTAAATACTGTGTTTAAGCTAACAATACTTAAAAACATTTAAAACCCACAAATGAAGCAAATTCATTATTTTAAATAATATTTTATGTAATGAATGTAATAAGTTCTAAATTTTTTATGTCTAGTCTGTTATCAGTTTTCAGTCGCATATAATTAAGACCGAATTTTAATTATTTTTTAATCAACAATAATTTACAAATAATCTCAATTTATTTTTTGTATGGAATTTTTTTTCCTTCTACTCTTAAAAATCACGAAAAACCTTCTAGTAATAATAATAATAACAACAGAAATAATTAAGACTTATGAGAACGATATAAATATTTAAAAATACCTAAAATTTATACTATTTTATATAAGAAATAAATTAAGTAAAATAAAGTAAATTGAAGTTTAAAAAAAAAAAAAAAAAACCCTTGAATATTTTTTTTTTCCTCTTATTAAATTTGTCTTTTGTTTTTATGGAAACAAAGTTTATAAAATGAGAAGGAGGGAAGGGGGGATACTAAGTTCGATTATAATTGTAAATTTAATCACTTCGTGTTCCTTATGTAAAATTCACAATTGGTTATGATTAATTAATAGGAATTTCTTTTTTTTTTTTTTTATTCTTAAAATAGATTTTTTAAATGTAAGCGATTCTATTAAATTTATAATACTGATAATAATAATAATACTGATAATAATAATAATAATAATAACAATAAAATAGTAAAATAAAATGCAAATTAATTAATTAATTAATTGAAGCAAAATAAAATAAATATTAAAGTCTTTTTGTACTACTAAATCTGTTTTCTACCACAATGGAGACACATTTATAAAAAAATAAAATAAATAAAATAAAATAAAATAAAATAAAAATGCCAGATTCAATTATACTTCTAAATTCTTACTGCACATACCTTATACCAAATTGTTTTGCCTATGTAACATTCCCAGTCTGCTATGCTCAGTATGTGTATAAATTCCTTACAGATGTAAAATGTTTGTCAAAACTATTCACTAAATACTTTTAATTCTTAAAAAAAAAAAAAAAAAAAAAACTTTGACACATTTTTTAACATCTTTGTTTATGTGCGCTTGGCATAGTTCTTACATTCTTTCACATCCCTGTCCCTAAACACGGAGCAAAAAAGCAATTTAAAAAATGCAAAACATTTACATTCGTAGTTATATCCAAGAACTGCAAAGCACAACATTTACAAATGGAATTAAATGCCAAAAAAAAAAAAATATATATATATATCCAAACAACGTGGAACAACACGAATGTCTGCATTTCAATCAAAACGTTTGAGAATAATAAAAGCTATTAATTTTCAATCAACGAGGTATTAACAGAAGAATCAAAAGTTAATCCCCACCATTCCCAAAGCATCTCATTCTCCTGGGAAACGCCGCTAATGTGAGAAAAATGTAGTACGTTAGTTTTTAATTGTTTCAAAGAATGTAACACAATGGCATCCTCCGAGGAAGAGTGGTTTATGTTTCTGACTTGGGGTGATAAACATCACGCAACTTTTATCTGCGAATACATTTTAATCAGAAGATTTTTTTTTTTAGCACAGGCATACTTGACTATACAATACACAGATACCTCCCCCCCCCTCCCTACACACACAGAGAAATAGATAAATGATAAAATTAAGGATTGCAGCTTATTTGTCTGTTTAAACATTTATTTATTTTTTAATTTAAAATATAGTGAAATATATGCATACATTTAAATATGTATTAACAACGATTGCAGATTAATATTTTTCAGTAGTAATGATAATTATTTGTATACAGATTAAGTATATCAACATTCTTTCAAATAATGTAACAAAATTTTACATTATTTGAATGTATATCGGATTCTATGTATATCGGAACATTACATCTAATTTTTGCAGACATTTCTTTCTGTCTAAAAAGTGTCTGCATCCCCCCCCCCCATTTTTATTCCTTATTGTTCTTAGTGATGATAATTTATTTTAGTGATGGTGTTTCATGATTTATTCTTATATATTCTTGCACAGGGGTATTTTTCATTGTTAATTAGTTCAGATAGTCTGACTTTATAAATTTATTACATTTTTAATACTTCTTGTGATAAGTTTGAAAGAAGGATGTATCCAGAAATTTTTTTTGAAGAGTTTCAAGCTTTCAGTACATAAAGTTGAGTGTTCAAACTAATATATAACTCAAAAAATTTCGACAAATCGGAAAAATCTCCTCTTCCTCTTATATATATTGAAAATTATTGGTAATAAATCTGATTACAAAATTCAAAATGTTTGCAAGTAGGTTATACATAAATATATATGTGTGTGTGTGTGTTCGTGTTGCAATAATTGTAGAATGAAATAATTAAAACATTCATAAATATTTAATATTAATGGAAACACGGAACAATCTCTTTTGCGTTATTAAAATAATAGAATCAAAATATTCCTTTATAAAATTTTAATAGTGAAAAATTTTCGCACTTACGCTACTAATTCATATAGTCACACCTAAACTACCATTATTATTATTATTATTCCTGAGCACAGATTGTGAAATTTCGGCTTTAAAGACAACTTAGTTTTCGTTTTTTTAATTACTTTTTATAAATAATATTTTAGAAATTCATTATTTGAAACATGGTGCCCTTTTTTTAGCATTTCTTGCTACAATAATTATGAATTGCAGGGAGAGGTTTCATGAGTTAAAATTAAATAGTCAAGTACCATCACTTATGCTTAAGAATCAAATTACATTTCAATGCTTTTTTTTTTTCACTTAATACACTAAAAAATTGTAAATTTAAAGTTTTACAGTGTTTAACTAAATATATATATATTGAAATAAATAAATAAATAAATAAAATAAATAAATGCACATTTAATTAAAATTAAACAATTTAAGAAAAAAAAAATGTGTTTTTTTTTGTGTGAAATCCCTATTATTATTATCATTTATAATTTCATTGGATTTTTTAAATTACTTACTCACGTACATAACAATACTGCGAGTGGACTAGTATTATAAATACTATAATATTTGTAACGTATAATTTTATTTATAAGAATAAAAATACGGATCCAAAAGATAATTCCATGTGTTAGATCTTCAGATACATAACAAAGAAAATATACAATAAATAAATAAATAAACATAAATAAATCTCTATATAAAATTATATATGTATATTAATATATAGATTTATTTATTTATTTATTTATTTTTAAGGTGAAAGTGAAGAATTCCCGAGCATGGAAAAATTCATGCTTAAAATTTTTGCTTGAATATAAGTTATGGTGACAATATCAGAGCACCTTTATAAGAAATTACTGTTAAAAAATGTTAAAATCACACAAATTTGAAGGTTTTTTCTTTTTTTTTTTATTCCGCTTTTTCTAAATTTTTAACATGGTAGTATAGGACAAAATTTTGTATAAATGTGCATAAAGAGAATTATTTTTTAATAATCATTATGAAATTTAAAATAATTATTTGTAATAGAGATAGTCACCTGGGAAAAAGGAATTGTGTATGAAGGAGCCTCGCCTCCTCATGGGGGGGGGGGGAGTCCACCTCGTGGGGAGTAAATTGTCATGAGATGGGTATCTTTCATAAAAGCTCTCCAATACCTTTAAAAAGAATTATTAAACCATCGATCTGCAACAATTTGAAATAAAATTATCGATTCTTGACAAAAAAAAAAAAAAAAAAAAAAAAAAGTTTTTTTTTTTTTTTTAATGTAATATTGAGAATAAAGTTGACTTTTTTTGGATATTTCGTGTTATAATACTTCTCTAATATGGAAGTCGTCTGCATTATCATGGAAAATAATTCTTTTAAATAATAATTTTAATAAATTATTTTTACTGAGTGAATTTGTTCAGTAAAATATAGAAGAAAATCATGTGGTGGCCACAACATAGTAGTTTATAAAGGCTTATTTATTTTTGAATTTGTGCAATCTCTATAGCAGCATGTTTAAACGACAGGAGGAGGGGTAGAATTGTATGGTAGAAATAGCAGACTACTTTTTAACTATTGCTCTCTCTCTCTCTCTCTCTCTCTGTACAGTTAAAATTACACTACGCTGCAAAAAAAAAAAAAAAAAAAAAAAAAAACTTTTTTTTCGAACACTCATACCATTCCTGCTGATTCTTATGTAAATATGACCCCCATTTTGCCCAATCACCTATCGTTTTATCGAGATGTCACCACCTCCCCCAATTTTCATCACTCTTCGGCAATTTTATGGCATGAATTTGATTTGGAGAATGGAAAATAATTATCTTAACTCGTAAAAATAAAAAATATATAATGTGTAATAAGTGATAATAATAATTGGTCAATAAAATATAATAAATGTAACTTATAATTTCAGTGTCAAATCCCCCCCCCCCCCCTTCCCTAAATCTTCCCCTTGCTGCAAATTTTCATGTTACATAATTTTTCATCTTTTTAGGCCCTCAGAAGATATTTAACAGTTAAAATATTTCTTTTCTCCACTACATAAAATTAGCGAAAAGTGGAAAAAATAGGGGGGCGTCCCCAAAAAACGGTGGGTTGTAGAGCAAAATGCCCGTCATATTCGGATTCAGGAGGTCATTTTACACAATAATTTGCAAAAATGGATTGGGGGCAATTTTCACACCGAGCAGTAAAGTTTATGTAAAATATACGTAAATTACTAGAAATATCTTGCGCACGGCGAAAGAAGAAGAAAAAAAAAGTATGGCTTCACTAAGAAATTTTTGTTAATATTGTTTACAAATTTGACATTTTAAAAAGAATGTTAATTATCAATTAAAAATTCTCTGAAATTATATTTCTAGAGCTATTATTTTAACTAGAAAAAGAATGGTTGAATTGGTCATAATTTATGAACTTTCAGCAATTTTTAAGTAATTAATTAATTAATTAATTAAAAAATATTTCATTAGAAATATGATTTATCCGTTAATGTAGAATTTTATCACATTTTTATTAGAAGACTTAGCTAAAACCTTTCTTTATGTTCTTCAAGAATTCAGAATAAAAGGTTTCAGAATGCTAAAAGCTAATTTTTTATTTGCAATTTTATATTTGTTACTAATACTTGTTGAACTAAAAAAAAAAAATAATAATAAAAACAGAAAATAAAAAATAAAAAGAAGGAAAGGGAAATAAGAAAAAAAAAAAAAAAAAAAGCACTATTTTTATTTTAAAATCTGACACTGCTTCAAGAAATGCTAAATAGATTTATTTCACAAAAATGCCCCCTATAATCACATTTTGAAAGGAATTCTGTATTTTGGTAGACACTATATAATTCGTTTGCTTAAAAACAAATTTTAGTTTTATTCAGAGGTCAGTTAATTAAAAAATCTATTACGAAAAAAAAAGAAAAAAAACTACTTTTATTTAAAAATCTGACCTGCTTCAAAATTGCAAATTCATTTATGTAACTGATATTATATTCTAATTTCGAGAAGAATTCTGAATTTTGGTAGATGTCATATACATGACTGGCTTAAAAACAAATTGAAATCCTACTCAGATAGCTTAACTAATTCCAAAAGCTGTAAAAAAAAAAAAAAGAAAAAGAAAAGAAAAGAAAAAGAAAAAAAAAAGAAAAAAAGAAAAAGAATTAAATAAATGAAAAAAGTACTATTTTTATTTAAATATCTGGCAATACTTCAGAATTGCTAGATAACTTCTTTAACAAATTATTAACGTTATATACACTTTTTTTTTTTTTTTTTATATAGATAGCATACATTTGGGTTGATAAAAAATAAATTTTAATTCTATTCAGAGGTCTTAATTTTATTTTCTCATTAATATAACTTCTGTTGATTGAAAAAACCAAATTTTGCATTCCAGCAGAAGATGATTTATTACTTACAGTATTAGTGTATTATATATTTTCTTATGACAATCATGAACTAATTTAGTAATGATCGGCCTGCTGTGAGGCTGTTATAATATAAAAATAAATACATTTTATTTGATTAGTTATTAAACGATAACATTTTGTAAACTATATTGTTTCTTTTCTTTGCTTTCCTTTTTTTTCCATATTTGTAAATTATGATTAGTATAGTTAATTCATATTTTTAAGCATGCAAATCAGAGTTTATATATACCATAAACGTTATTCATTTGATAAATAAATAAGCATAAATAAGCACAAAAATATGTTTTTAACCAATATTCTTAATTTTCTAAAATAAAGCTTTAATTCATCGTTTTTTTTTATTTATTTATTTTTTTTTTTTTTACAGTATGCATATATTTTTTACTTATTATTTCTACATAGTTTTCTGAAATATATCCTAACTTTTTCATGGGCATTGTAGGAATAGCTCATGCAAGGAATATGGTTTTCTATGTGAAAGTGTGCCTACTTCTCATTTGACCAATGTCCAAACCATAATCAAAATAAGAAAATAATAATAATAATATAATTTAACAAAATAAAGCAATTTTGCTTTAATTATGTGCAAGGTTCTTAAGTTTATTGGTTTAAATTTTTCAAAACATACCAAACGACAGTGAAATTTAAATATGATGAAAGAAAGTAAAATGTGGGCTGATTTTGGGATGGTCATTGTAAGTTAGGTATATATATATAGACATATTTTCAATGAGTGCGAGATATATATATGAGAGAGAGACAGAGAATTATCATCAAAAAAGATTTTATTTATAATTCATTGTCCATTCTTTTTCCCTTTTTCTAATTATTTCTCTTTTTTTATTTCTCTTTGTTGTTTTTGAGGTAACATCACAAAGAATTTTTTAATACATTGAATTGATTTTTACTTATTTAAGGCATTCATTATTAACATGGTCAGATTTAGGTAATACCGTATTTATTTGTACGATGTACAGTATCAGAAAAATAAAAGGAAGAAAACAGACGAAGGAAGAAAGATAATAAAAGGTCAAGGGAAGCCAAAGAAAGAGAGTGTTGTCTTAAGCGAATAATTAATAATTAATACTTTTTATGCAGAAACTGTTTAAAGTTAAAATTATTTTTAAGCGTATACTTTTTACTTTCCCATACCCATGTATATGGTATAGAGAAAGTATTGTTTTGGGTAGAATTTTTGAAATTGAGGTTTTGTTATATTTACACGGTTTGAGGTCTCATGAATCCAAAAATTATGTTTTTAGTTGTTGATATGCATGTGTCTGTCTATCTGTATGCCTGTGTGTCTGTCTGTGTGTGAGTCTGTTACCTATATATCTCAAGAACAAATTGTAACAGGAAGTTCAAACTTGGTATTCTAAATATCTGTCATATAGTGATGCATCACTAAACTTTTCATTGAGATGAAGCAAATGGTTCGTATACAGGGTCATCCAAGAAGATTCAAATACATTACGTCTATTGCACCGAGAAAAAAAAAATATACCGCCTTTCTCTAGAATGAATAAGTGGCCATTTTCTAAATACCTTAACTAGAAATATAGATATCCGAGCTGTGCGCATAAGGCACGCCAATAAACTGAATAGATGAAATTATCGAGAATTTCTACTGTACACATTTCTAGATGGTGAAACAATAGTCTGAATACTCTAAATATTCTGAATCAATTATATTGCGAGAAATTCTAGCTTGATTTTCTAGAATTTGGTAATAAACCAAGATTATAGTTGCAGAAACCCGCCTCTTGTAGTCTCATTTATTTGCAGATATTTTTAAATAACTTTGCCCTCGAGAATATAGGCAAACGTTCTAGAATTCTAATAGGGGCTTCTAGAACTAGCTTTCGAAGGGGACTATGATTTATAAGGATGACATGGAACTATTTTTTCTAGAGCCACAATTTAGATTCTAGATGTCAGTTACAAAATTTTTTCTCAGTGTGGGAAAATTTATGACAAGTACAGTGCAATATCTACATACTACACTAAACAAAATAGAATGAAGATTTTTTTTCCTTTGTATGCATAAAAGCATGCTTCATGAAGATTGTGGCTTGGAAATAATTCATAATTCGTTTACGGGGCTACCCAATGTATTTGGATATAGTTCTGTACTTGGAAATTGCTAGAAACGTATTTCATTTTCTGTTAAACGTTTTTCATTTAAGACTAAATTTAAGTACATATTGTGATGTGCATGTAATTCATAGACAATCTAAAAGACTACCTAAAAATTAGGCTAAACGTTCTTTCCTATTGAATGTAATTGACGAAACTCCTTTGCTACATTTTACTATGTCGACGAACAGAGCTCAGTAAGGAACATTCCTTTTTTATACCCATGCTGTAAACAATGTATTTTTTGAAGTTCTATTTTCAAGTCTAGTTCGTTGTATAATTTTACATTTTGAGGTCTCCTGAATACGAAAGTTCAATTTTTAGCAGCTTACCGGTATGTATATTTGTTATCGGCATAACTTAAAAACAGATAACTGAAAAAATTTAAATTTGGTGTTTTAAAGCTCGTATTAGGTTACCACTTGAAAAATTTGATCAAGATTGGCAAGTTTTAAGGGAAATTAATAAGAACCTTGTATTTTTATTAATAGAAATATTAGGCACTATAATTGAATGGGGAGGGGGGGGGGGCTTCAGGGGATCGGTAGCCTCCTTCCTCTTCGACACACACACAAAGAATTATATGTCCAATTAAATTGTTCCTAAACATATTTTAGATTATTTTAAAAGTAGATTGAATTTTATTATCTAACCTTATTGATCTTACGATTTAATGTGAAATTTACCTTTGTTGTATTGAAATGGAGGGTAAGAGAAAGTCATGTGAGTGACACCCCAGATTTTTTTTTTTAATAAAATAAGTTTTATATTTTACAATGCATTTATCTCATGCACATATTATTTTCACGCTTTTTAGAGCAATTAATTCTTTCTTTTATTTAAAATGTTTTTTTTTTCATTTTATTTATTTATTTGTTTATTTGTATAAATATGTTGTTGAAATCATTCCAAACGTTTTTAAGTATATACGTTTAAGTTCTATACGTTGTACGGTATACAAAACAGAAAATACATAGATAAACAATTGCAATAATTTTAGTCCTAGTTTATCCAAAATAAATAAATAAATAAAAGAAAAATGAATGTTTTGATTCGAGGAAACTCCTTAAGAGACATTCTTTCATTTCAGCAAAGGCTTTTTTCCCCATATTTATACGAAATTAAACTTTCAGAAGTGACATAGAAACTCCACATTGCTTTCGATTATTTCTTTTGTATAAGAAAAAAATAAACTTGGCAAAACAAGTTTTCATGAATTTTTAATGAACAGTGAAAAATGAAACAATTAATATTAAAGGAAAAAAAAAATGTTTAGGTCAATCATAATGCAAAATTTTAAAGAATAACTGACATGTTATAAATCGATGAAAAATGAGTCAATCAATGTTAAAGAGGATTGTTGATTATTTGTGCTTAGTTCAAAGAATAAGTTATAAATTCATTGCATTTTCCTTGTATATGTTAAAGCCCAAAAAGAGCACGCATCCATGTTTTGATTTTAACCGTTTACTGAAATTTTAATAATTAAAGAGTAATGCAATTATAAAATATTCTTTTTTGGATGCAATAAGAATAAGCACGATATAAATTTCCCCTCTAATATTTTTTCTTTGTTCTGATGTGTGGCAGCTAAGTTATAAACAAATTTGTAAAAATAGCTCTTTTTTTCCTTTTCTTTCTTTCTTTTTTTTTTTTTTTTTTTTTTTCTTCTCTCTTTAGACTAAAATTGGAAATTAACTCTCTAATAATGCAAAATCTCAGATAAATAGAAATTTAAGACGTGAAAAAAAGATTAAAAGAAAAAAGAAAAGAAATGTTATTTAATAATTGTTTGTTTCCAGCTAACGAAATTCTAACTCTTAATTTTGAAAAAATCCAAAATTATTTTTCAATTTATTTAATATAGTTTTTAATCCAACACAATAAAAATTTAATTTATTTACATTTTATTTTAATTTATTCATTTGTTTATTTAAGAAGGTAGTATAAAGCGTGACATAAAATGAAAATGAAAATTACATTAAATTAAAAATGAAATAGGAAATAAAATAGACTAAAATATTCAGAAAATATATTATTGTAACAAATAATCTATTAAATACTTACATACAAGCATTATCGGAATAATAAGGTTTATTTTGCGATCATTTTTTTACCTAAAACTTTGATTTGTGTTTATATTTTCTATTTATTTATTTATTTATTTATTTACTTGCATACTATACACATAACGATCGAAAATTTAAAGAAAAAATAAGGAAAAACATATAAAAGAAAATAATTTCTTTTTGTGTTTATTTATTTTTATAATTAACTAGCCTGGAACTAAAAATCCCCATAGTTTGTTTTTGTAAAGCGTCTAACTGTTTTTTTTTTACTTTCCGAACACTATAGTGAGGAAAGTATTGTAATCATGTCAAAAATCCGAATTCGAGATTTTGATGTTTCTATACGTTTTGAGGTCCCCTGAGTCCGTTTTCACTATTTTTACGATGATGTATGTATGTGTGTGTGTATGTGTGTATGTGTGTATGTGTGTATGTTTGTGAACACGCTAGCGTCTAAAGGCTTTGTTCGATTAACCTGAAAGTTGGTACGTATATTGTAAGTCACCATAGTACGAACCCTATAGATTTTGGTGAATCTAGCACTTATAGTTTTTTTACAGGGACACAAAGAAAAATTCTTTATCATTATGGCCTATGGGACCAAAATCTTAAAAGTGCGATAGCATCTAAACGCCTTATTCAATTGATCAAAAATTTTATACCCATATTATAGGTCACAGATACTCAATCTGTATAGATTTTGGAGAATCTAGCACTTATAGTTTTTTTTACAGGGACACAAAGAAAAATTCTTTATCATTAAGGCCAATGGGGCCAAATTTTTAAAAGTGTGATAGCGTCTAAACGCCTAATTAATCTGAGCAAAAAAATTGTACACATGTTATAGGTCGCATTTGCACCAACTGCATAGATTTTGGTGAATCTAGCACTACAGTTTTTTTACAGGGACACAAAGAAAAATTCTTTATCATTATGGCCTATGAGACCAAATTTTTAAAAGTGCGATAGCATCTAAACGCCTTATTCAATTGAGCTGAAAATTTGTATGAATATTATAAATCACTGTTGCACTAACTATAAGCATTTTGGTGAATCTAGCATCTATAGATTTTTACAGGGACAAAACGAAAAATTCTTTATCATTATGATCTAAGGGCTCAAAGTTCAGTAGCGTTAAATAAAACCTCGTGTGATATATGGAGAAAAAAACACTCTATTATGGTTTTCTCTCTTTTGTTTGTTTAGCAATTCCTCTTTCTTTATTTTATCTACAAAACTGTTAGTTACTCAATGTTCGGAAAGTCGAGTGGAGTCACTCCAGATTTTTTTTTTTTTTTTTTTTTTTTTAGTGGTTATTGTTTTTTACGGTTCGAGAAAAAAGTGCAAAGTTAAAATATTTATTGTGCATCAGTTCTTTAATTTATAATTAAAAAAGTATTATATTCATAAAAATTTTTGAATTCCGGTTTTCGACGTACTTACAAGCTCTGAGAGTTCCAGACTGTGTTCTGACTATTTTTATCTAAATGGCTGTCTATGGTATGCGAGCGAGTGAAAAAGATTTTATATGGCAGATCTAGATCAGAAACTCATAATTGGAATTTTTATATATATTTATATGCAGATAAAAATTAGTACCTATGAACTTTTGGTACAAATCGTACAACAGATGGCATTACATCCCATTTTTTACTCTCCATAATTTTTATATGTTAGTATAGGACAAAATTTTGTATAAATATGCGCAACAAGATTTTTTTTTAAATAATTACACTGAAATTAAATAAATAAATAAATAAATATATATATATATATATTATATATATATATATATATATATACGTATGCATATATACGTAGAGTGGGTATTCAAATTATTAGAAGAAAAAAAAATGACATTTTTTCGATTATCTAAAAAAATACTCCAAATTAAATGGATTGAAACTTCATACATGCAAAGAACATTTAAAAACTCCTATTTTCCAATGTTAATTTAGTCCAGAGTGCATTTAGGGGACCAACCACAAATTGAAGAAGAGCAAAAATACTTTGGATCACCTTGTATCACAAAAAGCTACAAATGACTTGTAACTTTAATACATTTTTCTACATACTATGTACAATATTTATATGCTTTGGTGCGGGAATTGCGCAATTATTTTGGCATATATATATATATATATATTTTTTTTTTTTTTTTTTTCAAAAATTACTAAATTTTTGTACAAGTTTGCTCACAAGTGTTTATGAACTCACGAATCTTAGTAAATGAATAAAAATATGTTAAAATTATAAGCCTATAAGGGGTTTTTCACAAGAAGAAACTTTTGCAATGTGGTTGAAATAATTGGATCTTCAAATTATATATGCAGCATGTGAAAAGCCCCCTATGAAATTTCAACTCTGGAAAATACCTAAAATCTAGCTAGTTCTTTTGCCGACCATTTGCTTATTTTTTACTCTATTCAAATGAGTTTTTGACAAAAGTTGCTCAATAGCTTTAAACCATGAAATAAAAATGTGCCTATTTTCGCGCATGCGCAGTAAAATAATATTTACTAAAATTGCTCATATCTCAACGAATATTCTATGTGTGAATTTTATGTTTCAGAATAATATTCCTCTAATGTTTTGGCATTTTTTCAGCAAGTTTCGTAAAATCTTATGGAAATCCGATCTAGTTATAAGCAAAAAACTAGCTAACCGATCTAGTTATAAGTCAAAATTTCAGTAATTAAAAAAAAAAAAAAGAAAAAAAAAATATATATATATTATATATATATATGTCTGCCTAAATAATTGCACAATTCCCGCACCAAATCATACAAATATTGTACATAAATATGTGCAACAATGTATTAAAATTGTAAGTCATTTGTAGCTTTTTGTGATACAGTTGATCCAAAGTATTTCCGCTCTTCTTCAATTTGTGGTTGGTCACCTAATTGTACTCTGGTCTAAATCGATAGTGGAAAATATGAGCTTTCAAATGTTCTTTACATGTATGAAGTTTCAGGTCATTTTGTCTAGCATTTTTTTAGATTAAAAAAAAAAAAATAATAATAATAATAATTTGAACCCCCACTGTGTATAAATAGTAATAGTCAGTTATGAAAAATGTTTTTGTACATGTAGGAACATCGTTTGCCCCCCGTGGTAGTATAAATTTTGATTGTCAGTACTTTAAAAATAATACGCTATTACCTTTTAGATGAATAATTGAACTATAGCTCTGTGACATTTTAAAACAAAGATAGAGACTTTTTTCAAAAAAGTGAAAAATGAAAATATCCATTTACTAAGATGTCGTTCATAGAGCACAAAATTGACTTTCTTTCGACATTTAAAGTAATATTTAAATAAACGATCATTTTAATCAATAATTTTCAGCAAGTAAATTTGTAGAGGAAAATATAGAAGAAAGTTTTGTGGTGGCCACAATATCTGGCTTACACAATGGTGAATAAACAAACATTTGAATTCTTACAAAACATGTTTACACCTTATTAAGTTAAGAAAGGGAAATAATACATCAAACATAATTATATTGGCACTATAAAAAAATTTCAAAGTATCTGTAATAGATCGTTATTGTAGATAACTTAATTTTGCTGTTAACAATGTGCAATAGAATATATGTGTAAAATCGCTTTCAACGAAACCTGTTTAATGAGCGTTATTATATACAATTATTTGTTTCTTTGCGTTTGTTTGAAGAGGAAACACGTTCATATATAAGGAACAATAGCCCATCAAGTTTTTTCTTCAATTGAGTATCAAATCAAACTTCTAATTTTCGTTTGTTGTTTAAAAAAAAAAGAAGGAAAAACTAGTATACTGTGGCCATAACAAAACTTTCTTCCATATTATTTTTTATAACAGCATCTCTTACCATCTAAATTTTAATCATTGTTTCTCGCGATAAAGATTTTACGTATGTATTTTGCTTCAATTTTAACTATATCTCTACAAGCTTGAGTCGTTCGTCCACACTGTTAAACATTTCAACAGAAAACTCTGTAATGCATTATCTTAAGTCTTACGTAAAATTACAGAGAAAAATAAACGGAGATGTTAAAAAACTTATTTTATACATTCATTTTAATAACTAATATTCATTTAATTAATTATTGGTGACAATATATTTCTGACTTACTTTTTCTAAAGTAAGAAACAGTCATTTTTAATTTTAATTAAATAATTAAATTACTTAAAAATACAGAATAAAGATTGAGAATCTCGATGATTCACGTTTAACTAAGAATTACTGTAAATTTGCAGAGACTCTCGATAAATATTTACATTAAATTTACAGAAATTTTTAACAAGTCATCAGCAGACAATGGTTCGCGCGGTTAGCACTTGGTTAGTTAGGATAGTTACAATTGGCCCAACGTCATTTTCTTGTCCCCTCTGTTGGCATTTCATATGTTGGGGTAGCTACGGTTGGCCCACCATAATGAACAACGTTATGAGTCAAATAATAATTGATTTAAATTTGCATATAATGGCTCATTCCTAATCACTGCGTAACTTCAAAGAAAATATATAATTTTACTACACGCATTAAAATATCGTCAAGGATATGGATTATTCGCAAAAAAGCATAAAAATGGCAAATAAAAATATCAAAATATATTGCCAAAGTAAAATGCTGCATATGGCCGAATGGTTTGCCAAGGATTGGGATATCAAATTAGTTAACGGCCATTTATAACCGTTATCCAACAAAAAACTCCCCGTTGTTGCACTGTTGGCCGTATAAATTTTGTTTGTGGGGATGGAAGACCATAATAGATAAATAATAGCATTATCTCTCAGTAGATATACACCCAAACTAAGTCAGCATTTTATTTTTTTTAATGTTTATTTTATGTATCACGTTTGGTGCATTTATAATACGCTACAGAAATTGAGAAACAGCCTACACGGAAAAACATTCAGCATACCAGTGCTCTCTGGTAGCTGATGTGCAACTATTTTGAACCAATATAGTTTTAATTAATATCTCCGTCATATATTAACTTTCGTGCAATTATACGCAATAGAAGCTGTCATATAATCTTTCTGGGGGAAAAAAGGCAGCATAGCAGAGCTACCTGTTGAGAGATTTGCACCAAAATTTGATAAACTGCAATGTATGTCAAAATGCATTTAATTATAAATTTATTTGAATTTATGTGCATTAGTTTTTGAGCTAGAGCTACCACAAAATTTATGTCACACAGACATACACACACAGAGAGAGGCGTACATTTTCTAAAAATGGTCAAGTAATTTCAGGACGTCCATTAAAAAGTCGAAAATTTTTATGAATCCAATACTTTCTTCTATTAATGTAGAAAAAACTTAAAAAAAAAAAAAAAAAAAAAAATCTGGAGTGATTCCACTTGACTTTCCGAACATTGAGTAATTAACAGTTTTGTAGACAAAGTAAAGAAAGAGGAGTTGTTAAACAAACAAAAGAGATAAAACCATAATAGAGTGTTTGGGTGTTTTTTCTCCATATATTACACGATGTTTTATTTAACGCTACTGAACTTTGAGCCCATAGATCATAATGATAAAGAATTTTTCGTTGTGTCCCTGTAAAAGCTTTAAATGCTAGATTAACCGAGATGCTCATAATTAGTGCAACAGTGATTTAAAATATTCATATAAATTTCCAGCACCATTGAATAAGGCGCTTAGATGCTATCGCACTTTTAAAAATTTGGTCCCATAAGCCATAATGATAAAGAATTTTTCTTTGTGTCCCTGTAAAAGAACTGTAAGTGATAAATTTACCAAAATCTATACAATTGGTGCAACTGTGACCTATAACATGTGTAAAAATTTTTTGCTCAAATTAATAATGCGTTTAGACGCAATCACACTTTTAAAAATTTGGCCCCATAGGCCATAATGATAAAGAATTTTTTTTTTTTTTTTTTTTTTTTTTTTTTTTTGTGCCCCTGTAAAAAAACTATAAGTGCTAGATTCTCCAAAATCTATACAGATTGAGTATCCGTGACCTATAATATGTGTATAAATATTTTGTTCAATTGAATAAGGCGTTTAGATGCTATCGCACTTTTAAGATTTTGGTCCCATAGGCCATAATGATAAAGAATTGTTCTCTGTGTCCCTGTAAAAAAACTGTAAGTGTTAGTTTCATCAAAATCAATAGGATTCGTGCTACGGTGATTTACAACATGCGTACCAACTTACAGCTCATTCGAGCAAAGCGTTTAGACGCTAGCGTGTTCACTCACACACATATACACACACATACATACATACATACATACATACATACACACACAAACACACACACACACACACACACATACATACATCATCGTAAAAATAGTGAAAACGGACTCAAGGGACCTCGAAACGTATAGAAACATCAAAATTTCAAATTCGGATTTTTGACATGATTACAAATTACAATACTTTCCTCACTATAGCGTTCGGAAAGTAAAAATCAGCATAGCAGAGCTACCTGTTGAGAGATTTGCACCAAAATTTGATAAGCTGCAATATATGTTAAAATGCATTTAAATATAAATTTATTTCAATTTCTGTGCATTAGGTTTTGAGCTAGAGCTACCACAAAATTTATGTCACACACAGAGAGAGAGACGTACATTTTCTAAAAATGGTCAAGTAATATCAGGACATCCATTAAAAAGTCGAAAATTTTTACTAATTCAATGCTTTCTTCTATTAATGTAGAAGAAACTTAAAAAAAAAAAAGGGCGGGTGGGGATGTGGATAATATTTACTAATAATTTATAATAAAATTATGTGAATGAAATCTTTTTTTAAGAGTAGCATTACTGCAAAAAAATTTCATACCATTCAAAAATTTTTTTATGAAAATTAATTTATAATTATTTTTAATCAAAATGAATAATAATTAATTTTGCTCGAAGATAAATAAATTGCTTGAGTTCTAAAACGGAAAACTTTATAAATTTATGATTTTATGTAAATAAATACATTTATGATTTTCGTTATATATAAAATGGATATTCGTTTGCATATTAATATGTTTTTGAAATTACGCATTTAACGATACCAATTAAATGGCTTTATATTTATTACCACTATTGTTGCAAGCCATACATCACACACACACACACGCACACACACATATATGTATATATATATATATTATTTATATCTATATATATTTATTAACATGTGTCATTTCCAAAATTGTTTATATGACCAAAGGAATCGTCATAAAATTATAAAATAAGCAACTAACAGGATGAATGCGGACGATTTCCCTGATAGAGAAAATTAACAATAAATATTTAAAAAAGACAGTTCTATTTCTCTCTATAAATAATATTTTAAAAACTATGCTTTCGTAATGGTTAACTCACTTATCAAGCTTAGTACAGTTATGTGTCATATAAGTTGAGATATAGCCTTCCTATTCTAGGGGAAAAATTGCAGTATAGCAGTGTCAAATATTAGCCAATATGCATTTAAATTGAAACACCATAATGTCTTATAACAGCCTTTTCACATATCAAGCTTTGTTTGATTTCACAAATTAGAACCTCAGATATAGCCTTCCCTTAAACTGCAAAAAATCACTGTATAACAGCGCCAATTCTTGAGCGATTGGCAACAAAAGTTGACAGACACTAATTTAAGTAAAGGTGCATCTACGTATAAATTTATACGTAATTCTATGCAGTAATTCTTGAGATATAGTTCTCCCTTAAAATGTAGAAATCACTGTATATCAGCGCCACCTGTAGAAAGGTTTTCACCAAAAGTTGATAGGCACTAATTTAGATCAATATGCATCTACATATAAATTTATATGCAATTCTGTGTAGTAGTTCCTGAGATACAGTTGCCACAAAATTTTTGCCACACATACAGACTGACAGATATTTTATAAAAATCGTCAAATCGTGTTCTGGATCTTTCAAAACGTGTAAATCCATTGATAATTGGAAGTTGAAGATTTTTACGTATCCAATAGTTTCTTCTATTGAATATAGAAGAGAGTATAAATTCTTGCATGCAATATCCACTAAAATGGTAATAGTTTGTACTAATTAACAGACATTTGAAAGTAACCATTTAAAAATACAAAGTGGCTTTATATTTAGTTATATTATTCTTAAAAGTCTCATTTTTTTTTAAATAGATATTAATTTGTATTTTTAAAACTGTTTATTTTACTTAATGATTTTTGAATGATCACGAAATCTTAAAACAATCTAGTTAATTTCATCTTGCTTCTATATATACAATATCAGAAAATGTCTAATATGTTAAAACTGTGTATTCTAAAAATTAACGCCCCAAACTACATTTTTATTTGTAACTAACACACACAAAAGGCATTTATTTTTTAATTTAAATTCACGCATGCACTCACATCCTTTTACAAATACGCTTAACATCAGGTGTTGGGAGCAAATGCTTGCAACATCCTCCCACATTCCAAATACATCTTTTTTTTTTTTACCCAATTAGTTAAAAAGATGATATTACAAGTGTTACTTCATTATTCCAGTTTCAGTTAAACTAAATAATACATTTTTATAGCAATTTACTGCTATTTATTATACTGCACTAATGCTGAGAATGCCTGACTGTTTTGTAAAAATATATCGCCAGTAGATTTTATAATCAAACTCACTAGTATTTATAAAAATAAATAATCTTAATTGGACTACATAATTTGGAAAAATGTAGCAACGTAATAAGCTCTACACCCGGTTTTAATTCGGCGAATTCGATGACTACCTAACTGGCATGACACTTTATGAACATACCCAAGTGTTCTCAGGACCTCGCTTATCTCAATTAGGAGTAAACAGTCGATATTGATTTGGAACCCTCTTTTCACCCCCTTTCCACCAACCCTAGCGCATTCTGCAACTGTGCAGAGCGTATTTTCTTTTCTCCTGTACTTATTTGCTTATTAAAATATACCCGCTGAAATGAAAAATTTTTGCATTGCTGAATAACGTTCGTTATTTCGTCATATTTTATAAGGCTGAAGATTATGTGAGAGTATTTAAAATAAGATATTTAGAGATATATTTTAATGAGAATATTATCGAACTCGATATATTTTTATTATTGATTTAATAAACGTTAGTAACAAAATTCTATAAAAGTAAAATATAACGATGTCCGCAACGGATCCCGTGGAATCAATATCAATTTTATTGGCTTGTCGAATTTGTTAAATTTAACATTCAAGTCTAAATAAGTGAGGCTGTTAATGTCATTTAGTAATACTAGAAAAAATTGGAATATTGAAATTAGTTAAAGAAAATTACCAATTAAATTTTTTTTATTCTGATTGCTTCAACTATAAGCATGGGTGAATCCAAAACTTCAATTTTCAAAACGTAAAAGAAGTTTTTTTTTTTTTTTTAAGAGTGGTATATTTTATAAAAATATTTTTTTAGCGGGGCCACGGTAGAGATGTAAACTTCAATATTGATACGTATAACGTAATTTAAAAAGCAATACTATCCATTTCGCGAAATATAAAACAATAGGTTCGATTTATTTTAAGTTGGCTTGTAGATAATTTGTACTGTGCACATTCAACTTACGTTCACTACAGTTTGGCAATAATAATAATAATAATAATAATAATAATAATAAAGATTACAGGAATAGCCTACTTTCAAAAATAGGAAAAGGAAGAAATTTTCAATAAACTTTCAGAATTAAAAAATAAATAAATAAATAAACGCGTGTAGAAACATTTTTGTGTGTGTGTGTGTTAACTACTATGACATTACACTATTGATTAAAAATATTATTTTGGTTTACATTAAAATGCAAAATTTTTAAACCTATAATTTCCATAAATTGAAATAAAATCAAATTTGTATGGTTCAAAGTAAAAAATATATATATATACATAAAAAAAAAAAAAAAAAAAAAAAAAAAAAAAAAGGTCATTCCGGCTCATTTGGAAGGGTAGGTTGATTTCTTTTTTTTATCAAGTAGCCGCCATTTTGAAAGAAAACAGCGGCTACAAATTATTAATGGACTTGGTAGAAATATTGATGTGGGCTATATACATACGAAGTTTTAAGCAAATCGGTTCGTAAATAGCTTTTGATGTGATTTTGAAATTGTCAAGTGGCCGGCATTTGGAAACAATATGGCGGGCCAAGTTGGCAAACAAATCTATCAAATGCATTTGTGAGATAAGTCTACTGTATGTATTTAATTCGAATTAATTCAGGATTTCAAAAGTTATCGTGTTGAAAAATTAAGTGGCCGCCACTTGGATCATAATGGCGGGAGCAAGATGTTCAGTGAACTAATCTAGGATATTTGTAAGATGAGTCCGCTGTTCAAATTTAGTTCGAATAAATTCAGTATTTCAAAGGTTAACGCGATAAAATCTCTCCAGTGGCAGCGTTCAAGTGGCCGCAACTTGGAAACAAAATTGCGGAACAAGTTACTTTGCAAGCAAACTTATCCAATATATTTCGATCGTATGTTCACTGTCCAACTTTGGATCAAATCATCAGTGCAGCATTTCAAAAGTTATTGTTATGACAAATTTTCATGTGGCAGTCTAAGTGACTGTAACTTGGAAACAAAATGGCAGAGCAACTTGCAAGCGAAATCATCATAGATATTTGTATGACAAGTTCACTGTCCAACTTTGGTTCAAATTAATTTAGTATTTCAAAAATTATCGTGATAATAAATTTTCAAGTGGCACCGTGATTTCAAGTGGCCACCACTTGGAAATAAAAAAGTGGAGTGACATGCCCAGCGAACTTATCTGAGTTATGTGAATGATAAATCCACTACCCAAATTTGATGCGAATTGATTCAGTATTACAAAAGTTAATCATAATGAAAAATTAATCATAATATTTTATTATGATTAATATTTTATCATTTATTTTAATCATAATGAAAAAATATCAAGTGGACGTCACTTGGAAATGAAATGGTGGAGCAATTTACCTCGTCAACTTATCCAAGATATTTGAACCGTAAGTTCACTATCCAACTTTGGTTTGAATCAGTTTAGTATTTTAAAAGTTATCGTGAAGGCACATTTTCAAGTGCACTGTTAAAAATTTCTGTAAATTTAATGTAAATATTTATCCAGAGTCTCTCTAAATTTACAGTAATTCTTAGTCGAAAGTTAATAATCGAGATTTTCAATCTTTATTCTGTACTTTTACATAATTTTATTATTTAATTTTTTAATTAAAATTAAAAATGACTGTTTCTACTTTAGAAAAAACATTCCAAGTCCGAAATATATTCTCACCAATAATTAATTAAATTAATATTAGTTATTAAAATGAATGTATGAAATAAGTTTTTTAACATCTCCGTTTATTTTCCTCTGTAATTTTACGCAAGACTTAAGATAATAGATTACACAGAGTTTTCTGTTGAAATTTTTAACAGTGTGGTTGCAACATGGAAACAAAATGTCGGAACAAGTTGCCCAGTGTACTCATCCAAGATATTTATATGATAAGTTCACTGTCCAACTTTGGTTCGAATTGAATCAAAATTTAAAAATTTATCATGATTATAAATTTTCAAGTGGTTGCGTTATTTCATAATGTCCCGCTTAGTTTATAACATCAGCATTTTGTTAAAAATAGTGGATAAAGTTCATTAATAAAATTGGTTGAGACCATTGCATCAAAATTCAAGCAAATCCGGTCTTAATTACGCTTTTTACAATGTGAATTTGAAATTTTCAAGTGACCTCCACTTGAAAACAAAATGGCAGAGCAACTTGGTTAACTAACTCATTCAAGATACTTATCATATTTATAAGATAAATTCGCTGTCCAAATTTCGTTCGATTTGGAGTATTATTTCGAAGCTATCGTGATTATAAATTTTCAAGTAGTAGCCTGATTTCAAGTGGCTCCTCTCAGTTTAATGTATCCACCACTTTGATAAAAATGGCGGATAAAGTTCATTAATAAACTTGGTTGAGACCCCAATATGGCCTACATACATCAAAATTCAAACAAATTCGGAATACGCTTTTTAAAATGTGAATTTAAAATTTTCAAGTGGTCTCCACTTAAAAACAAAATGGCGGAGCAACTTGGTTAACAAACTCTAAATTTGGTTCGATTTAGAATATTATTTCGGGAGTTATCGTGATGACAAAATTTTCATTATATATATAGAGAGAGATGTAGATATAGATATAGATAGATAGATAGATAAATAGATAAAAGAAGTGATTGCAATAGGTCGATTTCTGAAAAAATCAACCTAAAAAACAATTGAATTTTCTTATCCAAATTAAAACCTTTAAACATTAAAAAAAGCTTTTAATTTGCATTTTGTAGAGGTATAGGTGCATATATTTTTATATTAACATTTCTCAAGTTTTGTTTTACATTCATCTATCATAAGTGATATAAAAATCCTTTTGGGTTTATTGTTTTAAATACCATGAATTAATAATTTTAATTAGTAAATTTTCTTATAGAAAACTTTTAAAAATTGGACTTAAATTTTAAAAATTGGAATTTAAGTTATATAAATAAAATTTTATCTTTAACTGGCATTTCCTCAAAACCCTTTTTTTCAAGCTTGCGCGCATGATATTTCAAATAGTACACTATAAAAAATAACGGTAGGTTTTACAGCAGAAACAACCGTAAAAGAGTCTTTCTTTACAGATGTTTCCCCTGTAAATTGCTTTATTTAACAGCAGAATGCTGCACAGGCTGGCTTCAGAATGCTGCAGCCAGCACATTCTACTGTAAAAACTACCGTTATTTTTTACAGTGCTTATGAGATATGAATTTAAAATTTTTCTTAACCATACATTATGACATAATGAATAAAATGAACTAAAAATAAGAAGTTCTGTTTAACAGAATATATATATATATATATATATATATATGATTGTGGAAATACAAAAAAATTAACGGTAATTTCATATTTCATATTTAATTATTAATTAAACTTCATATTATTAAAATAATTAAAACTTTTTAATTCAGATTATTAATTTGAATATTTTGTTTCATTTAATGTAAAAATTTTGAGGATAAAAGAGATTGCAATTGAGGTATCCTGAGCGCAGTGAGAGAGCATCCTTGAATTTTTTTAAAAACAATCTACAATATTTTTTCTTTAACTTTAAAGTAAACCAAAATAATATACTTTTAATTAATAAAGTAATGTCATACTAATTAACACACACATAAAAAAAAAATATTGTTTGTACATGCAATCATTCTTCTTCTTCTTCTTCTTCTTTTTTTTCAATTCTGAAAGTTGATAGAAAATTTCTTTATTTTCTTATTTTTAAAAGTAGGCTGTCCTCTTAATATAATTGAAAAAGCATTTTCAAGCATTTCAAGATTAATTTAAAAGTTTGATTTCTGATAAGTTTAATTTTAATATAATTATTTATTCATGTGCAAATGAATATATTTTTCACAAACAAATAAATAAATAAAATGATCGCGCACAGGTTTTGTTGGCAAGGCATGGAAGTATCTCCTTTTACCTACATAAATGTAATACTATTTTAGCAAATGATTAGATGAATTCTTTCGGAGGAAAAAAAAAAAAAAAAAAAAGTAATACGCCTAAAAATTTCACACTTAAAATAACAATAATAAAATAAATAAATAAATAAATAACCTCGTATAATTCTAAAAAATAATTCTTTAAAAAAAAGTGAACGAAATGATTTTGAACATCAGATATGCAACGAACTTTCATAAACTCCCATTTTTCACTGTCGATTTAGTCACCAGTACAATTAGGAGGCCAAGAAAAAATTCAAGAAAATCACAAATGCATTGGATTACCCTGAATCATAAAAAGCGACAAATGACTTTTTCTTTAATACATTCTCTCACTTACTATGCACGATATTTATAGGTTTCTTTTTTCTGAAAAAACACAATTATTTAGGGAAACTTTTTTTTTTTTTTTTTTTTTTTTTTTTTTTTTTTTTGGGGGGGGGGGGGGGAGGTTTCTGCAAATAACACGAATAGATTTCAAGAAAATTTTACAAAACTTACAGAAAAAATGACAAAACATCAGAAAAACATTATTCTGAAACATAAAATTCACATGTGTAATATTCGCTTAGATATGAACAACTTTAGTAAATATGTTTTTAATGCGCATGCGCTAAAAATATAAAATATTTTATCGCATGGGTTAAAAGCTAAATATATTGAGCAACTTCTATCAAAAGTTCATTTGAACAGAATAAAAATTAAGTAAATTGTCTGGAAAAGAACGTGCTATATTTTAGATATTTTCCAAAGTTAAAACTTCATGGGGGGGTGGGGGGGATTGCATGCCACATATTTAATTTGGTGATTCAGTTATTCCAACTACGCTCCAAATGCACTCTTTTGAGAAAAACCCTTATGATCTTAAAACACTAACATATTTTTGTTTATTTACTGAGATTTGTGATTTCATAAGTGAGTTTTCAGAAAAAAAAAAAGAACTTTTGGAACGTGGTTGGATCTCAAAATTAAATACGTGTCATGTAAAAAACACCTTATAAAATTTCAACTCTGGAAAATATCTAAAATTTAGCTCTTTCTTTTACCGACAATTTGCTTAATTTTACTATGTTCAAATGAACTTTTGACATAAGTTGCCCAATATATCTGACTTACAATCTATGCAATAAACAAATTTCGATTTTTCGCGCATCTGCAGTAATAAAAGTATTTACTATAAATTCTCATATCTCAACGAATATCAAACGGGTGAATTTTATAATTCAGAATAATATTTCTCTGGTGTTTTGTAAATTTTTCTGCAATTTTAGCAAAATTTTCTTGAAATCCATTCTTGTTATAATAAAAAAAATTGCCAAATAAATTAATAAAAAAAAAAAAAAAAAAAGTTATATCTGCCTAAATAATTTTTCTATTCCCACGAAAAACATACAAATATTGTACATACTAAGTACAACAATGTGTTAAAATTACAAGTCTTTTTTAACTTTTTGTGATAGAGGGTAATCTAAAGTATTCGTACTTTTCTTCAATTTGTAGTTAGTCCCTTAATTGCACTCAGTACTATATCGAGAGTGAAACATGTGAGTTTATAAATGTATTTTGTTTGTCTGAAGTTCAAGGTTATTTCGTAAAGTACTTTTTTTAGAAAACTGAAAAAATGTCAAATAAAAATTAATTAATTAATTAAAAAAAGTCTAATAATTTGATCACCCACTGTATATACATATATTTTTTTTATATTTAGTTGCATAAAACTTCTAATAAATAGATGTAAAATAAATATATTTAAACCATAAGAATAATGCTTCAAAACTGTCGTGACATTACATTAAGTAATCTGACAGAACACTCACATTATTTTCTTTTGCCTATATTAATTTAGACATATTATTAAAGTTCAATATACAGGATATCAAGTATTGTATTGAAACCTTTTTAGTGTTATTTTAAAACAGTTTTACAATAAGTTTGGACATATGTTTCTATGTGAGGGGGGTACCATTCTTCCAACCTCTTCTTAAATATAAATTTATTTAAAAAAATATTTAAGACTGTTGTTGAAAAAAAAAAAAAAGAATTATATTTCAAATTATTGAGATAATTTTCGTTCACACCACTCTTTAAAACTTAATCGATTACTTTAGAGTAGCCCTGTATATTTTCTACAAATTGCATACCATTGTTTTAAACAAGGCAAAACAAAAAGATACTATTGTAGTTTATTATAATCCGTTCTTTGGTGACGTATGTTTTTCATACCTTTCAGTGATACATACACTCATGTTTGTGAAAATTGCAACAAAAAGACGGAATCCGAATATAAGAATGATATTTATTGGGCACATACATTATAGTAGGAAGAACAGCTGATTAACTTTTCAGGAAGTTTTGAGTAATATATCCTGAGAAAACAGAAGCAGCGACCTCTATGAGCAATAAATACAGTTATCAGCTTAGGCATTGAATCGAACAGCAATTGGATGACACATTCGGGTACAGCACTTAATAAAGCTTCAACACTATGCCACAATTCATCGATCGTAGTTGCTGGTAAGTTGTGGCGGGTCACTCGCTTTTCAACAATTAAACAGTAATTTTCATTGGTGCCAGATCAGAAGAACACGCTGGCCAGAGCAACGGTTGAACACATTCTGTATCATGGAAGGTCTAGACAGTACAGACAACTGACGGTCGGGCATTATCCTTCTTAAATATTACGCTACGGATGCCTTGAATATAGTGCAGATGGGCCGGCCTTAACTCACCAGAAATGCAATGGATGCTATTCAGAGTTCCGGGAATGCGAACAAGGCGTAATCGAGACGTGTATCCAGTGGGACCCCATACCATCACTGCAGGTGGGGGACAGTGTGACGATGTCGAATTCCAGCTGGCAATGTGCATTATTCACAATGCCGTTAAATACGGATAAGGAAATCCTGATGCTGTAAACAGGATTGTGATTTGTCTGAAAGGCGACTTTACGCCATTCCTGCGTCCAGGTTTGTCATTGATCACACATTAAAGGCGCCTGTATCAGTGGTGCAGTTTTGAGGGTAATCAAAATTTTTGTAGCCGCCTACTGGAATGCGATGCCATTGGATACACGTCTCGATCACCTGCTGTTTTCATTCCCGTCACTCTGAACACCAGCCATTGCATTTCTGACGAGTAAGGTCCGAAACTCTGCCCTATATACAAGGCCTCCAAAGCGCAATATTTAAGCAGGACAATGCACGACCGAGAGTTGTCCGTACTGTCCGGACCTTCCTTGATGCAGAATATGTTCGACTGTTGCTTTGCCCAGCGCGTTCTCCTGATCTTGCACCAATGAAAATGACTGTTTAATTGTTGAACAGCGACTGCCCCCCCCCCCCCACCTCCCACCATTCACCAGTGAATACGATCGATGAATTGTAGCATCGCGTGTTGAAGCTTCAGGAAGTGCTCTACCCGTACATGTCACCCAATTGCTGTTTGATTTAATGCCTAGGAAGATAAGTGATGCCATTGCTCACAGAGATCGCTGATTTATGTACTGTATTCCCGGTACATATTACTCCAAATTTCCTGAAATTTTAATCAATTGTTCTTCCTACTATAATGTATGTGCCCAATAAATATCATTCTGATATTTCCATTCCTTCTTGGTGTTGCAATTTTCACAAACATGAGTGTAGGAAAAACATCGTAAAGTGTCTTGATCTAAGGTTACAAATAGTTTTATGAAATACATTAGTTATAAATAACTGTAAATTAAAGACACTATAAGCTAAAAAGAATAAGCATTATGCAAATCTGAAATTGATATTTTCGAATGTCTTCATTCATATGAAAAAAAAAAACTTAACAGGTGGTTTTATGCAATGGCTAAATAAATTCAGCAACATTTTCTAAGAGTTATAGAAATCTTCAGAATTCTATTTATTAGTATTTATTATTGATATATAATAATGATATAGTCTAAGAGTAATATGTTTTGCGATTTCATGCTTTCACGCTGAAAATTTCAGTTTGAAACATACGTACTATTATCTTATATGATTTTCAAATGAAATCTTGGTGGTAACACAGTAAGCTTGTTCTTAGAAGTATTCAAACTGTGTCTAAATATAACATTTATTTTTACAAAAATTACTATGATTTAAGGGGGGGGGGAATCATCTGAAGGAGAGAGAGAGAGAGTAAAAATAGTTTGACTTAAAACTATTCTGGAAAAACTACTAAACGAATTTATTGATTTTCCAACATTAAAACGTATGTGAAATTACATCTGTATAGTTCTACAATACGTAGAATTTAGAAAATATTGTTAAATTCTACAAATAAATTGAAATTTAACAATGCATAAACTGCACGTTTTAATGCACTTTATGTACTTTTATATATATATATATATATATATATATTACAGTGAAAACTTATAGTGAAACTCCAAAACTTTATAAATTAAGCAATAAAATAAAATAAAATAAAGTATCCATGCTGGTCAACAAATATATCAATATAAAGCAAAGCCAGCACAACAGTTTAGATAAATTAGCGATACCAATGTTCCTCGCCGGAGCGAAACAAGAATGTATATTTAAAAGTTAAATAGATTTAACTTTAAAATTAATAGTCGTGATTAAACCTTAATCACAGTATTCGTCATTTTTATACCATGTAATGTATTAGAATTTCATGTAAATTTAATAATAATAATAATAAAGTCATAATTAAATTTGTTTAAATAACTAAGAAATATTGTTTAAGTATATTTTTGGTAAATTAACAGAAAGTTCTAAGTACGTTTAAATGATCTCCCCAGTGAAAATAACGTGTTTTAACAATATTACACAGTTTTATGTTCAGAAATGGGAGAGGATTTTTCAATCGGATTAACAAAGTACAAACAATTTTAATTTTAATTTTCTTTGTTTAATATAAAAATAGCAGTTTTGAACAAACGAACAAATAAATAAATAAATAAACAAATAAATAAATAAAAAGAGAAAAGTTAATGATAAGTTTATTTACGTATTAGTGCTAGAAAAAGTTAGATAATTATTACTACTTTCTTCTGTATCCAATAGAAGTATTGGTTAAGTAAAAATTTTGGACTTACGATTTCAATGGAGTTATAAGTTTTGAGAAGTCTACAACACAACTTGACCATTTTTTGAAAATGTTTGTGTGTGTGTAACAAAAATGTTCACAGAATTTTATACAAATTCATATATTGTTGCAATTTCTCATAAATTAGTGCCTGTTAAGTCTTCATCAACAGGTTAAACCATCCAACAGGTGGCGCTGCCATCCCACATTTTCAAAATTTTTTAAATAGCGGTATAGGAAAAAGAGCAACCATTATAAATGTGCATAATAAAAATTATTCTTAACAAGTGATTATGAAGTTAAAAAGAATTAATTATATTAGTAATAGTCAAGTAGGAAAAATTTTTGGAAATGTAGAAGCAACGTTCTCCGCCTCAGGAGGAATAGAGAAGCCCCACCCCCGAGGGGTCAAATTTTTAATATGGATATCTTTCAATTCCTTTAAAACGAATGGCTAAACCATTGATCGATGATAATTTAAAACAAAGCTATAGTTTTTTTTTTTTTTTTTTTTTTTTTTTTTTTAACATTTGCTGTTGTACATCTATGGAAACAATATTGTCTGCATTCCTCGTGGAAACTAATTTTAATAAATAATAGCTTTAATAAATTATTTGTACTGAATGAATTTGTATAGGAAAATATCGAACAACATTTTGTGATAGCCACAACATACAAGTTTTTGAGTTTTGGCACGATTCTCTGCATTGTAAAGAAACGTAAATTCATTTTCATCCTTAAATTATCGGAAGATCTAAATGTCCTACTTGAAACACAGCATTGGATTTTTCAAAAACAAAAGATGACATAAAAACTAATATGTTGTGGTCACCCCAAACTTTCTTCTATATATTATTATAAAAATTTTCGCCGTACACACTATTTATCAAAATTATTCTCCATGATGAATGCAATTTTTTATATCAAAGAAGCAAAACACTAGATGTCGAAATTATTTATAAGTATACATGCACACATATATTTCACAATTATTTATTAAAATCATCTTCATTGTGTACCTTTATACAAAATTTCGGCCTATACTAAAATTAGGGGGGAGGGGGGAGAATGACAAAGTCACATGCTGAAAGGTTTGCAGCCAAAAGTAGATAGGAACTATTTTATGTCAAGGTGCAACGATTTACGAGATTCTGTGCATTATTTCTCGAGTTAGTGTTGAAAAAATATTTGTGCCGCACACAGACATGCATTTTTAAAAAATGGTCAAACTGTGTTTTGGACTTGTAAAAATGTGTAATACTGTCAAAAACCAGAGGTCTGAAAATTTTCCGAATCCAGTACTTTCTTCCATTTGTAGAAAAATATATGAAATAATAATAACTGAATGACAGAGAAATATGGAATAAAGCATAGAATTTGTGAAGTTTACAAAGGTAGAATAAAATGCATAAAAAATATATAGGGAGTATAAATGGAGCCGTTTTATATTATAGCATAAATTTAGATTTAAAGGCCAATTGTCTACACGAGGATCGATGATTAAGAAATTTACTGGGACAACATACAAAATCGAGATATAAACGTTAAAATAAATAAATAAATAAATAAAATAAAATAAATAAATAAATAAAATAAAATAAATAAATAAATAAAGGTATAATTTGGAAATGTATAACGCTTTTTACTGTATTTTTAACCCTATATTTGTATAGTTTAATTTTTAGGCAGATTATTTAATGCCTTATCAAAGACACTAGGAAATGTTTATCTTAAATTTTACTGATTGTTCTGATAATTAGACGCAGAAGAATAAAAGATTTAAGCGAATTTGTAATCTAATAATAATAATAATAATGATGATGATGATGATGATGATGATGATGATTTTAAAATTGTAGACGCATTTAAATTTGTAACGTTAAAGTACGGGAGTTTTTTACTGAAAGAAATTTGGGGTAGTTTTCAATTTCTTTCCATATGGAGAAAAAAAAATCAAGAAGAAATAATTCATAAGTTGAAAATGTTATTATTTCTTATATGCTATTATTTCTTATTATTATTTCTTTACTTTAATGTTATTATTTCTCATACTTAAATATTTAAAAAATAATCTTTTTTTTTTTTTTAAATATATATTACAAATTAAATTATTTCCCATTGCTACATTTAATCAAACGTACGTCGTAAAATTTTTATTTGATCGCTCTTTCGTTAGCTTTAGCATCTTAACTAATAAACAGATTTCAAAAGAAATCTTAAACTGCTATCATTTTTTACAAAAAGTTTTTCTTTTTTTTAAGTGGATATTTTTCTTTTTGAATTCTAAAATCTTGAAAAAGTCTGCTCATGCCACTTACTCTTACTATTAATGTCAATATTCGGACTAACTTGCTACGGGATATTTACATCCAGTGAAAAAGAAATTAATTTTCTCATATGTTTTTTATATGTCAAATTACGCTGATTTTCTTCAGTTGCAGACTTTAAATGCATCACCTTATTCCGTTTTCATATTAGAGTGCCTTTAAATAATTTCTTAAAATTGAATTTTTTTGTGAATTAAGTAATAATTATTTGGCATAAGCTGTAGTTAGGGTAAGCACAAGCTCTCGAAATTAGAGGACAAAATCTACTTTGAAAAAATTTTATATGTTTTGAAAAACTGTAGCGGATTTTAAGTTAAGTGTGTTTAATGTTGCCCTAGAGCTACGATTTAGAAATATCATAAATATCATCGACGGTCTGGGATTCACTCATAAATTTGGTCCGGTTGGTTGGTTGGTTTTAGGGTTTAAGGCCGAGTGACTACGCTTGGGTCCTAGTCCTATCCTATAAATGGAATGCCCTCAGTGGGGGGTCTTTAAAGGGGTCCTTCCCGTATTTACGCGAGTTTCAGAGAAAACCGTGGAAAACACCGAATGGCTAGGTCGTGACCTGGGATCGAGCCCGGAACTTTCATCTACCAGCTATGAACGCAGAATCGCTCTAAATGTGGTTCAGAAATAAGCCTTCACAATTTTGATCCTCCTCGGAGTATATAGCTCTCCCGTTTCGATAATCCTCAGTGGAATTAATTTTATGTAACACTAGCAGGCTACGCCCGCTTCTTTGGTCACTATTTTTAAATGAATCATTATAATTAACGAATTCTCAAAATAGCATTAATTTTTATCATGTGAAAAAAAAAAAAAAAAAAAAAAAAAACTCTGATCGGGAAAAATGTCGCACCGGGTCCCCACACGCGCGAATGCATATATATGAGCACCCTAATAATTTTACAAATTCGAAAATATCCGCAATCGATTTGTAAGTATCAAAAAGCTCTATGCACCAGTTTTGAACGATCTATCTCTATTTTTATTTTTTTGCCCCTCCGCTCCCTCCCCCCTTCCCGTTTTTGGCCATAGCCCCCCTTACCGCCCCTCCTAATAATTTTACTAATTCGAAAATATCCCCAATCGATTTGTAAGTATCGAAAACCTCTATATACCAATTTTGAACGATCTAACTCCATTTTTATTTTTATGCCCCCCTCTCCCCTCCCCCTTCTCGCCCCTCCTAATAACTTTACATTTTCGAAAATATCCCCATTCGACTTGCAGGCCTTTAAAACCTGTCTATACCAATTTTGAACGGCCTAACTGTATTTTTATTTGTTTTTGCCCCCCCTTTACCGCCCCTCCTAATAGTTTTACAAATTCGAAAATATCCGCAATCGATTTGTAAGTACCTCTATATACCAATTTTGAACTATCTAACTGTATTTTTATTTTTTTGCCCTTTCCTCTCCCCTCCCCCTTCTCGCCCCTCCTAATAACTTTACACTTTCGAAAATATGCCCATTCGACTTGCAGGCCTCTTAAACCTATCTGTACCAATTTTGAACGGCCTAACTGTATTTCTATTTGTTTTTGCCCCATAGCATATTGTTTCAAAATGATGATCACTTAAAATAAAGCGGCAACTTCTTTTTGTTTGGAAAATTTGTTACTACAGTAACTTTCGAAACATTGAATTATTTCGAACTAAATTTAGGCAGTAGATTTATATTAAAAATATCTTTATCAAGTTTGTTGGCCAAATCTTGGAGAAAAGGTTTAAGGGGAGATGTCATGTTCAGAAAAACATGAAGACAAACTCAGAACCGCAGTAGACATTAAGTAATACGATTGTATAAGAAGTTCTGCACTGTTATTGTGATATTATGTAATATGAATCATTCTCTACGAATGTTGTTGTAACTGCAGGTCTTAAAATTTTTAAATAAATGTCAAATAAATAAAATAACACAGCACGAGCTACGAGCTAATATTTTGTTAGACTCAATATGACACCTGCGGTAGCCTTAGTTGCTATTGTGGCAGCTATTTTGAATAGGCAACAAGCTTTATTTCTCTGCATGCTGATATGCCGTATGCCAACTTCTCTTATATCTTTCCTTCAGGGGCCAACTTGAACCTCTATCTTGTTTCCAAGTGTTGGCCGCGTGAAAATTCCAAATTCACAAGGGAAAAAAAAGGGGGGGAGGGAATAGTTTGCTTATAACTTTATTTATTCATAGTCATAGGCATTCATATCAAGGGCTTCACCAAATATATTAAAAAACTTCATGCACCATCTTATTTCAAAATAGCGACTATTTGATGAAAAGAGAAAATCAACCTGCTATTAAGACTGAGCCGGAAGGACTTGTTTTAAGATGAAAATAATCCTTAAACTGCATGTTTATGCAAAATTATACCCTATACTGCTCTCTCAAGAAAATCCGAAAATTTGAAGCTTTCAAAGTGGTATGTTGAACAGAATAAGTATTCTATCCAGCACCGTAGTAAATGATTTTTTAAAATTTTATACGACTTCTATACGCTTATTCATTCTTGAGATAATGTAAAACAGACTAAGAAGATAACAAATTGATTCACCTACGGAGGGATGCTACGTATTCTGTGATTTTTCGGTTGAGGTCGAGGTCGAGGTCGCGTGGCTTTATTGTCGCTCCAGAGAAATGAAAAATTGGAGAAATATTCACACCTAGGAGTGATGCCAGCACAATTTTGACAACAAGGAGTGATATGACTGCTACATGGAGATATGTCATGACAATTTTGTCCCTCCACGGAGGCGTTGGCCGCTTCGGTAACACCCAGATGTATTATTTTTATGGGACATTGCAACCTCAGCCGATTTTACGCGCACCGCCCATTAATAATGTATATACCTCGATCTTTCGACAGCTCTAGTATCGGACCCGTAATACTATAATTACGTGTACGGCATTCTAAGGACCACTCTACAGTAATAAAAACATTACATATGCAGGAAAGCCATTTACCATGCAATTGTAAGGGGGAAAAAACTTTCTTTTTCAATTTTGAGTGTGTAATATCATTGAAAATTTTCCTGCGAATAAAGTAGTACATATTAGAATTACTTTATTGTCTATCCTAAAAATTGTGGACGATACTCTCATGGAGTAGTATTCTAGAATTTAGTGCAGCTAATAGCTGCAAAAATGCACAGAAAAATAATTTCAAGAAACAATAGCTGATAATCGAGAGAAAAACTACTGTTATAGCCTGCTAAAATATTCCATAAGGTTTTTGTATATAAATTACTTTTAACACAAGAAAGTTTCTATTTTCCGTTGACAGCTCCATAGCACGTAATAAATCGGAATTATCTGCGATGTCACTGTAACAGAATTTTAAACATTTTTTTACGCTATTTTGAATTGAAAACATACTACCGGAATTTTGAATTATACAAAAGCAAAAGCAAAGTATACATTCAGTATATAGATCGATATATATTAATCTAAGGAAAAGTTTATATCAATAAGCAAATATTCTCCACCTAGGCCAAGCATTCTATCGTAATCAATTGTACTCACACAACCACAACCATTAGACAATTATTAACAACTAAAACTAGTATGTTTCGATCATCACATGACAATACTAATTATTTATTAAAACTGTTTTTCATGACGATTTTCATCTCAGAGAATTATAACATTATATAACGGGAGAGGGGTGGGGGTGGGGGTGGAGGGGAGTGATGCTGCTTTATATATATATATATATATATATATATATATATATATATATATATATATGTAAAATTATGATTCGTTGAAAAGAATTTTTAGTGTGCATATTTAAATGAAATAGTGTCCTATACTGCCCTATTAAAAATAATGTAATAAAGGGGTGTTTGGCGATTTTCACCAAATAATTTAGGTCAAGGTGCAACTATATATAAATTTATATTAAATTATGTGCATTAGTCCTTGAGCGGAGTGTTATAAAATTTTTGGCATACACTACAGGCAAACAAACAGTTTTCGAAGAAAAAAAAAAAAAGTCAGATCATGTAAATTTATGAAAAACTGAAAGTCGAAAATTTTAATGAAACTGATAATTTCTCATATTGAATAGGAGAAAAAATAATAATAAAAAAAAATAATAAAAGTCTTATTATTATTTGTTTATTTATTTTTTAATAAAATTGAATAAGACAAGAAATTTAGATTGATAAAACGAAGCCATATTTTAATAATTAACATTTTAATGTCAAAAATGTTTCATGTAAATATTACTTTCTTCTATATTCAATGGAAGAAAATTTTGAACACGAAAAAATTTTTGGTTTCCCGTTTTCAATGTACTTACATGTTTTGTGAGGTTCAAAACACCATTTTATTATTTTTAGAAAATGTTTATGCCTGTCTGTGCGCCTCTCTGTATGTGTGCGACAAAAATTTTGTAGCAGTTCTAGCTATCAGCTAATGCACAGAATTCAATATAAATTTATATTTAGCTGCATCTTGATAAAAATTAGTGCCTATCAACTTTTTGAAAAAATCGTCTGTCAGACTCCGTTGCCATCGTGTTTTTTCATCATTATTAATATGGCAGTATAGGACAAAATTTCGTATAATTGTGCACTATGAAAATTATTTTTAATAAATCATTGTGAAAAAATAAATAAATAAATGTATAAGAGTCGACAAGGAAAAATTATTGTATATGTAGGAGCATCACTTCTCCCTACCTCCTACGAGGAAAGTATATTCGACATGTGTAAAATTTAGAATTTTCGAAACCAATTCGTCAATATTTTTAAAACGAATAGTTAACCATAGTTATGTGATAATTTGAATAATAATAATAATAAGAGAAAGAGAGACAGAGAGAAAGCTTTTTCAAAGCTGTCGTCAAACAGGCACAAAACTGGTCCTCTCTGAAACATAAAACATCTGCATATTTATCATGGAAAATAATTTTAATAAATTATTATTACTGCATGAATTTATATAGGAGAATATAAAAGAAAGTTTTGTGATGGCCATAAAATACTATTTATATTCGTATTAACAGAAATATTATATTTATCTATATGTTATATAGAAACTTTTGTCTAGTATTACAGTAAAAAATACAAAAAAAAAAAAAAAAAAAAAAGCATATTCTTGTATATTAATATATAAAATCTGATTTCAATAATCCAACTACAAAGACAGGACACACAGTTCAGACATCCCACACAGTTATTATTTCAACACTATAATGACGCAGAAAGACTTTGACACAAGCAAAGAGAAAAATAAATTTGAAATGAAGTTTAATATGAACCACCGGGTAATTATTTTTAAACACTAATTTATATCAAAGTGCAACAACACATAAATTTATATTAAATTCTGTATTAGTTTTTCAACTAGAATTGTCACAAATTTTTTATTATCACAAACGCTGACAGAGCCACACAGATAGATAGGTATTTTTTAGAGACGGCCTTGTTGTATTCGGGGTATCTAAAAACGCGTAAATTCGACGAAAACAGGGATTCAAAATTTTTTGCGAATCCAATAATTTCTTCTTATAAATATAAAAGAAAGTAATAATATTAATTAATAGGAATTAAAATGCTTTGCCATGGTAGGCTAAAACATATTAATAAACTAATAGTTGCCCCCCCCCCCTCTCCCCAATTTCTTTTCTTTTCTTTTCTTTTTTTTTTTTTTTTTTTAAAGAAAGGTCATTTTGAGAAAAAGGGTGAAAAAATTAAATTTCAAATTAAAAACTAATTTCAAAAAGTTCCTTTTTAAATACATATTTTAGTTTATTTTCCCGTCTTATCTAGCCCAGTAATCAGTATTTAATATTTATATACCTTGTCAGAAACGTTTTTCAAAACCTGTGGCATTGAGAAACCGTTATAAAGACAAGTTTTTCTGATGCAAGTGAAAGTTATGGGAAGAAACTAATCCAAGCTTCCCCCCTCCCCTCTTTTTTTTCCTTTCAAAGGGAAAAAAAAGATCCCCTCACTGTAACAGGTCCTGTGATGGAATGGCATATAAAAAAATAAAGGGGAAAGTTAACTTTCCCTCTTATGCACTCATGACGTCACCAATGTGAAGTGAAGGTGATGTCACGTGCTCGTATACACGTGAGAAAGTCCTTGAGGAGTTCCCCTTGAAGAAAATTTTAAATATCAAACCCTCTTTTCTTAATTTTTTTCATGACTTTTTTTTATGCTACCTATTATGTTTTCTCACTTCCTAGTTCTCGTTAGAGGAAAAGGGGGTGGTAACAAATTTTCTTTGCTTTTTTTTTTTTTTTTTTTTTTAAATCTTTTCGCCTGTTAAAGGAGTTCAGGAGGATCTAATTCGGAAATTTTGAAGGTCGACTATTTTTTATATAGAGGCGGAAGAAAGTCCCTATCTCACGATTAAGGAAGAGTTTTAAAATCTAAAATTTTACTTCCGTTTGTAACATGTGTTTGGCATAGAAACTATAACGATTATAATATATGCAAAGTGCTATTTAAAAAAAATAATAATAAGTTTAATAAAATTCTTATATACAGGGGGCTTATTTAAAGTCTGGCACATTTTGATCTTTAGTAGTTCTTAAAATAGTGAGGATATAAACAAACTTCTGACATTTATGCGTATAATAACTCATATATTTTTCTTTGAAATCTGAATGTTTTCGGAGACAATTTCTTTTTTGCCTTTCATTTTTTTTTTTTTTGTCTGCGCAACTTACAAGCGACTGCGTGAATGGTTCCCTTTTTTTTTTTTTTTTCACTGGAAAGACAATCCCATCTACCATTTACAGTCGGCAGCAAAATTATTCGAGTGCTAGCAATAATTCCAATATTAAAAAAGTACACTTAATACTACTTTGTTAAATAAATCCTCCTCGAGTCATGTTCTCAGTCAGTCTAAAAACATGATTCGCCAAGAATTCATTTAACAAAACATTATAAAGTGCGCTTTTTTTTTTTTTTTTTGTTTCGGAAATATTGCTAGCGCTCGAATAATTTTGCTGTCAATAGTACTTAGACATGTTGGGAAATTTCATATTTCCACAACTTGGAGAACTTTAGCCATATGGCTTGTTGCAACAAGTTGGTGTACCACCCCGTTGGGTACCACCGTTCGTAGTTCTTTAAATGATCATTTCACGATTGGATGGATTTTGCGAGGTGACCCATATTTTCGGTCATCCAGATCACCTGATACAACGTTTCTATAATTTTTCTTTTGGAGGAACATCGTCTGTAAAAGACATCGTTTCGAGGAGGATAGTGTTCAACCTTGATGACGTAAGTGCCAAGATTAATGCGGGACACAAAGGCCATAAAGCTTTTGAATCTATCTAACCATTAATGCTATTAATTTAAGTGTATCTTCATTATTTTATGAATTATTAAACACTGAAATGTATTAGAACTTTTATAGACACCCTGTATAACCCTAAGATGTATGGGGTGCGTTTATTAAATGTATTTCAAACATTTCTTAAACTGCATTATAACATTGCAGTTACAAATAGGAGAAAAAAAATGCTGAAAATAATATTTTTGGGGCACCTAATCATGTTGTTCGTAATCTGGGGTAAATTCGGGGTGGGCAATGATACCAGAAATGCTTGTTATAGATTCTTCCAGTACGTGCAGATTATTTTTGTATATCTGAACTCTGTAATGCCCTCATAAAAACAAAACGTTTAAAAGTCCACTAATGTCGGAGGCAACAAGCTTTTTGACATTGTACTCTTTTTTTCTGAGCATTTTATCTACATTATTCTAACTCTCGTTTCATATATGTGCTATATGTACAATCTTCCTATAACAAATATTACTTCTCTGCTTTTTTTTTTTTTAGATGTCGTGAACAGTATGATTATTTTAAAATATTTAAATACTCTAAACCAAAACATTGCTGTATTTATCAATTTTAACGCATTATTGAAACAGAAAATATACATTTCCAATCAGTTTTCATTTTATTTCGCCTTTTCTCAATAAATAAATAAATAAATAAGAATAAGAAAAAAAAAGAAAGAAAGAATGGACAGAGCTGTCTAATACTGGAGTAGAAAAAAGTATCCGTTACTTAATTATGAAATGTGTACTATTGGTACACTTGAAATTCTCTCGAAAATTAATTTTTCGAGAATAAAACTAACTCAACTCACATATTTCTTACAGTACAGCCATGTATAGGAAGAATCATAGTTTGATGAAGCGAAGAATAGTCAGAGACTGTCCTTAAACTATTCAGTACTGGTGCTGTTACCGCATACTGTATTTTTTGTTTTGTAATTCAAGCCAAACAAAATAATAATGACTTTGTACGTATTTTCATTTCAAAATATGTTTCCTATCACACCTAAGCGAGCCTCTTTCATATATTTGACCAATAATAAATCATATTAATTATATATGTATGTTCCAAACAAAAAGTGTAATGTCCGATAGTTATATACCGGGTGATCCAAAAGTCACAGAAAAAATAAAGAATTTATTATTCAAAAAGTATTGACTGTAGCAATATGCGGTTTTCACAGAAATGAACTGAAAAACGTGAGGTTTTTTTAGATAACAAAAGATATATTAATAAATTAGTTTAAATTTTCTTCATAAGGCGGTGCTGTAATTGTAAATTTATTTTTTACAGTAGCGCAGTACATTTAATAGCCCATCTAGGACAATAAATGCTCAACGTAATGACCGTCATTCATTTGGATGACACATTGCACATTGGAAATTCTCCTAAAAAAGCTTCAGTATTTGCAATATGGCGTCATTTGATCAATGAGCGCGATATAAAACTGTAACTAATAGTTTTTCTTACACACATATATATGCTTTACTGCATATTTCAATGAAAACCGCATAGAGCTACAGTCAGTACTTTTTGAATAATGATTTTATTTTTATTTTTTCTGTGACTTTTAGATCACCCGGTATATATACTCATGTTGCATATATATATCGCATAAATTTGATAACATGAATTACTAGAATAAAAAATAAAAATCTTTTTCTTTTTTGTAACTCCGGGAGTTTAATTTTGTTTTTCTATTTAATAGATGGCTTTTTTTTTTATTTGTTAATTACATGCAGAAGTTTTTTGCTATATTTCAAACTATCACGAAAAGTGGTTCAGCAAGGTTCAAGGAAAGCGAGGCTTTTCGATCAGTGACATTTATTCATATTTTATAGAAGTTCCTGCAATTATTTTATAAATTGCCAATAATAATAATAATAATAATAACAATTATTATTATTATTATTATTACTGTTCAGATTCATCAAAGTGATATTCTTTCGTCTGTCTTAATGCAAGTAAGTATTTGATTTGTAATAATTATCGACTTCTGGTTTTTGGTAGATTTAAACGTTTTGAGATGTACTTATTGAGGATTATTTTTAACCAATCATTCTGAAAGGAAAAAATATTTTATAGTATTATTAATTAACCAAGATAAAATTTTTGTATATGTTGGATAATTCGCAGTATGATTACTTTATCAACTTTTCTATACCATTAAAACGTATGGTTTGACAATGCATTTGTGATGATTGATCATTTTTTGGAAGTGCCTGCCTGCCTGTATATCTGAATGTGCGTGAAAAAAAAATGTAGCAGCTCTAAAAAAGGACTAATGAACATAATTTTATGAAAAATTATATACTCTATAACAAAAAAATCGATGCACCAAGAAGGAGTTATCCAAATGCGACGAAAATTGGTAGGTGTGATGTACATGCAAAGAAAAAAATATGATTATAGTTTCAAAAAGTTTCGATGGTTTAATCAAGAGAAACGGCCTCACAAAAGTTAACAAGACAATAACGCATTGGTCCACTTCTGACCATTATGTACGCAGTTATTTGGCTTGGCATTATTTGATAGAGTTCGCAGATATGCTCTCGCGATATATCATGCTGAATTCTGTCCAATTGATGCTTTAGATTGGCAAAATCCCAAGCTAGTTGTAGGACCCTTTTCATGATGCTCTAAACATTCTCAGTAGGAGAAAGATCCGGCGAATTTACTGGTCAAAATAATGTTAGGCAAGCAGGAAAACAAGCAGTAAAAATTATCTCTGTGCGCGGGCGAACATTTATCATGCTGAAATATACGGCCAGGACTCCGTGATATGAAGGGAATTACAATGGGACGTAGAATGATGTCTACGCACCTCTGTGCTGTAAAGGTGCCACGGATGACAACCAAAGGGGTCCAGCTGTGAAATAAAATGACATTCCAGACAATCACTCCTGGTTATCGGGCTGTATAGCTGGGGTCGGATTGGAATCCCCCCCTTCTTTAGGGGCGTCCTCAGACGCGTCTTCGCTGGTCATCGGGGCTCAAATGGGAGTGGGACTCATCACTGAAGACAATTCTACTCCATTCAGTGACATTCCAGTTCGAACGATCCCGATATCACTGCAAACATGCTTGTCGGTGTACAAAGTTTAACAGCAGTCCGCATAAGGTTCTCCGTGAGCTCAACCCCATTTCTCTGAACCGCCTATTAATGGTCTTTGAAGTCACTGAAGTACCATTTGCACGTAGGATCGATGATAATGATGAATTTGGGCTTTTGAGTACCCCCCTGACTATTGATTGGTTCTTACGTTCTGTCTGCTCTCTAAGCCGACCGCTTCCTCCCTGACGCAGTGTTCGACCATGGTTCACCCATTCTGCCAATATCATCTAATAGTGGCATCGCTCTTATCCAATTATCAAACAATTCACAGATTAAACCAACTGGCTTCTTTGAGACAAACTACACACCTCTCTCAAATGCTGTCATAAGCGTATATTGTTTGCTCACCTGTATGCGAGGCATAGTTACTGTCTATCTGAGTAGACGGAATGAAATTCTCGAAGAATTTATGTACAGGAATCTAAATTTATTATTTTTAATATTCTGCAAAATGCGCAGTTAAGATGCGCTGCAGCGCCACATGCTCATTCGATGGCGGCCAAACTTTATAAAATTTTGCATTTTTCACCGAAGCCTGTATGCATATCAATTTGTGTCCAGTTTGCATTACTCCTTCTTGGTGAGTCGCTTTTTTTGTTATAGAGTGTATTTAGTTGCATCTACCAACTTTTGGTATATATCGTTCGACAGTTGGCGTTGAAGTTCATTTTTCCCTATAATCTTTAATATGGCAGCATAGAACAAAATTTCACATAAATGTACTCTTTGAGGTTCTTTTTTAACCTATCATTTTAGAAATGAAAAATTTGTTTTTAATATTAGTCAACGAGGATAAAATCTTTGTATATGTAGGATAACATCTAATATGAATACTCTTTTCAATTTTTCAATACAATTAAAACGTATGGTTTAACATTTCTGATGACTTGTCAATTGAATTTTAATTAATTGTGAATTTTATTCAATACAAATTGAATTTTATTCAATTGTGATGATTGACCATTTTTGTGAAAAGGTCTGCATATGTGTAAATAAATAAATAAATAAATAAAATGTGGCAGCTCTAGAAAAGAACTAATGAACATAATTATATAAAAAGTTATATTTAGTTGCACCTTCACAGAAATTGGTGTCTACCTACTTTTGCTAGATAATACACTACAGATGGCTTTGTTGTTATTTATTTTTATTTATTTTTATAATCTTTAATATGGCAGCATAGAAAAAATTTCGTCTAAATGTACTCAATGAGATTTATTTATGACTAATCATTGTGAAATTGAAAAATTTGTTTATAAAAGTATTAGTAGTGAAACAGAATAATTTTTTTTATATATAAAATAATCGCTAATATGAATACTTTTTTCAACTCTTCGATACGATTCAAAGATATGGTTCAACCATGCAATTTTTTTTTTTTTTTTTTTTTTTTTTTTTTTTTTATGATTGATCATTTTTTGGGAAATGTCTGCCTGTCAGTATGTCTGCATGTGTGTCAAAAAAAAAAAAAAAAAAAAAAAAAAAGTCTAATGAATATAGTTTTATGAAAAATTATATTTAGTTACAGCTTCCCATTAATTGGTCTCTAGCAACTTTTGGTACATATCGCTCGACAGGTGGCACTGTTGTTCATTTTTTCCTCCATAATTTTCAATACAGATGCATGCAACAAAATTTCGTATAAATGTACTCAGTGAGACTAATTTTTAATCAATCATTGTGAATCATTCTGTTTACAATAGTATTAGTTAACTAGGATAAACTTTTTTGTATATGTAGGATAAAAAAAAAAAAAAAAACGAACTAACCAAAATGCAAATATATTTTACTTTTTTCATTCTTTTGTTTTTATGTTGTAAAATGCAGTGCTGGTCGTTTTCCTCTAAATTACGGGAATTTATATAAGAAAATGTAACAGAAATTTTGTAATTGTCACTAAATACTAGTTTGAATGATGGGCTCAGGACAGGAGACGCTCTAACCCTCCTTCAAAATTTCAAACCAACATCCACTTAGGAATTTTAGTCTACAGCAAAATTGCAGCAGTATTGCTTTGTAATCCAACAAATTTGTAGCAAGTTCAGCACGACAAGCTTGTAAGTTCATAACAAAACTGAAGCAAAATAACGCAAACTAAAAAGTCATCATACGCTAAATTTGCAGCAAACTTTTTGTGCAAGTTGCACTCTTATTGTATCAGATTTGTTGCAAATTCGTTGAAAAGTTAGGTTTCTTGCATCAAGAGTACTCCAAATGCCTTGCAACAAGCAAGCTTGTCATGTCACACCAACGGCTAATACACTGCAACCTGTTACGTCACAGTATCTGCAAATAAGCATAGAAGTATGCTAATATATCACATATTTCATAGAAGCCTTGCCAGTACATAACGTCGAATATTCTGGGTGCCCCATGGACAATGTCACACTTCTTCCTCCAATAAGCAACCCAAGCAAGATAACATTGCGGAACCGCTTCAATGTCAGTCTTAAAGTATTAGTAATGAATTTCAAATATTTACATGGAAATTTTAGTTTACAGCAAAAACGGTGTAAAGGAAGAAAAAAAAAAAAAAAAAAAAAAAAAAAAACATTAATTAAGGCGAAACATGAATTTATATTCCGTCTACTTTGCGACAATTTCACAGCAAATGTGTCACGTCAAATTTGTTATGGCAAGATAATATCAAGAAAATCAAAGTTGTCGCAAATGTGCTTATTATCTGGGCAAGAAATCATGTAAAATGTTCATGTATCCAAAGTAAAATTATGAATGTCTGTTACTGAAAAATATCTATAAAAATTTAAATAAATAGGAATGATTGAGTTAAATGAAGTCTATAAAGTGATTTGAATTTCTAAGTAAAGATGTTAAGAGCAGAGACTAACTTACAAAAAAGAGAACCTAGGGCGAAAACTGTTAATTGCGTCCTCTTTCCAGCATACAGCGCAAAAAATGAATTTTGCTCTTAAGTAATATGAATTTCAAAAAACAGAATTTGAAATTATAGGGCTTCCTCTTATAAACGGGGAAACATTTTTACTTTTCTCTGTATTCAATAGAAGAAAGTATTGCATGCACAAAAATTTTCAACCTCAGGTTGATTGATTTACATGTTTTGAGAGGTCTAGAACACGATTTGACCATTTTTTAGAAAATGTCTGTCTGTTTGTGTGTGAGAGAGAGACAAAATCTTGTGACAACTGTATTTTAGGAACTACTGTAGAGAATTTCGTAAAATTTGATATGTAGTTGCACCTTGGCATATATTAGTGTTTATCAACTTTTGGTGAAAATCGTCCAAAAGGTGGCGTTTCTATCGCACTTTTTGTTAATTTTTAACATGGCGGTATAAGACAAAATTTCATATAAATGTACATAAAGATAATTATTTTTTAATGATCATTATGAAATAAAAAAAGAATTATTTATAATAGTGATAGTCAACTCAGAAAAAATATTGTATATGAAGGAGCACCTGTTTCCAGCAAATTTTCATTATGGATATCTTTCAAAAGCGTTTGTCAATAATTTTTAAACGAATGATTGAACCATCGATCTGCGATAATTTAAAATAAAGTTACCGATTTCTTTTTCTTTTTTTTTTTTTTTTCCATAAAAAAAAAAAAAAAAAAAAAAAAAAAAAAAAAAGATGTCATATAGGAGGGGAAAAAAAAATCACTTTCTTTGGATATTTGGTGTTACACTACTTCTCTAGAATGAAAATCATCTATATTCATCATGAAGATAATTTTAATAAATAACAATTTCAACAAACTATATTTACTGACTGAATTTGTATAAGAAAATATAGAAGAAAGTCATGGGGTGGCCCCAACGTTCTAATTTTTTCAGTGGAAAAACAGTTAATGATTAAAATATCAAGCATGTTGAGAAAAATAATTGTAGACTCATGTTATCTTATTGGAGGAATACTACTAGTATGATTAAATTTCAAAATTTCAACAAAATTTTTTATATAAAAAAAAGGGGGGGAAAAGACTAAATAAGAATTTTAAGGCTGCACATCAGTCAGATTCACCTTTTTTCCTTCCCATGTAATACTATGGAATTTTTGTTGCTTCGTATTACATCTTTATTAAATATTTTATTTCATTAAATAAATTTAAGACTGTAATTTTCAATCTCTAAAATAATATTTAAATTTATTTTTCAAACTATTACTCCCTAAGCTAAAAGGCGACCTGTTTAAAGAATGTAATTTTTAAAACGGAAATTTGAAAAACTTTATTTTTGAATGAGTTATCTTTATAATAGGAATCAACAGAACATCCATAGGTTAACATGGGAAAGGAGAAAGCGGAAATCTACATGTTGTGCATCTTTAAGTGTTGGTTTCGAAAAAAAAAAAAAAAAAAAAAAAAAAAAGCGGAACTACAAAAGAATAAAAAAAGGTTTTATACTTTTAGAGATTTTTGGAAAATTTAAGACGAATTTTAAAACACTTAAAATTGTTTTTAAAATATTTTAAAATTAGAGGCGTACGGAGATCTTTTGTATCTAGAAGATGAACAAACTTTTTGTCGAAAGTTTAAAAATTAAGTTAGTCAGAAATTATATTATTTAATGCACATGCTAATTATCGGATTCCACAACCTCTTCTCTTACATGCAGTCTCTATGGGTGAATCTCAGATCGTCGCCATTTTCACTCTTCGTATCTATAGCACGATGCACTCACCTTAACCCTACAGGCATTGCGTGCTTTTAAAAGAAGTTTCTTGATTCCAAAATTATATATATATATATATATATATATATATATATATATATATATAAATTGTTATAAAGGAAATATTTTCATTACATTTCATTTTACCAGGTATGAAGCATATATTTCAGTAAATCAAGAAAGTATGCCTATTTTTTTTTTTCCACTTTGCTACCATTTTACAGAAAGACTCCTCGAATTGTCAATAAAATAAACACCTTGCAGTATCGGAAGTCCTTTAACAAATTAGTATGTTGTGGCCATCTAAAACTTTCATCTATTTCAGCCTATAAAAATTTCCACAGTGCAAATTATTTATTAAAATTATTTTCCATGGTTAGATGATTTTCTTCTCTGAGAGGTAGAAAACTAAATCTCGAAAGAAATCCAGTTTTGTGCACTTCATCAGAAAAAATAATGTACTTTTTCAGGGTTATTTTTATTATTAGTACTAATAGTATTTAATGAAAAGTACCGATAGCTATATTTCAAATTATCACTGATATAGGATTAAACTATTCCTTTTTAAAGTAGTGACGAGTTCTTATGAAAATACTCATGTTGAAAATTTACCCCCCCCCCCGGGGGGGGGGAAGTGCTAATTCGTGTTTTTTTTTTTTTTTTTTTTTTTTTTGGTCTTGTTGACTATTGCTGTTATAAATATTTTCTTTCAATTTCCCAATGACTGGGTAAAAATAATTCCTATTATATATATTTCTACAAGAATCTGTAATATACTGCCATATAAAAATTATTAAAAAAGCAGGATGTGAGCAAAACTTGAGCGATATATAACAAAATGTTTTCAACACTGGTTTAAGTAAAAGTCCAACTAAATATTAACTTTCGTTGAATTCCGTTCATTGGTTCGTGATATACATTGTACACAAAATTTTGGTAACATGCACACGGTATTAGTCTTAGGGTTAAGGCCAGTTCACCACGAGAGTCGGAGACAGACAGACAATTTCTAAAAAGGGTCAATTCATGTTCAAGCCTCGTTAAAACGTGAATAACTATCGAAAACCAGAGGTCCGAAAATTTCTCGCTTTCAATAATTTCTTCTTTTGTATGTAGAAAAAAATATGTATTTGCATGAATGGAAATTATTTTGACTTTAATTATTAATCGGTCATAAAAAGTTACCGTATGAATTTTGTAGTTTTATGCGAATTATTCGCAAACTAAACAAAACATTCCAACCAAAAACTACTAAAATTTTTTCATTAAAAATTTTGCACCACTACTTATGTTTGTTTGTTAATTTTTAAATCTACAGTGTGCTTTCCTTAGGGATCTGTCTTCTACTAATTTTAAGGTCACATGGCAAGTTATCAAGCATTTTTGTTGATGTAATTTAACTTAAAATATATTTCCTACGCTGTTTTACGTCTGCAAACGTGTAAAGTGATAAAAAAGTTACGTAAATACAAATATCCATGCATACGTAAAAAAAGTCACAAAAGCACTTTGCTTACACATGCAGCTTCTTCTACCCACAAGACATCCCCAAGATGTCCCGTGGAGGACAGTGCATTTTAAGGATATCTTCAGGATGTTCTGAGAAGAAGGTATGCTATATGGAAAATAAGGCAAATTTCCTACGCTGTTTTTACATCTAAAACGTATAAAGTGATTTAAAAAAAAAAAAAATACGCAAATACAATTGTCGACGCATATTAAAAAGATTGAAGAGCGATCTAATGATATATATAGCTCATCTTCTATCCCAGAACATCCTCAACCAGGATATCTTCAGAATGTTCTGAAAAGAAGATACGTTATACGGAAAATAACGCAAATTTCAGTTGCTGTTTTTACGTCTACCACGTATAAAGCAATAATAAAAAAATAAATAAATACTTAAATTCAATTATAAATGCATATTAAAAATAATTGAAAAGAGCTAACACAAATAGCACACATTATACCCAGGACATCCCCAAGACATCAGGGGTAGGACAGTGTATTTTCATAAATATCTTCAGGATGTTCTGAAAAGGAGATATGCTATATGGAAAATAAGGCAAATTTCCTACGCTATTTTTATATCTAACACGTAGAAAGTAATAAAAAAAGTTACGGAAACATAATAATCAATGCATATTAAAAAAGATTGAACAACACACTGCTAAAACATATAGCATATTTTCTTCCTCAAGATATCCTCAAAACGTCCGTGGAGAACAGCGTATTCCAGGATATCTTCAGGATGCTCTGAAAAGAAGATATACTATATGAAAAATAACGCAAATTCCATTCGCTTATTTTATATCTAATACGTATAAAGTAATAGCAATATTGCTTTAGAATCACTGTTAACACACATAGCACAACTTCTACCCTAGGACCTCCTCAAGACATCCAGAGTGCATTCACAGGATATCTTCAGGATGCTCAAAAAAAAAAAAAATGCTATATGGAAAATAATCTCCCTTCCCCAATTTCATCGTGCTCAAAATTTATTCAATAAAATGAAAAAGAAAAGAAAAGTTATAATTAGGGCAAGCTTATCTGCTATTAATGCTAAAAATTAATTCCCTTCTTTTAGCTGCTTTTTTTTTTTTTTTTAAACCAACAAAATATTTTAATTTATTTCATGTCAATGTAGAATGCCCAACAGTCTCTAAAAACTAGAAAATATTGTTACATCTTTCTGTCTCTCTCTCTCTCTCTTTTTTTTCAACTATCAAATTTTTTAACTGTCATCTATGAATAGTCGAAGATTTTAATTTTCATTTCGAGCAAGCAATGAATGGTTTCGAATTACAAACAAAAGGCTTAAATATAAAATTATGAAAGTAATTGTGTATTAACAAAATAAGTTTATGAAGCAATTTCGTCAAAACTTCATTTTTTATCATGAAATGCTAAAAATATCGATCAGTTAATAACATTAAATTTTACTCCAACTATATTAAGTTTAATTTTCAACATTAAATTGCCGTTCGCAATCATCCTCGATATTAAATTGTATCTTTTCTATCCCCCCCCCCTTAAATATTAATTTCAATTAAATTATTGAGCGCTAATTAAATATTTAAAAAAATAAATTTTATTTTAATATTAAATTTTTATTAAATATTATCTTCGATACTATGGTAATTTCTCTAGTAAATTTTATTAAAAGTGAAAGAGCGTATTTTTAAGTCTGACATACAAACGATAGTTTTTAGATTCTCATCATATTATAGGCAGAAGTTGGTTAGTTAGTTGAGTGGACTTTATGTTTCACTAATGCTACGCTATAGGCTATTGGCGATATAGGTATAAGGAAATTAGTTATTCATGAAAATTTTCAATCTTGATATTTTTACAGTTTCACATATTTAAGTATAAGGAATCGGAAAATTGTAAAACCGATGTTAGGTCCACTTGTATATTACCTAATTTGTAATTTATTTTTTTAGACTCTATAGATATTTTTTCTCAAGAAAGAATGTTTATAAATAGGACGGACCAGTTTTAGAATATCTTTTGTGATACTACCCAGAACCCTATTGGTTTTAAACATTCTATTTTGAAAATTTCATAAGTTATTCGAAATTTAATATTTTTTTAACATCGCATAACAGGCAAAATTTCACATGGATATACATTATGAAGATAAATTTAGTAGTAAAGATGTCGGACTAGTTTTAAAATGCCATTTATGATACTTGTATGAAAATTATTGAGCTTAAAATTAAGTAGGAATTAAAATTAAGGAGTTTAAAATTTTGAACAAAACATGTTAACTAAAAATTAAGTAGAAGTAAAGAACACTCCACTTAAAAATCGTCTTAAATTATTTGACATTAAAGATTTTCATTACGTAACAAAATAGAGATAACAAATTAAGCATATTTCACATAAATTTGAATTATTGAAATTATTCCATTGGAAAGAATATGCGATTGCATGGAAATGGCCACTCGAAAGGTAAATTAAGCAAATGAATATATCGAATGAGGGGTAGCATAGTAGGTGGGGACATTCCAGTTTTGATCGAAGTCTATCTACACTGTAAACGTTTTGTTAACTTTACTCTTATATATTAGATACGTTGCTGGGTTTTATAAGTTAGGAGCAGGTTCCCAAGAATAACAGGTTTTTGTCCATGGAACACGTTGATTTCAGAAATTTAGTTGCATTGTCAATTTTGCATTTAATGAGTTGATGTACTCAGGGAAAATTATTGGTAAATAATGGTCAAAATTGACGAAAATTTCTTAGGAAAGTACGAGAATTTTTTTTTTTTTTTTTTTTTTTTTGACAACTAGTTTATAAAGTCCAGTGTCATGATTAATATGCATATCTAACATACTTTACATTGTACATAAATGTTTTTTCCTTAAACTGTATATTAACTGACTGATTTATAATTCAATAATTAATGTCACTGTTTTCTTTTACTTTTCTTTTTTTTTTTTTTTTTTATTGATAATTAATTTCACTTGTCTTTCTATATTTTTACCATGTTTTTATTAACTTCTATTCTTGTTTGTTTGTTTGTATGTTTATTTGTTTGTTTGTCCGGTACAATTCTTGGAATCGAATTTTAACTAACTTCCCTACTAGCTAGACATTTGAAACGTTCCCAGTAGCTCAGAACCCGGTGACAACACAATACTTCGAAGTCCGATTTTCGAATTTTTGATTAGTTTTCTTATAATTAACTAAAATATGAAAATAATAACATCCTAATAGCGTTAAAATAGCCATTAAAATATTAGCTATAATTTAATTGTTTTACGAGTTCATTTTCTTTCGAAATAAAAATAAATACATTTAATTAAACGTGAACGTTAAAAAATTATAAAAAGTTAAATTATGCATCTCACAAAAATTGACGCGACGTCATTATCACTTTAAAAAATTTTATGCACATTGGTAAGAGCTCTATGAATCATCAGAAAATTTAAAACATGGTATATAAAAAGTTTTTTTTAAATCTTATAATTATTCTATCTATCTAGATGACGCTTTGTTGAATTCTGCAAGAGTTAAAGCAAAAGGAATAAAAAATCAATGAAAATCCAGCCTTTAGTCAGGACATTTATTAATGAGGCATATTATTTATCATAAAAAATGTATTAAAGTGATATCTGTATACCCCGGAGATAAAGGGCACCATAAATATAATTTTATGTCACAAAAATGTAATTTTTTAAGAATAACGTTAATGATGTTGTGATGAAATACATTTGTCATGAATAAAGAAAATTAACATGGTTTTATTTTCCACTGGCCTCCTTTATAGTAACTCGACACAGTACTTAATGCTTCTATATAAGACAAAATATGCACATTAAAACTATAATGATAACTCTTTTTCAGGAAATGGACATGGTATCATTTACATCCAGAGTACAGATATAACAAGACTTTCTTCTATATTTTCCTATTCAAATTCACTCAGTAACCAAAGAAAAAAAAAAAAAAAAAAAAAATTTAAGGTTTTTTTTTTTTTTTTTTTTTTTTTGGTTAAAAGTAAAAGAAATCGATAACTCTGTTTTAAATTATCACAGATTTATAGTTCAACCATTCGTTTTAAAGGTATTGACGAGACCTTTCGAAAGATACCCATCTTCAAAATTTACTCCCCTGGAGGAAAAAGCGATGGCCCCCACATGCACAGAATTTTTTTCCTAGTTAACTACTACTATTATCAATAATTAATATTAATTTTACAATCACAAGTTAAAAATAACTCTCATTATGTACATTTATACGAAATTTTGTCCTATACTGCTATGTTAAAAATTTAGAAAAAATGCGATCCCAGCGCCACCTGTTGAGCGATTGATACCCAAATGTAATCAGTACCAGTTTATATCAGGGACTAATTAAATACCAAGTTTGGTTAAATTTCATTCTCTGGCTCGTAAGATACAGCGCCCAAAAAATCGTGATACACACAGACAGACAGACATTTTCTAAAAACTATCAATTCGTGTTCAGGACATCCCAAAACGTGTAAATCCATCAAAAAAACGCAGGTCTAAAATTTTCACGAATCCAATACTTTCTCTATATTACATATAGAAGAAAGTAAAAAATGTTTATCTTAGTTCAAAAGTATGAGATTCCTGTTTTTTAGTTTTTCCTCTTTTTTTTCTGTCACTGTTATCTATCAATGCTCTCTCAATATAATCAATATAATCAATCAAACAAAATGTCCTGTAAAAATATTACAAAGATTTCTGTACGGAAATAATGATAGCGAAAAATAGCAGAAATCTCATTCCCGGTGTTAACCAAAATTTCCTTTTCCCCTACCACTGTCAATTCACTTTTGATTTGTGTCGGAACTCATAAAGTCCAGGCTTATTTTAAACTGACAGTTCTGATTACTTTTACCCATTTGTGATAAACTTCGAAATATGCGTTGGATATTACATTTGATTTCACAAGAGACCAGAAAAGGACACTTTCCTTTTCCTTTATGAGAGGGAATTCTACTCATAAAAAGCTCATCATGATGGATCAATATTTCATCGTAGAACGACACCATCTTTCCTCATTAGTACTCCATCTCTCACGTAAAAAGGGGGACAGTGCCTTATAATATGCTCTCCCCAAATTAGACACCTAAAAGCCGAATTCAGACCGACTCCAGAGTATCTTCAATTCCCTAAAATTACATTTTTTTCCTTTTTCTTTGTCTTGTTTGATTGTTAGAATTAAAGTCTGATAACGTAGATTTTTGTCTTTCTTAAAAACAATAAATTTCTAGGTAATATTTTTTTGAACTACAAAGTCAAAGAATTTGAATAAAATAAATGAAGAATGTTAACAACAAATAATAATATGCAGCAATAGAATTTTAATAATCGCCATCCTTTTTATATTCATTTGAAATTCGAAGTTTTGAAAGTAGATATTTTTACACATGTGTTCTAAATTCTTTTCATTATCATATCATATCATATCATAGAGTATGATATATTGGGATGAGTAAAGAAGAATGCAGCGATAAAATCTTCTGAAAATTTTGTGATTGCACTTTTACTCTAAAATTTATAGATATTAATGCAAAATTATTAAAAAAAAAAAAAAAAAAAAAAAAAAATTCTGTGTTGTTTATAAACATTTCTATCAATCACTGTGCCAGCAGATTTCATCTTAATTTTTCAAACAGGGAATCAAATATTATAGGTTACACAGAAGCAACTAGTTGGCGCAGGTAGACTCTACTCAGTTCCTGATCAAATTTATGTATTCATAAATTTCTAATACAAGACATACTATACTCACGTTAGAAGAAATAAACTTTACCGAGCGTTTGAAACTGTGACAGAGAGAAATGCTCCACCTAATAGGCTACTCACCGTTCAGTTTGATACATTTACCTTATTCTAATTTGTTAACTTATTTTATTAAGGTCAGTTTCGCAGTTTAGTTTTCATTCAATTCTATACTATTACAAAAGCAACTATCCCTATAAGGCTCAGTTATATAAAATATTTCTCTATTCAGCTTAGATTTCGAATAACTTACGAAAATTTCAAACTGGAATATTTAAAGTATATGGCGTTTCATGACGGAATCATGAATGACATTTTAAAAGTGTTCTGAATATCCCTAAAAATGCATATTTATACGAAATCTTGCCATGTTAAGAAATTCGTAAATTTCAGAAAACTTATGAAGTTTTCAAAGTTGAATTTTATAATTATGTTCATGCCAGCATCATAACTGGTATTTTAAATCTGGTCTGACATATTTACAATAAAAATATTCCATTTAATGTACGTTGCAGCAAAAATTTGCCCTATTCTCCAACTTTAAGAAAATCGTAAATTTCGAGTAACTTACGAAGTTTTTAAATTTGAATGTTTCAAACCAGTAGGATTCTTGATATATCTTGTCATAAGAGATATTTTTAAAACTTGTCCGACCTCTTTGTGATCATTTGTTCTTGAGATATCGTGTACGCTGATACACAAACTAACACACTAACAAACTAATCCATTATTAAACTGACACTCTACAGTTGGATACAATGTCAATTTTGTTGTTTTAGGATCTATCGCACCCGAAAATGTGTGAGAAAGTCAAAAAACTGATGTCGAAAATTTTCACGATTGCCTAACAAGGAAACATTCAAAAGGTGTCGTCTTCAAAAAATATTGAAAAAAAATATATATGTGATTCTACTCTTCATATAACACCAGGAAGCGAAAAAATTATCGGCTGAAATGAATTATAGTGACCACAAAAAATTATCAAAATTAACATATTTGGCGATTTAGTGCTGTTAGGCGTTCAGTTCGCTAGAAACGAGATTGCCGTGTACGAACAGAACCGTGTTTTGTTTCTCCGCCAAGTACTCAAAATCAATCGCCTAACAATGTGAAATCACCAAATATGCTTAATTTTGATAATTTTTTGTGGTCGCTGTAATTCATTTCAGCCGATAATTTTTTCACCTTCTGGTGTTTTAGGAAGAGTAGAATCAGATATATTTTTTTCAATATTTTTTGAAAACGACACCTTTTGAATGTTTCCTTGTAAATTCCCCATAACTATAGTATGATAAAGAACTAATAGTTTAATACAGATAATACATTTAAGGATACTATATTATTATTATTATTATTATTATTATTAATACTTTAAGTTTGTGAGACACTGTTAAAACAATCGTATTTTTTTTTTTTTTTTTTTTTTTTTTTTTTTTTAAAGACACCCTTAACTTATTAGCAAAAATAAATAAGTAAATAAAATTGTATGAATAACTTCAAATTTATTTTTAATTAAAAGGGTGAAAGTTGACGTCTAATTTTATTTGGCATTTATTACATCTTATTTTCAATGGTGTACAGGATAAGGTAATCAGTTTACAGAATGAGAACATTTTGTTTCTGCATATTGTAATATTTACTACCTATCACAATATTGTTAAAATATACTTATGTCATAATACGATATAATAATTGATATAGATTTCGAAAGAGCACTATGAGACTTATTGTACTGAAGAAAACAAAATTTTTATTTACTATCACTCTGTTGATAAAAATATTATACATTTATAAGAATTTATAGCTGAAAATTTTCTTAAATAATTAAAGAAAGAGTGCTCAAATAAAATTAAATTCATTCAGCCTTGTCTTTCTGTTACAAAATATATGGAAACATAAACCGTAACAAAATAATAATATTCGTGAGACAGGTCTTTAACTAGAAAACTTCATGAAATATTTTAACTGTTTCTTATAAAATTTTAATCACTGAAACTGCAAAATATAATATAAGATTTCCGCCACATCATTTTATTTAGCAAAACTGATATTTTTAGTTTAATTCTGTGTGAAATGTTTTCTCAACATGAAATCCGGTATGTCTCATTGTGGGGATTCTAAAAACCATATCCAATAACTATTTCTTAAATTATTATATTACTTATAAGAGGGATTGAATCTAAAAAATAATACAAATGAAAAATGAGAGAAATTAGGGGGAGAAGCATGTTTGAAGGAGCAAGAAAGAAAAGGAAAAAAATTTTCCATACGCAAGGAGAGTGAATACAGAATGTTAAATATATCATGAAGGAACTGTTTGTTTAATTAAGAGAAACAATTTGTCGGGTTCAATTTAATAAAATCAGTAATTATTATTATTATTATTATTTTGTAAACTCTTATTATTTTGGGGGGAAAAAGGGGTACGTAATAGGGATTATCTTTGATTTTAACATCCCAGCGAACATAACGTTTACAAAAACAAGAAAAAAAAAATCAGAGGAATAATTGCAACTCTAAGAAGAAATGCGAATATCAGTATGATATTTATTGGGCACATACAATGTAGCAGGAAGACCAAATGATTAAAATTTCAGGAAATTTTGAGTAATATATACTGAGAAAAGAGTACATAAAGCAGCGACCTCTGTGAGCAATAACCGAACGTATCTGCTTAGGCATTGACTCAAACAGCGATGGGATGACATGTACGGGTAGAGGACATCATGAAGCTTCAACATAATGCCACAATTTATCGATCGTAGTTACAGGTGAGTCTGCCAGTCGCTTTTCAACGATTAAACAGTCATTTTCATTGGTGCAAGATCACGAGAAGGCGCTGGGCAGAGCAACAGTCGAACATATTCTGCATCAAGGAAGGTCTGGACAATATGGACTACTTGCGGTCGTGCATTGTCATGGTTAAATATTGCGCTTCGGAGGCCTTGTACATAGGGCAGAGTGATGGACCTTAACTCGTTAGAAATGTAATGGTTAGTATTCAGAATGGTGGGAATGAAAACAATGGTTGATCGAGACCTGTATCCAATGGTATCGTATATTATCACTCCATGTGGTGACCCAGTACGCCGCTACCACAATTTTGATTACCCTCGAAACTGCATCACTGATATTGGCGCCTTTAATGTGTGATCAACGACAAACCTGGACGCAGGAATTGCGTAAAGGTCGCCTTTCAGACAAATCACAATCCTGTTTACAGCATCTGGATTGCCTTATCCGTATTTAACGGCGTTGTGAATAATACACATTGGATACGCGTTTCGATTACTTCTTTTTCGCATTCCCGGCACTCTAAGTAGCAGCCATTAAATTTCTGGTGAGTTAAGGCCCACCCCTCTGCCCTATATTCTAGGCTTCCGTTGCACAACATTTAAGCAGGACAATGCACGACCGCAAGTTGTCTGTATCGTCCGGACCTTCCTTGATAGAAAATGTGTTCAACCGTTGCTTCGTCCAGCGCGTTCTCCTGACCTCGCTACAAAGAAAATGTCTGTTTAATCGTTGAAAAGAGAGTGTTCCGCCACTACTCACCAGTAACTACGGTCTATGAACTGTGGCATTCTGTTGAAGCTTTATTAAGTGCTGTATCCGAATATGTCATCCAATCGCTGTTTGATTCAATACTTAGGCAGATAAGTGTAGTTATTGGTCCCACAGGTCGCTGCTTTATGTACAGTTTTCTCAGGATATATTACTCAAAACTTCATGAAAATTTAATCAACTGTTCTTCCTACTATAATGTATGTGCCCAATAAATATCATTCTCATATTCACATTCCTTCTTGGCGTTACAATTTTCACAAACATGAGTGTATTTATACATATGTATCAAGAGAGAGAGAGAGTGACTAATGCGTTATTACTATTATGCATATTTGTACAAATGCTTCAAAATTATAGATTAATATGCATATCATATCAAAGAAATAGATACACCGGCATTCATCCTAGATTCGAAAAAAGAAGAAGAAATGTTCAGCAGGCGTGTAATTTCCAGGGTACTCGAAGTGCCAATGCATCGAGGATTACGGACGGGGGAGGAAGGGGGACTGTGTAAGGAACAATTATAAAAACAGATATTCGCATTTTTGTAAATAACTTATTATAGAATAGTAAAGTCGTTTTTTCTGCTATATCTCTGTATATTTGTCAGAATCATGGTGTATGTGGGTGATACAGTAAGTACGTTTTTCAAATATTTAAAAATCATTACAGAAGTTCCAATTAGATATTTAAGAGCTTTGCATTTACCCCTTGTTACATTTGAACAAGTATTTAATTCGTCATATGTATGTGAAATGCATTAACATATCCGTTTTTATGTAATAAGAAAATTTTGATTCATTTATTTATTTATTTTGCTGATTTTTACAACACGAATTTTACGAATGAAATATATTTGTAACTCAACTGTAAATCTTATTATTATTATTATTATTTTTAATGAGAGATGAAAATTGTGGTACATTTTTTATTATGGACACAAAATGCTCTGTGCTATTCAAAAAAAAAAAAAAAAAGATAGAGAGAGAGAGAGAGAAATGCAGATAGGAAAAAAAAAATTAAAAATTTCAAAAGTTTGAAATCTTAGTAAGTCTATTAAAACAATTTTACTTTACAGCAAGTTAAAAATAAATGTTTTATAAATCCTAGATACATTTTTTTTTTTTTTTAAATCAAACACTGAACTAATATTGAGAGTTAAGTCACTGTGCATATGTATGGTTGTTATTATATAATCTTGTTACTTGAAGCAACACACATTAATAATAGAATTAACTACATCCTTTAGATTTAGCTAGAAAAATTTTCAGATTTCTTTGAAATTGCAGGAAAAAAGAAAAAAAAAAAATTCTCCAAAGCAAAGCGAAGTTTTGAGAAGTACATTGAGTCCATGATGTTTTACTAAGTAAAGTTAGAACCATATGTATTGTGAGAAACGCACTGTAATTATACCGTTCATTATCCAGCCATGGTTAGCGAAAAATATTAAACGATAGTATCATATGAATATTTCATGATCATATGAGTCTCACGTATAGTACTGAGGATCATGTGGGTCCTGATATGAGGACCATGAGATCATATTAGTCTCTTACATAGGACTGAGAGAAACACACTGTAATCATAAGTATTCATTACCCAGCCATGATTAGAGAAAAATATTAAATAATAGACCATTTGGGTATTTCACATAAATCGTTTATTATAACTTAAAAGTAATCTGGAGAAATTTCTCCATATTATTTTCACGCTGTAAGGAAAAAATGGAAAAGGAAATAAAATGGTTCTACCGATAGGAGGCGCCCCAACAGGGAAAGTTAAACCTGTAGATGGGAGATCCCAAGTTCAAACCCAGATCATCATCGACAGCCTAGACGTTTGAAATTTTGTTTGTTTATTTCTTTTTTTAGTACGGAGGACTATTAGTCTCAATCTACGGATTTTTACGATACCAGTTTTACGATAGTTGGACATTTATCGAAATCGAAAATTTATCGAAAATATAATTGAATAATTTGAAAAAAAAAAAAAAAAAACTAATAGTCCTCTATACTAAACTAAATTCTGCTTCTGCCAAAATTTCATCATTTTTTTTTTTTCTTTTTCTTTTTTTTGAAAGAAAAAGAAAAGAAAATTAATAATAATCATTATCGAAACAGCCAGTATCGAAAAAGTCTTTTTTTTTTTGGGGGGGGGGGGAGACGGAGGGGAAAGGGGAAGGGTGAGAAAGTCGAAATTAATCTTTTACGCCAAAGCCGCTAGTAGGAAATGCTGATCGTCTGCTTTTAATTTTGTTATGTTTTATACATAAAAATGAATATTATGTTAAATTATTAAAACATTTTATTTATAAAATGCATTTGATTATTAAAAATGATTACATTTTCATTAATTCTATTGTTAATCTAATGTTCTTTACTATTCAAAAATATATTAAAAATGAAATTATTAAATAATATTATCTTTTAAATATTTATTATAAAATGCATTTAGTAAAAATATATAATTAATAAATAACTATATTTTCTTAATAATGATTTTTTTTTTTTTTTTTTTTTTCGAAACTCTTGTGGTTATGATGTAGGTTCCCTTAAATGATCCCCATAGAGGGCATTCTACGCAGGCCTTGGTTTTACGTATAGCCAATTAGCCTTAACCCTTAGACCAATTTACCACGGTAAGGTGCATACTATGTATGCCCCCCCCCCCCTTCTATAAGAGGTGTGATAAATACAATCAGAACATAAGCAAAGGAGACATGTATACTTGCGTCACGTTTGCAAAAGCCAGTATTCATGTCATATTCTGCACGATGTTTTATTTATTTATTTATTGTATATTATCATTTTAAAGTTCTTAAATTTTGCATACATATGCGATTATATATAACAATTAAATATATAATATATAATTATAATATATAATAATTAATTTAAACTATTTGAATTAAAAAATAAAATTCGAAATTTTAAATTCATAAAAAAATAATTTTCTAAACCAACTAATATTTTTATTTCTCCTTTTGTTTTACATTAGTATTATTTAAATATATATTTTAAACAGATTTGCGTTTTAATTTGTGCATCCATTGACAAATTAATGCTTAAAAAAAATTATGTTTGAATGGGAAAATTTTATGAGGACTTTGAATTTTTTTAAAACTCAAAAATATGTTTTAAATTCTATAGAAAAGTGAAAACTGAAAGGTTTTTGAATGTTTATTAACAGTCCTTTATGCAAGTTTTATTAGATTTAGTCTGAATTATGAACAATATTTGTTATGTGAAAAAAATTTTAATAGACAGTTATCAGCTCAAATAACTCTTACAGAGCTATAATTATTTTATTTTATTCATCGCATTTTACAGATAACTTAGTACATATTTTATTGGTTAAATATTTGATAACTTCAAAGTTCTCTGCCCACTTAACGGTAAGAAATATGAATAAATGTGTATACCAATTTTATAACAATTCTTTCCCACATTCGTATATATATATACATTTTTCATTCTTTTTTTAAGTATGCATGTTTTTAATGGAAGTTAAACAATAAATTTTCATTAAAAATAGTTATGTTAAAAATCCAAAATTAAATATTGTATCAGTTCGATCTGATTTAATTAATTATAAACTCTAGTGTGCATCAAAGTGAATTTACTTAAAACAAACAAAGGTGTCTCAAAAGTCAAAAGACCTCTTCTTCAAACTGATAATTTTTATAAAAAAGTATTTCACACATTAATTTTAATATCTCAAATTCGCATTAAAATCCCAAATGAATTCTTAAAAGCATTAATTAAGTCTATTTCACTTCCAATACTTTTTACAATACAGGCACTAGTAATATTTAAATAAGAACTAAGGAGAAAATTCCATCGCTATTTTTGATAAATTTTGTTAAGTTCTATATGTACCGAAGAGCTCCCGCCATTTACTGTACTAAAAAAGTGTGCGCGGCTGTCTCTTTTCAATCTCGGTAAAATATGATTATCAGATAAGGCATCTTCTCTTTGCATGACATACTTTTTTTTTTTTTTTTTTTTTTCTGAACGAGCGCACCACAAAGAGAAATAATACAACAATTATATCCACACTAGAAGTCAACAAGTTAAACAGCCGCTTTGAACCTCCAGCAATTAATCAGTTTTTCTTTTATTTTTAAATCTAAGAGATAAATGTTTAAACAAGAATAACGAACATTAGCGCCGCTAATATTCCATTAAGCAAATTATATTTCAAAAAGGGGGGAACTTCGACAAAGTTATGAATATTCATTAGGGTTTTTGAAAGACGGAGAATATATTACAGGGATAATTTTTTCCCCTTTTACTGACCTCTGTCTTACCGAAATTAACAGAGTAAATAAGGTAAAATTAATGATTAAGTGATTTTAAAAAGAAGTGTTATAACATTTTCCGAAGAATTAAAAAAAAATATGTTAAAAAAAAGTTAAGGATTCTTTTGAAGAAACTTTTGTTATACCTTTTCTTTCTTTTTTTTTTTTTTTTTTTTTTTTTTTGAAAAGGGATTTTAAATAAAAAGAATCATAAATTAGGAGGTAAAAACTGTTTAAAATATGAATTTTTTGTTTATTTGGTTAGAATTAAAATGCTTTTGTTTTATCACTAGGTTCTTGCATAATATTTGTTGTACTTAAAGTTAACTGGTTGTGTGTTTTAAGGTCAATTGACTACACTAGGGTTCTAGGACTATACGTGGAATACCCTTCTTAGTGGTCTTTCTATGGGATTCTACCCCGTATTAATCTTAATTTCGGAGAAAACAACGAAAAGCTCCGAACGGCTAGGTCATTGAGCGCGACCTGGGATCAAACCTGGAACTTCCCATCAGCTTTCAGCTTTTGAGCACAGAATCGCCTGGCCCCTGTTAGGATCTGCACTCAGAGTTAAAAGTTTAACAATATGTTTTAAATAAAAAAAATTAAAGTGATATATATATATATGTGTGTGTGTGTGTGTGTGTGTGTGTGTGTGTTAATAAAATGTCAATAACAATTTAAGCAAACAAAATATCTTGCTTGAATTGACAGTCAACGTGTTAGAAAAACAACAAAATTATTCCCTTAGTGTAATAATTACAGTCGCAGTCTGAAATTATTTATTTGATTTATAAAAAAATTAGGTAATTCGAAAAAAAAAAATCTAATCTAATCTAAAATACAGAAGGACTAATAGAATGAAAATCATTAGGGGGAAAAAATGACAATTTAAGTTCTGGTGAATTGAAAATTAGAGAATTGTTTATTACTTTACCGCAATGAATAATGCATACTAGATTTCTTATAAATCTCATATTTCTTCAAAAATATCTACTATTAGTGCTATATAATTTTTCATAGTACTTATTTGTATATTTATCTTAGTAATAAGAGCTTCAAGCAAGGATTTAGCGTTTATCATTTTACGAAAGTATGAATCTCTTTTGGCACTGATAAATCAAAAAGAGGGATAAAAAAGAATAGTGTACTACAAAATAAATAATAATAATAATAGTAATAATTAGATAAATAAATAAATAAATAAATAAATAAATAAATAAAATAAAATAAGTAAAATAATTTTTCAAATTAATTATTTGAAACACATTTAAAAAAGAACTTTAACTCACGAAAATAAAAAAAATACTACTTATTCTATCTATACATTAAAATCTATACATTAAATAAATAATTAAAACACGCACTATTTGTAAAAAGTAATTAAAAAAAGACTGTTTTATCGTTATGATGCATTTTTCCAAAGTTAGATTAAATTACATTCTAAAAAGTCACAGAGTAATGTAATAGTGTTTAGTATACTTAAAGTGACTAATTGCTTTCATTTTGAATTTCAAGGTCATTTATCTGAATACTTAAAAATACTTTTTACTAAAAAAAAATATTTCTGATGTACAATATATAACTAAATAAAATTCACAGTATTAGTAAAAATTGTTTTAAAAAGACTATTTTGTTGTTCTGGTGTAATTTTCCAAAATTAGATTAAATTACATTGCAATATGTCACAAAATAATGTGATAATATTATTCTATATTTTTAAATTTACTATTTTTCTTCATTTTAAATTTCAAGGTCATTTATCTAATGCAATAAAAAATACTGTTTTCTAAGGTGATATTTTATCAATGAAATTTTTGCGCAATTTACAATACTTCATGAGTTATTGTATGAAGAGATATAAATCATAGTAAAAATTTAAAATTTAATTCAGCTAATATATAATAAGAATTATTTATATATAATTACATTTGATTAAATAATTAAGAATATATGAATAGATAAAATTCAATCATTTAATTAAATATATGATAAACAAAAAAATAAATAAATAAATAATGTACAGAATAAAAAATAGATTTCTCTCCCTTTAAAAAAATTCTCAATGAATCAAATAAGTATATAAAATCGAAATAAATGATAATTTCTATAGGAGGAAGAACTTGCTTAAATCTAGAAAAAGTTATTTCTTGATTTAATTTTGTGATTTTAATCTTTTAAATAAAGATATTGAATTAAATATCTAGATTTTAGATGACCTTAAAATTTTAAAAACATATTATTAGAATTTCATTTTTTAAGAGCTAGCGATGAAATAAAAGTTTAATGTATAACAGAATTGTACTCTAATAAAATTTTACTTAATTATTTTTAATCCGAATAGATGTAATCAAACAGATAATTGTAAAATTGTATGTTATAAAATTGTAATATATATAAATTTACAATTGATACTTTTTTTTCTTTTTTTTCCGTAAAAGTTGTCTTAAGAATAACGCTCAATCATACTTATTTTTGGACTCTCAAAATAATTAATCCAAGCCTAGGTTTTTAACTGTTGAGAACGGATATATATATAATAATTGTTTTAATACTGATGTTAAATCATCTTTAAATTTCAAATTTTTGCACTGATAATAATGTACAGTGAAACTTGAATAATTCGAACTTGTTTAATTCGAAATTCTGAATAATTCGAATTTTTTAGTCGGTCCCTTGAATTTTGTATTAAAATAATGTTAAAAAATCATGGATAATTGAAATTCGAATTTTTCATACGATTACCTTTAAAATATTACAGTAAATTTTTTTCCCGAGATTTTTCTCAGCTAAAGTGCATTCTTTTTTTTTAACAGTCTTTCAAAAGAAGGATAAAGAAATACAAGAGTATTTCCGACCTAGTGCATCACAAGATATGGTCCGTATACATGAACTTCGAGGTTTTTTTTTTAATTATGAAAGTCATGTCCATTGTAGGAGATTCTGTTTTTGTATCAATTGATGGGTTGAAGTCATATGCTATGACACAAAGATTGTATTTAAAGAAGCAATCAAAAATATGTGACTATTTTAAAAATGTGTTGAATAATTAAGCTCGTAAAAAAATATTGATTTAATGGGAGGGGCTTAATGATGCAGTATTCTTAGATATAAAGTTTATATGTTAAATCTTTGATCATAGAGTTTTATATTTTTAATTTATCTCTTCTTTTTGGCAAAATAGTATATGTAATTCGAATTTTTGGATATTTCGAATTTTTTTCTGGTCCCTTCAACTTCGAATTATCAAAGTTCTACTGTATTACTATATATCGGTTTATCTTTCTTTCTTTCTTTTTTTCTTTTCTTTCTTTTTTTTTTTTTTTATTACAATATGTTTATAATTCTAAGTTGCGTAAATAAACATTTTTGAATCTGAGTTAAATTCATAAATAATCGTTAAAAATTGTATCTTGTAATATATTGCGATTGTTATTATTATTATTTTTATATCAAGTTGAAATAGTTATCATTAAAAATTATTGTAAAAGTCGTACAGTTAAAACAATTTTACAGTTTTGCCCATCCAATATGTTCATTAGAAATACTGATTGGAAGAAGAAAAATGGAGAATTTTTCAGAGATATCCAAAAGCTCCATATATATTTATATATATTAAAGAGTTATTCAATAAGTAAGGACTTTAGTTTGTATTGAAAACTGTAGCTGGAAGAAAATTATAAGTAAATATTCAAGACAATAAAATCATTACCGATAAAAAAAAATCATGTAATAGGGATACACATAATTATTAAACACACTAATTATTATACAAATACTTTAATCTATGAAATTTAAAATTAAAACTATTACACCATAATATTTCTAAAATAACTTTCAACTGTTGTATAAAATGCTTTAAAAACGTTCAAATTCAGTACTATCAGATTTATTTTTCTTTCTTTCATTCTTTTTTTTTTTTTTTTTTTTTTAATTTTCTCCTTTTTCTTTTCTTTTAGTTTTTCCTATTTCACTCTCTCTTCAACTTCTTCCTCTTTCATTCTTACTTTTTTAAAAATTATGTATGTAATCGACAAATAATTTATGCATGCAATGTACGGTTTTTGTCAGGACTATATAGTTTCTAAAAGGATTGTTGATGCAATAAATCTTTCATGTAAATTACTAAATAACAGTTGCGAAAATTTGAATACATATGCTTTGAAATATAACAAAATTATGTCTACTAAAATTTCTCGGAAACTTTTTAAATTAGAAAATAATAATAACATTTTCAAATTTTATTTACTTATTTATTTATTTGAAAACTTTTTGAAATGCTCTCTATTAACTAATTTTTAATTTTCCCACTCGATTTTATATTATGTTTAACAGTATATCTTAAACTGCTTTGGATATTACTCTGTAGATTCACTAATAATTTCATTGTTTTAAAAGGCATTTTAATGTTGAAATTCAGTACAAATATTTAGTATTCAAACGTAAAAATATTATATGTATATCAGTGCACCATAGAGACCCCAAGTATGTTTTGAATATATTGTAAAAATATAATCATGTAAAATTTAAAGAAAAAAAAATCTGGAGTGACTCCACTCGACTTTCCGAGCGTTAAGTAATTAACGGTTGTATAAATAAATTTAAGTAAGAAAAAATGTTAAATAAACGAAAGTGAAAATTATAATAGGATGTTTGAGTATTTTTCTCCATTGTTTAATTTTACGCTATTGCACTTCAATTAATTTGAGTCCATGGATCATAAGGATGAAGAATTTTTCGTTGTGTCCCTGTAAAATCTACAACGGCTAGATTCACCAAAAACTGTACAATTTGTGCGACGGTGACCAATAAAATGTGTATAAATTTTCAGCTCAATCGAATAAGGCGTTTAAACGCTATCACACTTTTAAAAGTATGGCCCCAGAGGCCATAATGATAAAGAATATTTCTTTGCGTCCCTGTGAAAGAAAAAAAAACTATGTGTTAGATTCACCGAAATCTATAAAGGTGACTGCTATTTATATGTATATAAATTTTCAGTTCAATCGAATAAGGCATTTAGAAGCTATCGCACTTTAAAGAATTTGGGCCCATAGGTCATGATAAAGAATTTTCCTTTGTGTCTCTGTAAAAAAAAAATATCTGTACATTACATGCTAGATTCACCAAAATCTATCCAGCTCGAGCGACGGTGACTTGTAACATGTGTATAAATTTTAAGCTCAGACGATTAAGGTGTTTAGACGCTATGGCACTTTAAAGAATTTGAGTCCATAGACCGTAATAATAAAGAATTTTTCTTTGTGTCCCTGTAAAAAAAAAAAAAAAAAAAAAAAAAAAAAAAAAGAGTCCTAGATTCACCAAGATCAATTTGGTTCGTTCTATTGGGACCTATAACATATGTACCACCTTTCAAACGATTTGAACAAAGCGTTTAGGAGCTATCGTCTTCACTCACATACGTACAGACACGTACACGCACATACATACGTCATCGTAAAAATAGTTAAAATGAACTCTAAATACTTCAAAATGTATAGAAACACCAAAATTTCAAAGTCGAATTTTTAACATGATTACAATACTTTTCTTACGTATGTATGTTCGGAAAGTAAAAAAATAAAATAATCAATAAAATTAAAATAAAATTAGTTAGCAGTGAGAATTTCGTATATTTTCTAAAAATTTTAAATTATCAATTTATTTATTTATTTATTTGTTAATTAATTTGTATATTTATTCATTTATTTATTTTTAATTGTATGCAGTTTTCAAGAAATTTTAATGTACTTAATATTGTGATATTAAATGGGTATGCGTGTAACATTTTTTTTTTTTTTTTGGTTAATAATTCTAAGACAATATATATATATATATATATATATATATATATATATATATATATATATATATATATGAAAAAAAAAAGAAGATTTTTAACGTTCACTACCTCACTCAAAGTCTGGTGATTACCAGTTGTTAAAGAGGTAAAGTGGCGATGAAGTGGGTGTTCTGAAATCAAGTCCCCTATATAGAAAAAAATTCCAACAAAAAAGTAAAAATAAAAATTACTCTCCCTCTCTCTCTCTCTCTCTCTCTTTTTTTTTTTTTTTTTTTGTTAATAATTCTAAGACAATTTATATATTTTTAACGTTCACTACCTCACTCAAAGCCTGGTGATAACCAGTTGTTAAAGAGATAAAGTGGCTATGAAGTGGGTGTTCTGAAATCAAGTGCCCTATATAGAAAAAAATTCCAACAAAAAAGTCAAAATAAAAATTACTCTCTCTCTCTCTCTCTCTCTCTTTTTTTTTTTTTTTTGTTAATAATTCTAAGACAATTTATATATATATGAAAAAAAGAAGATTTTTAACGTTCACTACCTCACTCAAAGCCTAGTGATAACCAGTTGTTAAAGAGGTAAAGTGGCTATGAAGTGGGTGTTCTGAAATCAAGTGCCCTATATAGAAAAAAATTCCAACAAAAAAGTAAAAATAAAAATTACTCTCATTCTCTCTCTCTCTCTTTCTTTTCTTTTTTTTTTTTTTTTTTAATAAAATTAAATTTGAACCCAAAATTTACTGGGGACTTTTAAGAAAAACGTTATTTTTTAGGGGCTATACGTTAAGCTTTTTTAATTATAATTGTCTTCTGTTTTGTGAGATATAACTAGAACTGTTGCTATTGTATTTACAAAGCGTTATATATCTTGCTGCTAATTTTCGATTTTTTTCCCCAGAGACAATATACTTGTATTATTTTTAGAAATGTCTATATGTCACTATGATTTTTGCGAATAACTTCTTTATAAAATAATAGTGTCATATCTTTGGAATATCTATGATTATTATGCCGAATAAATTTAAATAGATATGTTTTATTTTAAGGGGTAGGGGTAAATGTGTATAATTTTTTTTTCTAAACTATGTCAAGACTTCAAATTTATCATTTAATTAGGATTTCTATAAATAGCCAGATGAATAATGTAATTTGTTCTTAGTCAGTCTAAGAACGTGATTCGACAAGGATTTATTTAACAAAACAGTTTCAAGTGTACTTTTTTTATACAGGAATTTTTGCTAGTGTTCGGATACTTTTGTTACCGATTGTATGTACTTTATACAATCCTACCTTTTTATATGCAATATGAAAGAGGGGGGAAATGCAAAGCACAGTAAATATTTATTCCGATAATCCACCAAAAAGCTTCTTGATTTTTTTATTATTATTATTATTATTATTATTATTATTATTTTCTTGTGTTATAACGTTGAAACATCAAATAATAATTATAATAATAAAATTCTGTATGTTGTAAATTTTGATATAAATGTGATTTATATATTATTCCATTTATAATACCAAATTTGAATTTACAAAACATGTTTCATGTTTGAGCCAATTTAACGAAACATATTTTAAAATTTTCATATAATGATGTAATAACTAATAAATTAAGAATATCATATTTATTTATTTATTTATTTATATTTTTTCGACTATTGTAAAGATACAATTTTTAAATTACGTATGAAAAAAGTCGTAACCTTTGAAATGTAACCAAATGTATGAAAAAACGGAATAATAAATAATAAACTTTAAACAGGAAATTCTTAATTTGGATGGGGCGAAAAGAATTAATTCATGTAAACATTATGATTCTTAACAATCAAATTTTTTATTTCCATTCCATATGCAAGTATATTTTTATTATTAATAATTATATACTTTTTATTATATTGTTGTAATTATTTAACTATAATTTACAACAATATGTACTGAAAAGAGAAATATGTAAACAGTGTCCAGTACAAAAATAAAATAAGATAAAGGATCTGTTGGGAATGTAGAACAAGCAAATGGATATAAAAATTTTATTTTGAAATTTTTAAAACTTGCCTTTTTGTGATACGTTTCGATACATTTTTCACATAATATATAAATATACGTTTCATACGAAAGTTTGCTAATAGGCGAAAGTTGAATAATAGAAGCACATTTGACACAATTTTGAAAGCATATATTGCCAAGAACCAATGTGTGCTTTGAGGCACCATAGTGCACTTGTCCAAGGCAGAATACATATTGTTTAGCATCAATATGTACGAGAAAGAACTAGAGAAATAATAATAGATACAACATGTAATAAATAGCTTGAATAATTCGCATTTAAAAATTTCATTAGAATCTATCTTCTATCATATACATAAAATAAGGTGAAGTTTACAGAGCTTGTATATAAAAAATATGTTGTGCTAAATATTACCAAACTACTTAATTTGGTAATTTGGAAATTATTCAAACCATGAAATCTCGATTTATATAATATCTAAATTTTGCTTTAAAATGTACAGGTTGGTGTCCATTTGCTGTTTTTTTTTTTTTTTTTTTTTCTTTAATAAATCGAAATACTATGGTTAGCATGTTGATCACTTATAATAGAGCTCTAGTACCTCATGTTATTTTATGGTTATCTTGTGTTTGATTTTACTGTTCTCATTAGATTTTATTTTCTAATGTTAAAGAAATGTTTGGTTCTGAATTATAAATAAATCAATACTGTACTTTACTTACAAAATGGTGAAGCGTTACTAGGATTATGTTAATACTACAAAATTAAGTATTGCTACATAAAAAAACAGTAATAACAATTTATTTTCATTTATATAGTAAATAATAACTATGTTCCCATTTAGCTTATCTTTTTTATTTAGCGTCCTTAGAATGTACTGGGAAATTTCTGTCCTACCCAGGATTTTAAGGATGTCCTGGGAAGAAGATGTGCTATACGGTTTGAATCTGTAAGCAATTTATCGATTTTTTTTTTTTTTTTAAATACTCCTCGGATAGATAGTCGTGTAATTTCAAAATAAATAAATAAATGAAACATTCAATACATTTATAATTACATATTTACCTGTGCAATGATAGAAAAAAATCACATTAGTATTGAAAGCACATGAATAAAGAAAAATTTCTGTCCTACCCAGGATTTTAAGGATGTCCTGGGAAGAAGATGTGCTATACGGGTTGAATCTGTAAGCAATTTAGCGAATTTTTTTTTTAACACACCTTGAGTAGATAGTCGTGTAATTTCAAAATAAATAAATAAATGAAGCGTTCAATACATTTATAATTACATATTTACCTGTGCAATGATAGAAAAAAAATCACATTAGTATTAAAAACATATGAATAAAGAAAGAAACAAAAATACGTTTTAATGTGATTCAAACATTTACTCACCTCTTAAATCTTATAATGAAAGGTTGCCTTTCCATTCATGCAGCAATTTTAATCCCCACTTGATCACAAATTCACTCAAAATTCTGAGAAAATGGGTCCTTTGATCAATAAGCAGTTACAGAAGAGCAGATTCTCAATGACCATGTCTTGTAGGCTTTGATGATGAGAAATCAGGGAAAACAGCTGGTCGGATGACATCGCATGTTACTTCCGCTTAAACTGTACTTGGTAGTTATGAGATACAGGTTTAGTCAGGCATGTATGAGTAATCATGACTAATGAGCAAGGAAGCTGAATAGTTTCACTTATAGAAGATGAATTTAGAAGTATTTAATAGATTAAATAATTCGCATCAGCACGTGTAGTATTAATCATTTAAATTAATTCCTTATGAAATGTTCTAGATTTTGAAACATTGTATGTATGTAAGTTGGTGTATATTTGATGATCGCATAATTACTTGTGTTTAATAGGAATTGAAATTATGCGTTTGAATTTGATTGGAAATCTGCGAGAAAATTTATTGAAAATAAATTTAAAGTGCTTGATTTATTAAAATAGAACCTTTTAGTAGACATGATAGAAATCGTTCAAAACAACTTTTCAAAAATGTTTTCATTTTATTTAAGATATGTTTGCATGAGTGAAAATGAAGCATGAATGTGTGTATTTTGTTTTGCATAATGTGATTTTTTTTTTTTTTTTTTCCAGTTTTATGTGATAATTGAAATATGTTCTTTTTCCAAGATATTTTAACCAAATTTATGCCAGTAATGTGACATTAAGTGTCTAAGAAAGTAAATTAAATCCCAACACCGTTTTTGTTTATTTATAATAAAATCTATACAAGACAAAGATAATTTATTTATAAAGATATACTACATATATATACAGCTTAATATAGCTAGTACAATGTATCTTGTGTTTTATGTGCTCTCACAAAAATTAAACGTCTGAAAAATTGAATTTTTCAGTTTTTGGGTGTCTTTCCACTTTTAAATAATGACCACATTGTTTCTTCTTCAGTGTTAAAGAAACATATATATATAGTTATCCTTCTCTATTGTCATTTTGTTATTTTTCAAAATATTTTTTTTTATCATTTCTTTATAAAGTGGATACTTAGGATTCTATGGTTCATTTTTAAGTGAGTACTTTGAATTTTTTCATAATATGAAATAAAACTATTTCTACATATCTCTAAGTTTGGTTCTTGTGGATAATTATGTCATTTGTTCAGCTGTCTTATTGCCTTCTACAATCATTGCAACATTACATAGTACATGAATGAAGACATATATAACCAAGGTATCAGTAAATAATTAATTACATATGAAGTTGAAGCATTATGCAAAGAAAAGGATATTGAAAAAGTTAACAAATAAGGGAAATAACCTAGGAATTTCTCCAAAAAAACTGCTATATATTTTTATGAAGGGGAATTATAGCAGCAGGGAAATAAATAATGATATATTTCCGAGACAGTGATATATAAGATCATATAAAATCACTATAATTGCCTAACATTTCAAAGAATCCAACAATGAATTAGCATGGATATTAGAAATGAATAATAATAATAATAATAATAATAATAATAATGCATTATCCAATTGAATATTAATTTACATGAAGCAAGAATAATTTAAGAGTATTATTATACTTAAAAAGAAGCTAGCATTATTTCCTATCTACTTTGTTCACGGGACTTCTATCTGATCTTTTCTTTTCTCTTGGTGAAAAAAAGAAACTATACTGCATTCTAGTATTTTAGTACTAGTGCTTGTAATATCTTATTTTTCTACCCCACATTTAAGGGTACCTTGTCCTAAGTGTTTTTGAAGGATTTGCTTATTTATTTATTTTACATTTTTGTTTGAAGAAATATTATTATGTATGAAGATTTTTTTTAATTGTTACCTTATACTTATGTACATATATTAATGAAAAATTCTTAAAACGTCTAAAGCATAATTAAATTGTCAACTAAGTTTTAAAAAAAAAAAAAAAAAAAAAAAAAAAAATTAAGCGAATTTTGAAACAATAAAATAAACATTAATTCAATATTATATGATATTAAAAAATATTTAAAATATTCATATGCCGTTTAACTTTTCATTTAAAAATAAAAATAAAATAAACCTGAAAATAAAGTATTAAAAAAAAAAAAAAAAAAAAAAAAAAACGGAAATCACCCTTTAAAAACAATTTCTTATATTAAAACAAATTTTCAATTGATTTTTTTTTTTTTTTTTTTTTTAGATAGGTAGCAGACGAAAATAAACATACAAATCTGTTTATATTATGTTATGAAAAAATTCATTTCAAAAACATTTACAAAAATAAATAAATAAATAAATAAAAATTAATTAATTAATCATTTAAAATAACAATAAGATAATAAAGAAAACGGATTTCTTTTTAAATGATATAAATTTGTTTATATCACATTTTTATGTTACATATTTATATGTGAGATAGGTTTTAAAAATGGGTTTTACCGTTGAAAAATTTTTTATTCCTTAATCTATAAATAATATGAGACTGAGTAGAGAAAATAGTTAATATCCTAGTTATATTCTGAACAAAAAATGGGAAGTTCTATGTATTTTCATGAATGCTTTATATATCTAAAATACATAAAAAATGCATTGAAAAAAAAAAGTAAAATATCTTTAATTGCTGTCAATAAGTATAAAAGGGTGATAAGTATGCAAACTATTAAAAATTTTTGTTTAAAAATCTTTTATTCTATTATTATCAACATTATTGTTATTATTTTTAAATAAGGAAGTATATAAAACTAAGTTCCGTTGAAAGAATATATATATATACTGTGAGAAACAATTATAAGTAAATTATAAGAGAAAATATTTGAATTCCGCTGGACATTTCTTCTGTTAAAACAGATTTTTAAAAATGTATTCAATAGTAAATAGATTTAGGATGCTTTCAGATTATAGCTCAGTTTTTTTTCTTTTTTTATTCTAAATAAAATTACATTAAAATACAATTTCTAATTTAAATGTGATTTAATATGGTGAAAATAAACAGCACTTTTTAATGGATGAGTAAATAAATAAAAATAAATAAAATAAACTTTTTTTTTTTGAAAAAATATTTCGAAATAAATAAGTAGTGTTTTCTCTTATCTTAAAAGAGACCTCTGGATACAAATTCATAGAGAACACTTGCAGGAACACTTACAGCCGAAATTTTACCCTTTACTATCTGAGAGATCTAATACATCTTTATTATGAATTAATATAATTTTTAATACATAAAAACTATGCGTTTGAATAATAGTTAAAATTAAAATTAAAATATTTTATTTAATTATTTTCTAAAGTTAAATAATGTCGATTAAATAATTTATATACTTTATTGAAAATGTGAGAGAATTTTTGCAAAGTGGATAATATTTATACGCCAAACAAATTATAATAATTCAGGAGAAATATATTATAATTTATTAAAATGTACAGGGTATATTTCCTTTTTCAATGTAAATTAATGAAAGTATATTGACAAAAACATTAAATCATTTTAAAACTCAATTTTTATTTCTTAAAATATATTTATGTATTATATATATATATATATATATATATATATTAAACAGCGTTTTGAAAAATTTTATTTTAAGGAGGAAATTTGAGATATAAAAAAAAAATAATAATTATAATAAAATTATGTTTAAAGATTTATCATTATATAAATATTTGTAATTGTTACTATTATTATTATTTAATAATCTCATATTCATCATTTTAGAAAATGTTATTTGAAGGTGAACGTTTATGATTATTAAAATAATAATAATAATAATAATAATAATAATGAAATTATATTTAAAGTTTTATTATTATATAAAATTTTCTCATTGTTATTATTATTTTTATTATTTAATAATCTCAAATTTTCGCCTTCAAATAACATTTTTTACAATGGTACTTCTAAAAGAAAATAATGAAATACATAAATAAATCATAAGCAATAAAATTTATTTTTGAAATGATTTCATGTTTTGTTAATATAATTCCTTTAATTTATGTTGAAAATTAGAAATATACCCTGATGTTTTTCCTAATGATTTTAAAATAAAATATGATTAAAATTATTTGTAAATTTATAATTAACTGTTTAACCATTTACAATGTATATTTAGACGTATGAAGGATTTTACAGAAAATTTTGAGCCCACTCAATTTTAACTGAAAAATGAAATTTTAATTTTCCTAAAATTATTTCTTCTTTACGGTTTAAAAATTCTAAATGTACAAGCATGAATTTGATTAATGTATATATACATTTAATTTGAATAATTTAATATCTTGCAACACTCAGCAAACAAAAGACAGATGAAAAACCAACATATAATTAAATTTTAAATGAGATTTATTTCGAATAAAATTATTGTCACGGTGATAATTTAATTTGAGTACCATTGATTAGTAAAAACTATATATAATTATTTTAAGTATTACTAAAATAAATTAGCTACAAGAATAAAATAACTGTCAAATGTAAAACAGAATAGTAATTATTTTTTGTTTACAGCCTAATAAAATGAAAATGATAACAAGTATATTACACAAATCTATATTTTTTCCCTAAAAAACTGCAAAATATGCAAACAGAAAATTAATTATCTATAAATTAATGAGCGAAAGTGCCCTACCTTAACATTTAGCCAGAGCCTGTCAGAGAGCTGAACAAGTCACCCGTTCTTAGAGATATCCAAAAGTACACTCTGGGACCTTGCACAACCTTACTTTTGCGGTACCTTTAGTAACCCCCAAAACACTAACCCCCTCCAAACACTTTCTCCTGTACTACAAATAAAAAAAGCACCTGAATAATCGAAGAGGGGAGAGAAATACCTGTCCTTTCACTAGCAAGTCCCGTTTAGTTTAGTTCCATTGGGGAAGGGGAGAAATCCCCCCACAATGGTGGATAACGGTTTACTCCAGTTTTCGGCTTGGAAGGTTAGAAAGGAAAAAGAAAGTTTCTTTCTTTTTTTTCCTTTTGGTAAGTGGGTTGTTAGTAAACAAATATACAGGTAGAAACGGGGTTTTACCTTTGTACAATATTTTTCAACAGGTTTATTACTTTATTGACTCATTTAAGTAGTGCTAAAAGAATTTTTATAGCAACATAAAGTTTATGAAAAATGAAATATGGAAAACACTGAAGAAAATTACGAGCAGTGAAATGAGTTTAGATGGTCTAAAAAAAAAAAAAAAAAAAAAAAAAAAAAAAGTAAGATAATGAAAATGACGAAGGTGAAGACAGGGATATATTAACACAAAAAGGAGTTTTTAGAAACCTTGCCAAATCCAATCAAACCACCTGTATGAAATTTATAGTTTAATTTCTTAGGTTATCCAGAGAAATTAATCAAAAAATTGGTTTACTTTTGATAAGTATAGGGTATTGAGAATAATTTATGAATATAACAAATATCCCAATAAAAATGTTGTCTACAGTAGTAAAGAATAATAAAAGAAAAAAATGAATATCCATATGGGCACATATTTTTAACTACTGTTCTATTTTTGTGATTATCATTATTAAAGCATTACAATGGCATTATTTCATGCACACGTTTTTAATTTACTCATTTATTTTTATTTTTATTTTTATTTTTATTTTTTCATCTTTTTTCATTAAATAAGATGTTATTGTTTCTAAAAATTCGTTTTCCTTTAAATTTTATTTTATTTAATGCATTTTATAGTTTCAAACTAAAAATTTTCAAAACATTTTAATCCTGAATTTTTATTAATTAAACCTTTGTATTATTTTGTTTTGTGTCTGTGAATTATAAATTATTAGATAGTTTTTCATTTTTCCATTCTTTTAATTCTTAATGCTATTTATTGAAGTATGAAAACATATAAAAACATATATTACTTGATTTATATTTTTCACACTGAATATTATCGTCAAGTCGTAATCGTTTAATCGTGTTATCATTGGTGTATTCTTTTAGTTCTGTTATTACATGAATTGTTTTGTACTAACTGAAAACGATTTTTTTTCAGTAGTGTGTTGTAAAATGCAAGATTATAAAAAATATTTAGATTTTTTTTTTTTTTTTTTTTTTTTTTTTTTTTTTAACATCTTTAATAAAACTGTATGTGAGTTTATATACAATAACAGGGCGATTTCTTTCAGAAATAATGCCCATGCCTTTGTCAAAAATGACAGTGCAAAATCTTTTTTTAATTCCATCGTCTCTTTTTTTCCAACACCTGCAAAATATAAAAGAGAAGAATAGTATTTTAGTTTTTTTAGTTTTTTAAATATTAAATAAAAATACCACTAAAATCAGATAATTCAACTCAGACGTTCTTTTTACTTCAAACAGCAAATAGTTAAAAAAAAAAAAAAAAAAAAACAATCTATACATAGTAATCATATCAAACAAGAGGCATTCTAAAAAATTAAACAAAGGCATACAGAAGAGGCAAAACAAAGGCATTTATGGCATATAATATAGAGTAATAATTTGTAAAAATTTATAAACTATTTTACATTCTAAATAAGAGTTCAAAAAATAAATTACTACTATCAAAGTGTAAAACTAATTTCATATACGAAAACACACATATTTTAACACATTTTGTAAATTTCATTTTACACGGTGTAAAAAAAAGCACAAAGCCCGAAAGTAATGATAAATAACATAATTAATTAAAAGTTAATTTCTCTATGTACAGTCTCAACAATACAAAAAAATTATATATTCACTTATTCCTTCAGTAAACACACCATGCACTAAAATTCCTAATGTTTACAGTATTTCATCAAGTATTTGAAATGTTGATTTTAATAGAAAGTCTTAATATTATTTACAATACAATTTTGTTTATATTTTAAACCCTTTCGATCCTTTAAAACTGTTCAGGACAAAAACTGGGTCACAGTAGCGAAAAAAATAGAATATTTCCGTATCCAGTTCACAAAACATAAATTAAAAGAAGAAAAAAATTGCAAGTTTTCTTTCTTTCTTTCTTTTTTTTTTTTTAATAAAAAAAAGATCAACTTTTGATAGTGAAATCTTTTCGGCTTCTAGTCACCCCTCTGGTCCTTCCTGAGAAAACAACAAAATAAATAAAATAGGTCCTCGTTTCACACGTTGATTTGTTAAGAACCTGAAGGTGCCCCTTTTTTATGCATTTTCAATCTTTTTTTTTTTAATCAAAATTTTCGATGCATAAAAAAAAAAAAAAGATCACGTGCACCTTAAACCGGTGGAGAAAGTTTTCTCACGATTTCTAACCTTGACTCAGATTTCTTTTTTTTAAAGAAGGGAGGGCTTTGATATAGGACAGTGGGACACCTAGAAAACCCACTTACCCATATCCGTGAAAAGGGGGCATTTGTAGGGGGTGGTTTGCGGAAGAATGTGGCAAGTATTATCCGTATTTATTTTTTGCTTTCAGGTAGCCAATTCCGTTTGTGTAAAACAATGAAATAACACAGTGTATTAAAAAACTAAAAATTATGCCTTTAATTTGACCATATGAATCATTAATTCTCTCTGATATAATTCACATTTAAAAAATAAGATGTGTTAGTTAATTAGCTCTCTTCAGTGTTGAAAAGCATGAATTTGTATACCATTAGAAATTACAACTCGGTAAATTTGACCACTGATTGCCTTCAAAATGTGTTTCTTCCAATTTCTGGGCGTTAAAATTTAGATTTAATTCTAATCGAATTTACAAATTTCAGATTTATTACTTACACATATTTTATTAAATCATCAGACATATTACTTGTATATTTTATTAAATCATCAAATAAGTTTTTACTCATCAAGAAACTAATGTATAACCATGGAATTCGAAAACTAAGCAATGATTCAATTACACTAAAATGCGTGCTGATAATCTTTAAATTCTGCTTCCCCTCATCCTCATTTATTATTATTATTATTATTATGAACATGTGCATTACGGGTTATTAAAAAATTAGTATGAACTAATTAAAATTTATATAAACACATACTTTAATTAAACTACTATAGAAAATATATTTATGTTGAATTCGAGAATCGTTAAAATAGAAATTGATTGTTTACACAATGTAAAATCCCTATTCCTTCTAAAATTTTAATTTCTAATCCAAATATTGATTTTTTTGTTTCTAAAATGTATAAAATATGTTAAATTTGCTTCCTAAATTAAATAAAAAAGGTTTTCTTTGTAAATTTGAAAATACCTCTTATTATTCTTTTTTAAATAACAGTAAAAGTAACTACAAAATAAAATTATATTTTATGACAGTTGACAACAGATATCATTTTTATTATTATTTTAAATTCAAATAAATATGTGTAAAACCAGAAATTGCACTTAGCAAATAAGTTAATATAATAACCCCTGAATTAAACATAACATTTTAGTGAGTATATCTTTTGTAATATTTAAACTGAAAGTGGGAGGGGGGGGGGATAGAAGAGTTACAGATTTGCTTGAAGAGAATAGCTAAAATTTAGTCTTTCATAGAAACAATAAATAGAACTAAGTATTGTTTAGAATATACTTTAGCAAAATAATATTTTATTTTCCTACGCTCACATTTTTCGATTTTTTTAATAAAATAAATTGAAATTTCTTGATAATTTTATGCATGTTTATATACATGGTTAATAAACCAAATAAGTAAATAAGTAAACAGGTAATAAGAAGAAACGTAATTATAGGTATATTGTTTCTTTCTTATTTTCCTTTATTTCTTTCTTTTTTTAATATTGTTGTATAAGCGTCCTATGTATACAATTAACACATTATTAAATTTTGAACATATCTGTTTTTTGTATAGGAGATTCATAGTTAAAAGACAAAATACATTTTAATACAAATGCTTTTATGTATTTTTATTTCTTATTTTCACACACAATATACATTACAAGCGGAATTATATACGGACAAAGTTTTAAAAAAAGAAAGAAAAAAAAAAAAAAAAAAAAAACAAGTACGGAAGAAAAATTTTTAAGTACATTCTGTGGTCAGAAAATTAATACTTTATAATATTTTAATAAATGCAAGTGAATATTTTCAAACAAAAAGTTAAGTTTTCATAATGGTAATCATAAAAATAGAAGTAATGATATTAAACGAAAAGACAAAGTTATATATATTAGTATCATCAAATGAATTTGATGAACTAATTTTCATAGAATTCATTTGAGTTTCCTAAATAAATAAATAAATAAATAAAATAGAATAAAAATAAAAAGAGAGAGAGAGCTATCTTCTTCAATCATTTATTGTTAATATTGATGACCATTGATAAAAATTTCATTTTTGTGTTTATTTCACTAACAAACATATATATATAAGTATAATAAATAATTAACTTAATTGTGCATAGGCATAACACAATTTATATATGTGTATAACACAATAACATACATGACACAATTTATATCGTTAGTAAACATATGCTTACTTATGTTTTCTAGTGATATTATTCAGTATCCACATTTATAACATGTAAAAAAATATGAACAATTTACATAAAAGGCTTCTTACAGTCGGTAACAAAATTCTCCGAACACTAGCAAAAATTTCTATGTGAAAAAAGTACACTTAATACAGTTTTGTTTAATAGATCCTTGTCGAATCCTGTTTGTAGTCAGTCTAAAAACAGGATTCGACAAGGATTTATTTAACAAAACTGTATTAAGTGTACTTTTTTTACATAGGAATTTTTGCTAGTGTTCGGAGACTTTTGTTACCGACTGTACATGTAAAGACTGACGTATTTAAAAAAAAATAATAATAACTCATACCAGAAAATTGAAAATCATGTCAAACAGAAAACTTTTGATTTACTAATGTAAAATATTGAATAAAAATTGTATAGATATAATTATTACATATACATGTAAATTTCAATCTAGAAGCAATATACTAAATACTTTTGATATTATCAATACTTTTATGACAATTCGAATTCGTTAATTAAATTTTATAGAATTTATTTTAGTATCATATATAGCAGGAAAAATAATTCTAAGTGATACTACTTATACAATAATTATATTAACAACCAGTAATAAAAATCGTGTTTAATTCTAAAAATAAAAAAATAATAATAATTAATGTAATAATTTAAAGATAAAATGCAATTTTAAAGTGTTTTCCCTTTTATTAGAATAATACTCACTATTCGTTAGTCATAATGTTTTGTAGAGTTAAAAAATAACTCATTTTTTAGTTTCCTTATACAAGCTTGATAAATAAGACGTTCAGTGCACGATTTATATGTGGTTTGGATACATGCAGAAAGTAATGTATATAAGAAATATTAATACATAAATTACGTATAACTAAAAGTAAATAAATGTTTAGGAGCGTTAAAAGCTAACAGTCGTTCATGAAACGATAAATCAAGTGTCTGGCACGCTTTTAAATATTTTTCTATAAAGTTAATTCACAATGATGAAGGAATACTTTTCTAAATCACTAAAAATAAATAAATAAATAAATAAGGTCCATGACCTGGAATTATTGTGCAGAATTTGTTTTGTTTTATTTTTATGGAGGAGATTCTCATTCCCATTATTATTATTATTATTATTATTGATACTATTATTATTGTTATTATCATCATCATAATCATCAAACTTTGATGATCTGCAAGAAATACTGCGTTTCTGGAAATACATCAATCTGAATTATCAATAATATATTTATAATATTTTTCTAACTATTTCATGCTATTAATAAAGAAATTTCTAACTTAAGACATGCGAACTTAGAGTTTGAAAATAGCACTAAAGATTGTACTAATTTAGCAATAAATTTAAAAAAATTATCAAAGAGCTTGTGTGAAATCGTTGTATTACTATTATATGTGTATATCTAATAAATTATATTATGAGCGCATCATTAAATAATAATTTTCCTCGGACACCAGCAAAGTGTATTAAGTAATAAATAAAAACAATCAAATAACAGTAAATGTAAAATTATTATTGCATAATAAATGTAAAAATAAAATGCACTAAGTACCAATCCTACTTTTAATTAATCTGTTAATTTGGATGCTATTGAATAAGTTAAATATAAGTTGATACAATTCAAGATTAACATTTATCTTTCAAATATTAGAAATTAGCCATTTCTGTATCGATAATTAAAAAAAAAAAAATAACAATCAATTTGTGAGGTTTGGCAACGGCACAATTAAACGCATGATGCAATATATAAATACAAGTCAAATCAATTTATACAAAATGATTGTTTTCTCATAAATGCAAACACAGAAAGTAAACTATCCATATTATACTTTCAATTAGTTTGCTAAGTTGTATATAAGTTGAATAAATTTTAAATTGGATACGTTTTTTTTTTTTTTTTTTTTTTTTTTTTTTGTGTTGTTGTTGTTACTTTCGCGGTCATGTATTAACATCATTTGAGTGTTGAGCCTTTTAACCGTTTAGTTTACAGTAATAGTTTACACTATTTTAAATGTACACAATTAATAAAATAAATGTAATAAACAATGGATAAGTCAATGAAAAACATATTTTTTCTTCTTCACGACTGCACTTTTACAACAGTGAAAAAATATTGTTTTCAACGTGGGAGATTGTGGCTTTGCAAAAGATCAAAAGATTTTTCTTATTATTTGCGTTTTATGAGCACACAAATAAAAATAAAATAAAGCACTTTCAATCATATTTAATAACTGAGTTGATATTTTAAACTCGAGACATGCCAGTTTATAATTTAAATTAAGACTTTTACTCCATCTTTAGAACTTTATACTTAAAAATTTAGTGTACATTTTCTTTACACACACATATACGTATTAAAATAATTTGCATATTTATCAGTTCAACAACTTTTTCAATAAATATGATTAAATTATAAAATACTTTATCGTTCAAACACTTTAAAATGTACTTGATTATTTAAAAGTATAAATTAAATATTTAAAATTGCTTTACTGTGTGAAAATTCATTGCAGATGCAATTTTTAGTTATAATGAATTTCAAATATTTTTAACACTAATAATAAATCGCAGCATCTCCATGTTAAACACAAATAAGTAATGGGGAAATCGAAATCGTATCATTTCCTTAGCAATCACTGAAAAAGATAAAAAAAAAAAAAAAAAAAAAAAGATAAAAAGAAGAAAAATTGAAAAACAATAAATGCATTAAATAATGCATCAGAGGATTTTAATTTTTTTAAATATAAATAAGTATCACTGAATTATTACTAATCCTTTTCGAATAAAAAATATCTGGATATTATATATATATATATGTATGTATATCGATTTAAGTTCTGGCATTAAAATTGTTTAATGATAAATACTTACTTAAAAGAAATGTCTTCAATGCCAGAGGGATTATTATTAATTTTTTTTTTTTTTTTTAAAACGAGGAAAAAAAAAAAAAAAAACTTAAGAAATAGATTGATTTAATAAATCGTCTGAAGTGCTCACTTTTTAGTCAATTAAATATTGAAGCTTCTAATTACATTATACGCTTAATTATTGCTGAATTTTAAAATTTGCCTTCACTTTTTTCCAATACACCGTGTAATTACATATTGAGTATTTTAAGAATGTAGGCTTATATAATATATACTCCAAATTGTATAAAAGTGGTGTTCTGAAAAACTAGTAAATGAGTTTGGTTTCTCTATTTGAAATTTCATAGAGGAAGTCAAAAATTATTTTCTTAAACACTTTTATTTTAAAAAATACTAATTTAAATTAAACTTCTGAAAGAACCATTTGTGTAAATAAATTTTAATTGTTTTAATAGTAAATTCGCTTGTATAAATTCTATTTTTTTTTTTTTTTTTTTTTAAGGATTTTAATTACACATTTCCCTTTCAAAATCTTTTTTATGAAACTGTATTAAAAACGAAAAAGGATTTCTTGTTTAGTATTGTACTTTTTAGATAAATAGCATATATGTATAAGATTGCTTTACGTTTTTTTTCTCTCTCTCTCTATTTCTTTTCTTTCTTTCTATTCTTTTTTTTTTTTTTTTTTTTTGTTAAATGAATAATGATTACTTAAAATAATAATAATAATAATAAAAGGTTTATATGATCACTTGTACGCTTACAAATATATATGAAGAAATTAAGAAATACAATTTTGAAAATGTTTATTAAAAACAAATTAATTTGAAAGTGATATATATCAAAAGGATACATATCTTGAGTATTGAAAGTTTAAAAAGTAACGAAATGCAAACGTAAATAATAAGATTTTTCATAGACCTTTGTCAAAAATTATTTGTTATCCATGTTGATTTTTACTATCTCTTACCCCTATATAAAATAGAAAAGTATTGTTTTGGGGTCATAATTTCAAAATTGAGATTTTAAGAGATTTAAAAATTGAGATTTCTTTATTGGTTTTCAGTTAAAATAGCTTAAGTTTTGAACTAATAACTGAACATATTTATAGTTCAAAGCATTGACAGAAGAAGATCGTAAACCAACCCCGACTCTGGACATTCCTAGAACTTATTCAAAAATTTAGAAAAAAAAAAAAAAAAAAAAAAAAAACTTGTTTTCAGAGTTTAAATTTAAATGAGTCTCCTACTGTTGATTTTACCCTATATAAATAACAGGAAAAGTAAATGAAGATATATCTAATGTCAATATATTTATATATACATAACTATATGACAATAATGAGATAATGATGCACTGTTAAATTTTTCACAGAAATCTACTGGTAATCATTTATCTTAAGGCTATGTGGAATTCAATTAAAAAGAAAAATAAAGGAGAAGTTAAAAAATCTGTTGTATAAATGCATTTTAATGACGAGTATTAATTTAATTAATTATTGGCATTAATTAATATTTGCGACTTAGAATGCTTTTTCTAAAGTAAAAACATTATTTTTATTAATTTTTGTTGAGATATTAAATAAAGAAAATAGATGAAAAACATAGAAATTATATTTGAAAAGCTCGATTATTTAACTAAAAATTTTTGTAAGTTTAGAGACTATGTGGATAAACAGTTCAGCAAAATTTACAGAACTATTTCGCAGTGTAAGATAGATTATGATAAGATCATGATAATATAGAATAAAAAAAAAAAAATAAATAAAAAAAAAAAAAAGAGAAAGAAAGAACATGTAACACAGCATTAGTACAGATGATGGACAAGTTTGCCATATAAATAATTTGCAGTATATCATACGAATAATATTTTTTAGATCTCAGCACATAACAAATGAAATAATTTTTAACTATAATAAACGAAAATACGTTATTAGAAGAATAATTTGTCATTACCTAAATATTTTATTCTTAAAACATTCTTTTTAGTATGGACAAAGTTTCTAAACATTTTTGGGATAAGGTAAAAAAAAAAGGCGACGCTGAATTTCTGTTACAATGTCGTCAAATTTTGATCGAAGTTTCAATACGAGTATTAAGTCTTTTTATGAAAAGTTTTGTCTCTTTATATTATCAAAGAATTTTTAGATAAAACAAAATTGAAAATGTAAAGTAGAGCAGCTGTGAAGTGAAGGAACTGTGTGTCAGTCACAAAGACCTGGCCATGTTTAAAGGAAAAAATAAGGTATTTTAGTATTAAAAGAATAAAATAAATAGATAAATAAATGAAGATGCGAAACATTGTACAAATATCAAATAGTTAATAAATATAGAAAAAGTTTTATTTATTTATTTATTTATTTTTGTGAGATCCCTTTTTTTAAATATAATAACTAGTCATTTAAAATTAATACACTTATTATTACTTACAAACTTTGAATAAACACCATAAAATGCAATAAACTCCCAACAATTGTTTCGGGTCGAAAAAAACACACGACCCTTCATCAGGCGAATAAAGTAAGCACGAGTGCTGCAGGTGCGCTGCTGCTTTGACTGCAGCACTCGTTCTTACTAGTGCGTTGCCGCTTTCACTGCAGTACTCGTGCTTACTTTATTCGCCTGATGAAGGGTCGTGTGTTTTTTCGACCCGAAACAATTGTTGCGAGTTTATTGCATTTTATGGTGTTTATTCAAAGTTTGTAAGTAATATTTTTTACAACGCCAGTTTTGTGGTGCTTTTTTATTAATACACTTATTATTTAATATTTTTAAGATTACTAGAATTGGTGTAATTAAAAGCTCTTTGCATGTAATCAGTTGCAAAAAATGTAATTAATATCTAACGTATGCATTATTCATTTAAAAATATATGCGTCGAATTGTTCCATGTCACACTGCAATGAATGTATTAATTTAACCTTTCCAAGTTTCATCTGAATAGTTCTTTTTAAAAACTTCTCTTAAATGTGCAGCTTCTTCTTTTAGCAATAACCCTTTATTGCTAAAAGAAGAATCTTAAAAATTGTACTTTTGTTAATTACTTTTTTTTTTTTTTTTTTTCCCAAACCAGTAGCTTCACAAAATTATTTTTTAATGAATACGTATTTTTTCTTTTAACCATTTTCTTAATTCGCATCACTGGTTTAAAATATTGTTTAAATTAAAAAAAAAAAAAAAAAAAAAAAACTCCTGTCTTTTAAAAATACGCACTGGAAATTTTTTTTATTATATATATATATATAAATACCTGCACAAATTGGTTTTTCTTGCACAAATATTTTATTTAATCAATTTTTGAAATTATCTATGATAATTTAAGAAATGAATGCTAAATATAGTTTATTTTTAAGAAAACTTATTAAATTCATGTAAAATACATTTATAATGTTTTACATTCTAATGCACAGCTAAACATTTTATTTATTTTAAAATTATGAATAAAAAAATTAATAAAATTTTGAGATTTACAATAAATAATAAAATGTCGATATCAAGTATAAAAATAAATCTGAAGCATAATAAAGTATTCGATTTCAATTTTTCTATCCACATCCTTGTAACATTTTTCATAAAAATTTATTAATAATACCGAATTTTTTTTTACAAAAAAAAAAAAAAAAAAAAAAAAAAAAAAAATTATCTGAAATGTAATATTTAATCTGAAAAAAAATATATTTATTTAATATTTCCTGTGAAGTTATGATATATTTCTATTGTTTACATTATTATTTAAATACTCCTTATAGTTTTCGACAGTTATGTATGCTCATCTGAGTGAAAACTAGAACCGGAGTTATTATTTAAACATGATTTTTATGAATTCAGTCAAATGAAACAGATTCACATCATTGTCATGGTGAATGATTACCACCAGATGGCGGTACTGATTCTCGCTCATCCAGGTACGTCTTATGCTGGGATGAAATATTTTCAGAGGAGGGAGGGGGGGGGGGGGATGGTGTAGTAGAGGGAAAAAGAGGAGGAGAGGGAGGCTGTGAAGGTGATATGTGTAAGTAATCAAGAAGCGCGAGAGGAAAAAATTAGAAATTAAAAAGATCTGTCTTAATTCTGTTCACATCACATGATCATTTTAATTTCCACAGAATTAATTCTTCTAATTGCTATTTAAATACATTTAAATGTATCTCATCTTCCGATAAAAATACATTTTTTATAATTTTCCGAGTAGCTTTTCGTCAGTTTTTTTTTTCTCGCTTTTATAATTTGACTAAAATAAAAAGATAAATCTTATTATTATTATTTTTTTTAATTATGTTAAGTGGAATTAAAAACAGTTCATTAAACAAAGGATGGACAATCACATTTTAAATATAAGTTTGTGTTTGATGTAAAGGCAGGAAAGTTTTGTATTAGGTTGAGGTATGGTATTAAAATGTAAACGATGTTTATAAATGTCCAGTATATTTATTACTTAAATATATATTTCTAGTTGTTTGTTTTATTTATTTATTTCTTAATTTGGCTACATTGCATGCAGTTATTTTTAAGTAAAAGTCTTCAGTTTACATTAAAAAAAAAAAAAATAATAACAATCATAATGTAGATATAATATTGACACTCTTAGGCAGAAATTAAACTTTAAAATATAATTATTTGTAAACAAATTTGTGTCTAACTTTTAACTTATTATAAATATACATTAAAGGGTTGGGAATTAAATCCGACTGACTGCACTAGGGTCCTAGACCTGAGGATGAGTGCCCACCATAGGGATCTTTCTAAGGGATCTTAGCCCATATTTACGCAAGTTTCGGAGAAAACCACGGAAAACTTCTAGCGGCTAGGCCGTAGAGCGTGACCCGGTGCGCTCAAAGCTGGCACCTCACGTCTACCAGCTTTGAGCGCAGAACCGCTTGGACGCTGGTGGACCTAAATATACATGAAATAATAAAAATAATGGGAACATTCTGAAAAACTCAATGATACCTCCTAACTGACACAATTTGGAAATCAGTTTTTGGTGATTTGGTGATTAAAACATACTTCCCGGAAAATACATAATTTTTTCATGTTTCATATATTTATATAATAAAATTGCTATGGCATGAAAAAGCACCACCTTTTTTTTCCACATGATTTGGGGGGGAAGACTGTTCTTTTCGGATGTGTCGGATTAATTTTTTTTATTGAAATTTTAATGAGGATAAAGTAGACTTCCGGAATCGTTAGTAATCCACGCAGTAAATCGAGTAAATTAATTTACTTTTCTCAATAGCATTGTTTCATTGTGATATAAAAAGTTTAAAATTTTAATTTTGAATATTGCAGTGTTTTCTTAAAAATAAATAAATAAAAACTATTAAACATAACTGAGACACATATCATAACATAACAAAAATTGAGAAATAAAACTCTTACAAAATATCAACTTAGTATAAATCTTCATTACAACAAATCCGAAGATATTAAATCAAACTCTTTTAATATTTTTTCGTCATTTCATGACGATCAAATAACAGATAACAATCAAATAACAATCAAAATTATCAAAATTATAACAATCAATTAACAGATTTAATCAAGGTATTTTCTTGGAATTACACAGAAATGTGCATCAAAATATTAAGATATTTAAACAAAATTCTTATTTTTACTAAAGAGCATAGTTTATCAATCCAGATTACATATATGGCGACTAAAATGTACTTAATAATATACTTCGGAAATAAAGCTTAAAAATTTTTGTTTAGTTTAGTAGACACTGGAAAAAAATTCTATTTATCTCTCATCTATAATAGAAACATTTAGACATCGTTACACCACAGACCTGAAGTCAAGAATGTAATTTCGGAATTTAAATGACCAAATCAATAATTTTTGAAATTATATATATAAAAATATACATCAAACTTTCTCTAAATAAATTAATAATTGGACTGTCCTTTATGAAAAAAAACCTATGTTACAATTTTTCTCTATACAAATCGTTAAACATAGAGCTATATTTTTCAGATTATTCCAATTAAAATATTAAAAATTCTTAATTCTATGTTTATATTACAAAATAACAACTAATTCAGCACAAAAAAAAAAAAAAAAAAAAAAAAAAAGAAGAAGAAGAAGAAAAGAAAAAAGAAAGAAACTATTTATAAATGCTGTGTAAAAACACAATAATCAGCAAAAATAAAGCTTGTATATTTCCAACAGCTTTAATTATTTAAAATTAAATACCTCACCTACCAACCTTCTTCATGTTTTACGTTACTTACATTATTATAAGTACTCTTTACATCAAGATTTTTTTTTTTTTTTTTTTTTTGCAATAGTTAATATATTACAGTACTTGGATTTATTTTACTTTCATTTATTTTATTTTATTTATTTATTTATTTTTTAGGAAACACTTCACCTCGGGATTTTTTTAGGTGAAAGATTGGATAATTCTATACTACATTAAAGATACTACATTAATCTTTCTTGAGTATTGCAGGAGCTAAAGATGTAACTTCAATTTAAGTGACACAAGCAATTATATTTAAAGGTATATAAAAGACTATGTCAAAACCAATTACTAATTGTATAATTATATATCAAATTAAAGATTAAAGCTCCCCTGTGTATTACTGAAACCGAAATAATAATAAAAAAATAAATAGTCCTAATTGTCTCTATTGCGTCTTAATGTCATTAAATTATTTGAAGGATAAATTATTTTCTGAAATATTAACGAAACGTCTAGCTATTTCTAATAATATATTAGTTTAAAGAATTTTTAAACTGGTTATTTCGTTTGTATTTAGAAAGAAATACTTTTGAAGAATCATATTATTTCACATTGCAACAGTATTTATTAAACTTTGCCACAATAAAACAATTATCAAATTTTAATACTAATAATATATTATTCTTATAATATACTGAGATTTAGTTTTTAAATTGAGTGTAGTACATGTTATCATCTAAAAATTTATAATTCTATATTTAATTCTAACGAGACATTTTTACAGGGTTATGCAACTAGAATGCAAAATAGTATAATTTCTGGAAATTACACAAGGTATACTAATCATTGTATTACCATGCGTTGTTATATTTTCTTCTAATGGGGGGGAAAAAAGGATTAAATATGGATAACATATAAAAGAGAAAAGATTTTTTTATCTATTAAAATATTATATCTAAAAATAAATAAATAAATAAATAAATAAATAAAATAAAAAAGTATTTTTAGCTGATAGTTATCTTTACAAGACTCTTAAGATTTATTATCTATATATCTATAGTTCAATAAACTGATTAATTATTATTATTACTATTATTATTTAATGAAATGCACAGTAGACCACCGATTAACCAACTCACTTTTGTGCAATAAACTTGATTAATAGTCGAAATATTTTTAAGAATGTGTTTTGTTAGAGACTACTGCAACTCTCTATTATCAAATTGTGCTGTTAAAAATTTCGCACAATTAACAAATAAACCCTATAAAATTCCTGCACTCCATATGTTACACTGCTAAAATATATATATATATATATATATATATATATATCAATATTTTACCAAAAATACAGTTTTAATTTAGGATAATTAGCTCCAAAAAGCTTATTTTTATTTTTATTTTTTATTTTATTTATTTATTTAATTATTATTATTATTATTATTATTATTATTTTAGAAAAGAAAATTAGCGTTAAATTGCAGCATTTTAGTAACGCCATTTTGGAAGGAAGCACTACTAAAATGCTGAAACAGTACTAAATTTCTAAAAATATTGATTGTGGCTAAATCAAACTATGTTAGCGCTAATTTTTTTGTTGAAAAGATTACCTTTATTTTTAACAGTATTTTATATCAGAATAGAAGCTAATATATCTATTATTAGTATAAGTAAAAATTAATTATAAAACTAAAATTACTGCTTCAGTTCTTAAAACTGTAATAACAATGAATACAATTTCAAAATGTGTATATAGTTTGGGTTAAAATAATTACTAATGTGGTATATGTATTTTTTTTTTAATGTTTATATTTCTAAAAATATTGCAAATATATAGACAGATTAAAAAGAAATAGTACACGTAAAATCAATATACCAAATTCCGCCATATTTTTAGTCCATAACTAAACGAGTTTCATATAAGTGACGCTAGCATTTTTTTGCTTTTCTAAGGACTAGAAAGTAATATATACAGAAGGAATGCTAACATGTGTTAGAATAACTAGAATACCAATTAAGGTCTGACATGCAATTGTATGAAAATTAATAGCATTTAGCAAAATGAACTGCAAAAAGAACGTCTCTTTTTCATTTCATTTCTATTCTCTAAAAATATAGCGTGACCTAATAAAGTACCAATAATATTTTACCCACAGCTTTGTGGTGAGATAATAGAGGCTATATGTTAATAAACATCATTTGAAGAAAAGAATGGGAGAATCACTCGATGAAAGAAAAATCTAGTGATGGCGAAAAAGAATCTAAAGTGACTACCAATCATATATTTTCTCCGTTTATCAAAATGTGGTGGAAGTAATATGTACATTTATATAATTGATGTTATATGAGCACGCAGTGCGAATATATACTGAGGGTGGGTCACCTTTAATGTGACTTTTTTTATTTTCTTCAGTAAAGGTTAAATGAGGGTATATAGCAGAGGATGACCCCCTCTTCTCCGTCATAATTTGTTTCACTAAGGAGCTGGTCCATGCAATCTGCACGCTAGCCACAATAATCAGTTAATTGAAGAAATTCACCAAAGCGGAGCGTTGTAAATGGATAATTTCCGTGGACGAGAAAGGTAAATTCAAAATCCTTCAATGATAGCTATTATTTAAACTGGTTCGCACACCTATGAGTTTAGTGCATCGCATGCACTAGCTGGCTAAATTGTATACCATAGAGAGATTATCTTGAGAGGATTATTTCAAACTTTAAATAGGTTTGCATGCATACAAGCAATAATAGGTTTATTTAGGGAAACTCAGGCTTAAGGTTTATGTTGCGAGGTACAGCATGCATTATAGAGTACAAGTGCTATAGTTGCCAAAAATATGAACAAGAAGGAAATTATAATTTAATGTAATTTAGTTAACTGCTATGATGTGAACACTACCAAATTGAGATGCAAGTTGGAAAATAAAGCTATTCTTTTAATACTTTTTCATGTAATATTAAGAATAATATAATTTAGATAAAAAAAAAGATATTATCTTAAATATAACTTTAAACTTCGTCACTTTCACACTACATCATAATCACATTTATTTTAAAGCCATTTATTGATAAATAACTTCCCTCCTTTAAAAAAAATCACACTGAATTTTAAATATCTTTTTTTTTTTTTATATTGTCTTAGATAAACTGCATAATTTTATAGCATTAATTGTTGATGATGAAAAACATTCTAATAGAAATCTTATACTGTTTAACGGGAAAATATAGTCAGTTGCAGATACATTCAACTTATAAAAATGATTATAAAATTCTTATTACGATACTTATTTATGTAGTGTTCTGGTGTTCGGGAAGTGTTACATAGAAATTTTTATAACAGTGAAACAGTATAGTTCCAAAACTAAACAAATACTTTAATATTTAATGCACTCTTATCAATGATCTAAGGTAAGAAAACATTATATTCATAATCATCATATATAATTTCTTAAATACTTTAATAATTTAATGTTTAAAATAATAATAATAATAATAATAAGCATTTGCGAATATTAAGAAAAAAATCCAGCTTTTACTATTAATAAGAAGTTTTTAAATGTTTCAATTAAATTTTTTATCTTAAAATATAGTGATCATATGTCCTCGAAATTTGAGGACAGTCACTATTTTGAAATAACTATTCTTGGTTTTAAAAAATTGTAGCAAGAAAATTATTTATTATATTTATTACCGTTTTGGTCCTCATTTATTTAAAATAATAATAATGAAAAAAAAAAAAATTACCTTCGTAATTAGGTGTAACGTATTTGAACACCTTTCTATTATAAAAGTACTCTGATATGGTCACCATATATTAAAAAGATTTTTCTCCATGCTTTACAGTTTACACATTAAATAATTTTAAGAAATTTAATTTCGACGGCACGTATAATAACGAGAACAATTCATGTTATTGAGTAAAAATAACCAAATTTAAAGAACATTTGCTGTAAAATTTCAGTTATATGCTTCTTAACTAATTTTGAAAATTAAACTTTTCATAAGCACTAAAACTAAAGAGATACATTCAGTTTAAAAATAAACTATTTTTGTGTAATTTACTACCATTTACTTACTAATTCGTGAAAAGAAAAAAAAAAAAAAAAAAAAAAAACTCATGCAGTTAACGTTATAATCATACGGTTATAACAGAAACTTGTTACATGTATATATTATCATGTTTATGTACAGATTTAATGTGCATAGGTAAAGCACATTTACCCATGTAACCGCTTGACAACTTATGTTAAAATAAATAACAGTCCACTTAGAAGCTCAGAATATAGATTACACTGCCCTGCAAAAATAAATAAATAAATAAATAAATAAAAATGAGATCTGATACCATTCTTGCTGATTCTTATGTAAAATGACATCCTGTATCCGAATATGACTCCCATTTTGCCCAGTCACCCACCGTTTTCTAGATACACCACCACCTCCCTCAATTTCTTTCCCTGTTAGATAGTTTTATGGCCATCAATTTGATTTGAAGAATGAAAAGTAATTAATTTAACACCTAAAGACAATATATATAAAGTTCAAAAAATGACATTAATAACATATAAAAAAAATATAAGATATGAAATGCATAATTTCAGTGGCAAATACCCCCCCCCTCCCAATAATAATAATAATAATAATAATAATAATCCATTGTCGCAAATGTCCATGTTTTGGAATTTTCCAACTCTGTAGCCCTTAGAAGATATTTATAGCAACGGTTTTTTATTTACATTTATTTACAACGGTTAAAATAATCCTCCTCTCCCCCTCCTAAAATTCAAACTTATATCCATAAAATCCCCGAGAAATGATGAAAATAGGGGGCATTCCTAAAAAACGGTGGGTGATAGGGCAAAATGGTCGGGATATTCAGATTCAGGACGTCATTTTATATAAGAATATGCTAAAAGGGTGTCAGAAGCAATTTTCATACCGAACAGTGTTATCCAATCGATCTAACCGAATTATAAATATTCCGTTGAAAGGTGACAATATTTCTCATTTCTATGATTATAAAGGTACTAGTTTTTCCAGAATGCAGTGCTGTTCTTTCATAACTAAAATAACATTAATACAAATTCTCAAATATGAAGTTTAAACAAAAGAAATTATTTAATGTGGCACTTGCACAACTTTACTCTGTACTTAAATACCATAATTACGAAAGAGAAATTGGTGTAAGATAACAAATACTGCATATGAGCATGCTTTAAAAACAGTCGAAAATAGTCTGAAAAATAAAATTTTTTGTCATATAACTCTGTGTGGGAGGTACAATCTCCCCCACCACCTTCAAACTTCGTTTGAACATAGTACATACATTCATATAAAATAATAATAATAAGGCTTCTATCAAATTAAAAAAATTGTTCAAAATAATTCAGTTTATTCAGTGGCCTACCAAAGACATCACTTTTTAAAACTTACTAAACTTGGTCAAACTTTTCAAGTGGCAACATATATTACGTTTGAAATATGAAATTTAAATTTCCTACAATTATATGTTTTTAAGTTAAGCAGACAGCTGACATAAACACAGATAAATCGCCAATAATTTTAATATCCAGGGGACCTCAAAACGTGTAATTACATATAAAATATAAACGTATATGTAAAAGAAATCAATGCTCAAAATTAAAATTGAAATTTACTTATTCTACCATATGCAAATGAGAAAATAATTATTCTTCCGAAGTTTTCTTGAACTTTGTAAAATTCGCTAAAGTACTTCCACGAATTGAATTTAACAGAGAATATATTATTTGCTTAATTTTGGGTAGCCCTGTATACTGCATATCAATTTTATGCACATTACAGAATATATTTATATTTATCGCGGTAGGATAAATTCTAACACAAACTATATGAATTTCCAGCAATTTCTAAATATAGCCCTAATATGTCGGAATTCTTTTGCGTGGTCTTGTAAGTGCGTATGAATGGCGAATGATTTTCATACCACATTCTACACAAAACATGCTTTCATGAATATAAAAATATATTTTTTCATTTGATATCGTTAAGTAGGGTTTAAAGATATTAAAATGTAATTAGAAATTTTGCCCGTGGACGTAATGTATTTGAATTCCCTTGGTCTTATACAGGAATTATTTGTTCAATATGTATCAACAAAAAGATTCATTTTGCCTTTCCGTATGATGAAGATTTAGAATATCGAGTTTGGACGTCCTGCTAATATTTGATTTTAGCTATGCAAATAAAATGCAGACACGCACACAGACCCACAGCTAAATACAGAATTTTTGGATTCAGAGGATCTCAAAGCGTGCAGATATATCAAACGTTAATTTCAAAATTTGATCCGAAAATTATATTTTTTCTACAATTATGTAGACAAGAGAAAGTTAAAAAAAAAAAAAAAAAAAAAAAAAGATTCTTAAATTTTTGCAAAAGTTGAAAAAAAAAAAAAAAAAAAAAAAAAAAAATACAAATACGGAAATATATCCCCAAAATTTATTAATTATTTTAAATTAAATGTGAATGTTAAATTCGATTTTTTTTTTTTTCTTTTATAAGACACAATATGTTCTTCCGTAATTCCAAAACTTCCCAATATATAAATAAATAAACCAATTAAACCTACCATATCTATAAATACGACGACGTTTATAAAACTTTTTTTTTTTTATCTCTCGTCGGTTTATTTCCAATTAAGGAAAAGATTTAATTACTTACAACGAAAATCAACTTATCCCAGCAACACAAATTTAAAATAATGATATACCTTTGACATAGCTCTATGTCACAACTCCCAAAAATTCCTTCATCATTAACCACAATGCTCCCTGATTACATTCAGCACTGATGAAACATTTACTCTTAGTGAATGAACGAAAAAACACCATATTTATTTCTTTTTTTCTTTTTTCCCTACTTTCCATTGCAATTACTCCTAATGGCGAGCAACCATGCGTTTTACTATCATAAAAGCGAAAGCTCGGTGTCACAGAAATCTTTTTCATAGGGGACACTAAAAAAAAGAGATAGATAAAAAATATCTAGTTTTTTTTTATGATCTGTCCCACGGGTTATCCTTGTCTTAGGTAATGATGGTCTGCAGGACAATGATGTATAGCGATGTGCTCGGCCCACAGGTGACGTAATGAAATTAAGGACATCAAAGAAAATGATCGATGTCCTTTCATTACAGAAACAATATGAGAAGTAATGCATTGGTAAACCTTTTCTATCACTGTCATTCGGAAATTTTTATGAGAGTCAAGTGTTCCAGTTCCTTTTGTATATATGAGATTTCTAGGTAGACGTGTGTAAAGACCTTGGTCGTAATTGTTCAAGCCTATCCCGAAGCTAACAATGTCAGGATTAAAAACTAAAATTTTATTTTGTGGCTGACGTATATCATTAAAAACGAATATCTATGTGTTCTGAGGACTGTTGTAAAATAATCTTGAATCCAGGATAGTGAATATTTATTTATTTATTTTTAACAGAGGGTATAAATCAATGTGCATGAACCTTAAAAAGCCGAATATTTTGTATCTATTTAAATGGTATTATTTATTTGATTTTTTTAGGGGTGGAGGTGGTTGAGATAGGTCGAGGAATTAAGAAATTATTAAGAAATTATTAAGTATATTATGAATTATAGCAGAATAAAAACAATCTTTTTTTCAGACAAACAAAGTATTTTTTGAAATAAAATTTAAAGAAGAAGAAAAGAAAACGAAGAAAAATAAAAATATACATTAAAATTTAAAATGTATGTTTTACTTGCACCAAATTTAAATTGAAGTAGTAGAATTTCTTTATTATTTAAAAAGTCCTTTTGTATGGCAATTAACACTGTTTTTGAGGTTATAATTGTTTTATTGATTGATTCGCAAGACTACCAAATAAATCATTATTATCAAGAGCTCTCAAAAAATTTAATATATCGGTGTAAGAAGAATAAAGCTTTATGTATTTTATTTTATTTCTTTATTATATATATTCTATATATATAACATTTCTATATATATATTATCTGATTCTTTAATATCTATAAGTTGTTAAATCTGAAAGCGCAGTTTTTCAAAAGGAAGTTTTCTGAGGCTTTATTTTACAATATTTATTTTCTATTTGTCTCGCAACAGAAGTGAGTATAATTTTATTTATTTATTTATTGAACTGTTGGTATATTGTTTCGATATACACAGTGTTCTTTGCTAATGAAATGCCCAGAGGCAAAAAGAGTGGTATAGAGAAATTCTTAAAGATATAAATTATCTAATTAAAAATGCTAATAGGGACTTTTTTTTTTTTTTTAAGGTGGATTAATTGCTGTAAATATTGTTTATACGAAAGTTTTGACTTTCTATATTTATTGTCTGTCTTATTTATTCTGTCTTCGACAGCTTCGGAGCCATTTAATTGCACTTTCATAGACACGACATCATCATCATTATTTAAATACTATTTACTTCGAACAACTTATCGAATTTTGACCACTGGGCAGCAGTTCTAATAAAGACGCAAAAGTCAATTTCATTTTTGGGGCATAAAACGAAATTGAGTTAATAGTTAAAAAGAATTAACGGTTTCAAATATTTTATTTTATTTAAATTTTTAATATTTATAGATTATATATGAATCTTTCTTTCTTTCTTTTTTTTTTTTTTGGAAAAAAGGTTTTATTTAAAATTGTAAAACTTCTATTAACTGGAAAGTTAAAATTCCAAAATAGCACCAATGGCAGTTGATTCAAAAATTAACACATCTTGGTTGCTGTAACATTTACTATGGATTCGCGCTACTATTAATCACGTTTCTAAACAGTATTTTGCTACTTTTGATTTTTTAAATACATTTATGACTAAATATAAGAATTATTATTTTATGTGAATGAAAAAAAAAATATTTGGATATGAAAGGGTTAAAAAAAAAAAAAAAAAAAAAAAGTCTATATTTCATGGAATGATATGGTCCTTAAGATGTGCAAAAATTTCTTTTCTCACTGCCAATATAGCTTTTTCTTTTGGGGAAAAAAAAAATCTTTTTTATTTATTTTTATTTTTTAACGCAGTCTTACCATGAATTACTGGAATCTAAACATGAGAGGAAACAATGAATCTGTTGCTTTGGAGAAGCGTTCCTTGACGAAAAGAAAAATGTCGCTATTCTTTTTGAATATTACTTTATCTCGCAGGATGCAGATTCTGTAGGGGGCCAGTATAACACTAGAGTTATTAACCTTAAAACAAGTTCCCGCCCTCTGCGGTTGGTCTTTCCGCTGGATTTCAATTGACAGGAAGAGCTACACTGCGGGTGTAATCGAAAGCAGAAAACGTCTTCAAATAATAGGGCATATATCAAACAAAATTGTTACACAGTATTTTTTTTATTTTTTTACGAAATTTGATACAAGAGAGCATAAGCATGAAGACAAGCCCACATTTTTTTTTTTTTTTTTTTTTTTTAATGGATTTATTCAATTGTGTTTCTCATTTTATGGAACGTCTATTAAATACCTTTTCCGTTTATGTGTTAATTTGGTGAAATCCCAAAACCTTCCTTGACTTGTTCTGCTCTCGCAGCTGATAGACAGGAGATGCCGAGTTCGAAAACCAGGTTGCGCTCGTCGGCCAAGCTGTTCGGAGTTCTTCGTGATTTTCTTCGATATGTGATTCTGGGAGACTGCTCTTGAAGGAGAGCATTCCAAACAGGCCTGGGACCCTCGTGTAGTCAACAGATTGTAATCCACCACCACCACCAATCCAGCTCTTCATTTACCTTCTCTAATTTAATACAAAAACGCTTCATTTACACCAGGGGTGATCATCATTTTTATACCTACCGCCCACGTTTGTATGTTTGTTAGTACCAAAATTTTCTACCCCCCCCCCCCCACCACCACCAATTCCACAAAACCGGCAATTTATAAAGTGTCGAAATAACTTTACTTATTAAAATTCATTAAACTGAGTATAGCAAGTTAAATAACTTAATAAGAAAGCATATTTCCATTTCAATGTTTTAAATAATCCTATAAGAAACAAAAACAAAAAAGAATGAAAGTGCTTCAGTTTGGGACAAAATATTTAGCGCCCACCCTAAAAGCTGAACGCTCAATAGTAACCAGTACGGACAGAGTTGAATATAGTGTTGCCAAATTAATGAACTTTTTAATTCAATTATCACCGATAATTTTGTGAGTGAGATTTGATATACCTGATACACGACTAATCTTTGATATGATCAGGTAAACATTACGATTAAAAATTAGTGGTGGATGTTGAATAAAAATATTCCTAACATTTGCAACACTGGTTGACTACCACTATTTTACATGATACAAAAATCGTTTATATGTCATTTTCCACCTTCCTGAAGTTCAAAAATTATCTACTCCACTCCTTATTTCTCAGTTATTAATTTTTTCTTCTTCTTTTAGTTCTTATTCTTTTTCTCTCTCTTTTTTAATTGCACTAATGAAGAAACACCCAATGAATTTAATTCGATTCATAATGATGTATTTAACATCCACTCGTCAGCACTTCACACACATTTTTATTAAAGATTTTTTTTTTTTTTTTTTTTAATAATTAAATGGCTACATGTATGAACAAAAATCGTTTAATACTTAGTAGCTATCTTATTAAATGAAATGCATATTATAATGATACTTAAGATGCATGTGTATAAATATATATATGTGTGTGTGTGTACATATGTAGCCAAGAGTAATCAATTGTAATTATCACTTATGGTATGTAATTAATACGTGATTTTAATCATTTTTATGATAAGAGTTTTATTTTAAAATTTCTTTATTATTTTTTATATAAATGTTGTTTATCACTTTTTTAAAAAAAGAAAAAAACCTTTTATAATAAAATAAATTTTTAAATTACAGTTAAAGTTAGAATTTTTAAATTATAGTTTAAAATACGCGATAATTATTTCTATCTTTTCATCTTACTTATTTTCGTGTCGATTTTGCATAATATACAACTAACTGAATTATGAATTTTTACGTATATAATATATTCAGAAATTATATTTTTGTATAATTCTTTAAGTAGGTTTACTAAATGTAATATTTAGTTTCAATTATGTATATTAATTTTCTCAAACTAACTTATATCATAATAAAACTCGGCAAAAAAATTTTTTTGTACAGCTCATTATAAGACAATTGGAGTAAAAATACGTAACAGTCTCAATTACCATTCAATAAAATGGTGATATTTTTCTTATGACATAGAACTGAATATAGAAACGTTTAATTACCTTGATTATTATTATTATTATTATTATTTTTATTTAATTATTTATTTATTTTTTTACTTTGAAATTTTATTAAAAAGAAAAACTGTACAGTGCATTAATTAGAATGAATTAAATGAATGCTTTGTTCTGCCACTTATGGTGCATATCTTTGTAATCGAAAACTTAAACATCATTTTCACAAAACTTGTCCGACCAAGTGAATAGAGTGCATAAACCTTTTTTCCATGTACAATTTCAACTTCATTGGTGGTCCTAAGCGAGCGGATGTGATGCTCATTCCATCTAACCCATTACTCATTTTCTATTATGAAGAGTGAAAATTACTCCTGATTATGACATTGAAAAAGCTTACAAAATTGCACCCGGAGTTTTTTCTTTTCAATAATTTACTATTGGCGCCACACAATGTCTTTTTATTTTTATATACCAAAGGATGTGTGACTACCTATTTGAATTGACTCTATTATGTGCATGGCTGCTTCAGAGCTTAAACTTCGTTGTCGTTATTGTTAGGCTTATTCTGTTTGTTTTTATGCTATACTCACAGTTTGATGAATCATATTTCAGAAAGGTAGATTGTACTAAAGAAAGTTTATTGCATGTCTCTGAACTTCCAAGGCTAAACATGTTTTCCAGTTTTCCAACCGTAACAGATTTTATTAGTCGGGAAAACGGTGCTTAGTTCTGAATATACCAACTCTCTTAGTTTTATATCGGTGCCGTAGTAGCTTAGTCAATACAGCACCCAGCTTTTAATTGGAAGAAGGCAAGTTCGACAATCGAGCTGGCTAAAGACCGTCGTGTACATTAATGGTTACTGGTGCACATAAAATCTAACGTGGCCGTAATGTCCTCCATGATTCCCTGCCAATTTTAGCTCTGGGGGTCACCGAAGTAAAAGAACCATCTCCTTCGTGGAATTGTGATGGCATGTCTTCGAACAGTCTTTAGGAGAGTATTTTTAAGATTAGAATAACAAATGTTTTACTCTTATTTTGGTTTCGAGTTCTTGAATTTAAAATAAAAAAGACACGAATTTTTTCTTATAAAATTTATAATTTCTCCTCCTTTAAATTCTAGCTGAATTAACCTTTCAAGGAAAGGAAAATATATATATATATATATATTTATCAATCACCGTTTTCTAAATTTTCTAAATACGTATCGTGTTTATAATCCGATGCACTTATCCTCTTTTTAATGTATCCGCTATTGCACCGCATATTAAAAAGAATATATTTTTTACCTACTTTGCCTGTTATTACTGAGAATATAATGTTGACACAGCAATTTTCTAATTCATTCGAGCGTATCAGAAAATTATATCCCCCCCCCCCCCTAAAAATACGGGCACTCTTTTTTTTCGATAGAAATTTGTTTGTTTCGTGTGAACTTTGCGTTGTAACTAGCCGTTTCTGAATAGCAATTTTTATTGCTTCCTTTTTTGGGGTATTCTGATGCGTTATGAGTTGAACTCACGAATACGACACAATCTGATAGTGACTTTGAAGCTCTACCTCCCTCCTCCCCCCTACACCTTTTACTTCTGTTGTCGTTCTTTTAAAGCGGCTCTTTGAACCTACATTGTGACCTTTCCAATTTATCGGAAAGGAAAATAAAAGTTTAAAAAAATTAAAATATGAAAAGCTCTTCACATAATCAGCTTTTATCGAATCTTCCATCTCAAAGTCTTTAGAATTCCTCCACTAACAAAGACTTGGTGAGAAAATTTCATTAACTCCGGAGTTTTATGAAAGATACAATTGAATAAGTTTGCTTAAGTCAAACAATCGCAAAATTTTCATATATATATATATATATTTATATTAATATTGAAATCAATTTAGTCTGCAAGAGACTTGCATTAACCGGGATATACTTCATTTCAACAATTATAACAGTAATATATGACGTTTAAATTCTATAAAGCTATTCATAAGTTCCTAAAATTTATTTTATTTTATTTTATTTTTGCTTTTTTTATATACTAATTTTATTTATTTATTTATTTATTTTTTGCAATATATTTGCTGAAGAACATTCAATAAATGAAAGATAACAATGGAAAAATGAAAACCAATGTACATTTAAAATGAGGTAATGAATACAAAAATTTTAAAACTTTAAAAAATACATTTTAATTAAAAACATTAAAACACACGACAGACGTTTCGGCTAGAACACTAGCCCTCCTCACTGTCAAACATACAAGCACAACATTTACAAAAAATTATAATACATCATAACAAGATTATATATTCAGGAGGAATAGCTTTAGCCTCGTTCAAGGCAGAATGCTGCATTTTAGTAAAAGCGCCCTCTAGAAAAATACGGGATTTATATATATGTATTTACATTAGAGGCTAAAATTTTAAAGTTGTCAAAATCAGGAATATGATCACTATTGAGAGAATGGATTACGGGTTTCAATCTTAAATCTCTTGTTTTATATGAGCGTTTATTCCTTTAATCTAATTACACCTGTTCTGCCAGTTTCACCGATATATACAGAATCACAATTTTTACAGGGGATACTATAGATTACCCTTAAACGTCTAGGTGTAATCTATAGTATCCTCTGTAAAAATTGTGATTCTACATATATCGGTGAAACTGGCAGAACAGGTGAAATTAGAGGATTTTTTATAGGATTTTTTAATAGGATTTTTATAGGATTTTTTATCCATTTTACTGCATAAGAATATTGATTAAAATTGTTGAATTAAGGACTTGTGTAAAAGTGTAATTATGTTTTCACTTTCTCTCTAGTTTTTGTTGAAAACTGCAATAAATACAAATTTCACAGTAAACATTCCTATAAATTATTTCTTTAAGTTGCGACTGACTTCATTTAGAAACCTGTCTAATTCCACAAGAAGATCTTTTCTAAGTCAATTATACAGCTGTAACTCCATTGAACTAATACAAACATTGAATTCTATTAGAATATCTGAATGGGCGAATTCCGATTCGAAAATGCAAGTAACAGTTATTTATTTACAAATTATACTCTTTAAATAATTCCGAATTACGTTTGTGCTTTTATCTGACTTATATTTAATGAATTTTGCCCTTTCCTATCGCTTTCATTTGAATATCAGTCTATGTATAAGCCTTTTTAGATGCAACATTAAAAGGCTTTTAAACTTAGCTTATGGTTAATTATTCAAAACAGAATTAATGAGTAAAAGAGGATGCACTATTTTAATTGGATTACAATTGTCCGGAATATCAAACAGTTATTTGGTAATAGCTGTTAATTCAACAGATTAATAAATTCCTCTAATCTTTTTAGATTAACAATTTAAGTAGATAAATGAGAATTTATTAAGGCAATGTATTTACATAATGGCTTCTTAGTAAGAGAATGTTTTACAAAGAAAAATCAAATAGCAAACAAACTATTACATGTTTATTACTATTATTATTATTATTATTAAAGCATTTTTTTTTTTTTTTTTTTTTATAAAAGTTTTTTTTTTTATCATTGTTATCTTTTAAAAGAGTGAATGTATTTTATGCATTTTTTTTTATTAATGTGTTTATTTATTTATTTATTAAAGTCTTAATTTTTTTTTAATTATTATTATCTTTCCGAAGAGTGAAAACACTGTCAGTATTTCCACTGCTTGTTCTAAGGCAAGAATTAAAAATCTTTCCCCGGCCATGCACAATGAAACATTTTCCGAAATAGTAAAAATAATTTTGGATTTACATCGGTGAGTGAGCATTTTTTTTTTTTTTTTTTTTTTTTTTTTTAATTTAAATATTTTATTTTTTCTAAGTTTATTTACATATAAGTAAAATTAGAACTGTAAATTTAAATTTCTAAATAGAATATTTAAATTGATTTATTTACATATATTTTAATTGCTTACTTATCTAAAAGGTGGCATGTTTAAAGAATAATAATAAAATTAAATTAAATAATTTAAATAACTTCATTTTTTAATTAGATAACCTTTTAAAACGAAGCAACAAAATCCCCATAAGATAACACTGGAAAGAAGAAGGGGGGAATCTAACTGATACAGCATCACATTCAGCATTTAAAAAAATTCTGTTCGAAAAACTAGTATAATGTATTTTACATATATAAATGCATGCATAAGTTAAATCAGAATAACATAACATGCAATTGTATTCAAAAAATTACTTTTTATATATCACAATGTGTTGATTATGGTACGTACAGGTTGATTACAATTAAAGTTACTATTTCAAATCGCTATAATTTTAAAACTACCCATCAGAGCGATTTGATATTTACCAGAGCAATCGTAAGGCAATGAAATTTTGTTTGGCAAAAAAAAAAAAAAGTAGTTCCAAAATGTGCCGTTAATTATCCATAAAGTGTTTGCTTCTTTTTCTCTTTTCACTATGTCTGTTTCCGCTGTAAACACGTATTCTTGTCTTTTTGCTAAAAAAATTGTAGTAAATCCTTGAAGTCTATTGTTTTCTGCTATTCCCTTCTGTTGCTAACAACATTCCCGTGTTTAATGAGTCCATTTAGGCGTTTCCCCTGACATTTAGGGACCCTCGATAGAGAGAGACTGGACATTGGCGCGCCGGCTTTTTGATGAAATTCTCCATTTTAGTGCCAGTTGCTCCATAGCTTACCATTACGCTGAGAAGAAATTTTGATTATTTTATGTCATAATCGAAAAAGAACTTATTTATTACATTTTTACTTTGTTGGGAGAGAAATTGCTTTAATTTTGGGATACTTTTAAAAGATAAAAATGCCTAATTATTTATTTTATATCATGCTTTAAATACTTTGAATTCCGTTATTGCATACTGTTTGACGTATTTATTTCCTAACATATGAGATAATTACATTATTTATTTGCTAGCTATTAGTTTTTAAGTTCTGTTGTGCAATACATTTAATATGTTAGATCTCAGTGTATTTTTCTGATATATTTTAAAATACGTATTTAAAATAACTATATAAAATATATATTTTTTTGATTTTTTGCTAGTACGCAAAATGTATCAGATTTCTTAAAAGAAAATAATAAAAATAAAGACAATAAGGTGTATATTATTTGCTGACATATGAAATACAAATTTCTTTTAAATAATAATTGCCATAATAAATTTTATAAATAATATTTAAATAAGTAATTATTTCTATTTACATAATATTAAAAAGAAAGAAAAGAAAAAAGAAACTAAAAAAAAAAAAAAAAAAAAAAAAAAAAATCAATGAAATAAGCAAATGTAAATAAAATAAATAAAAACTTTTTTTTTAATTGCTAAATATATTAGTTAATATTTTTACAAATTTTTATTAATAAAATTTTTAATTTTTAATATTTAACTAAGTCATTATTATTAATAATGCGTAATTGAAATAAATAAAATATGTATTTTTATTTTGTAAAATAATTACGTAAATATTTTTATAAAATAATAAAAAATAATTTCTGTTCTTCTGCCGTAGTTTTACATTTATTCATGAATTACTTGACAAAAACTAAGATTACCATATTTTTGTTAAAAATTTTCTAACTTTTTATAGATATAATGTATGTCCTCAGAAAAAATAAGGTAGAATTACTTTCACTAAGATAGAATTGCTTTCACAATCAACGTATTTTGCTTAATATAGAAATATACAACAAAAAATTCCTCTGTTTTCCGATAGGAATTGAAAAAGTAACCATGTCGAAGGTTAAAACAAAATTCGTTTTTCTTTAAATTCTTCTTATCTAAGACAAAAAAAATTACATATTTATATTCTGCATTACTTTCTGCTCAAATTTAGCACAATTTCCTTTCATTTATGTTGTATAGTAAAGCGTCAATCGCGAAGAAAAAAGCATTACGTTCTACAGGGATCGCTCCGAATTGGCACTAAGATGGCCGACTTTCGGTCAATGTCCAGTCTCTCTCTATATAGGGTCCCTACTGACATTACCCTGACAGCGCCATCTATGGGAACATTATGGAACTACTCTTTTCCTCCCCCAAACAAAATTTCATTGCCACACAATTGCTTTGGTAAAATATCAAATCGCTCTGATGGGTAGTTTTAAAATTATAGCTTTTTGAAATCGTAACTTTATTATAAACACCCTGTATATAAAGCATCCATAGTTCTAAATATTAACTTTTCTGCATGATACAACAAATAAATATCAAACATAATATTTTGTACTTATTATAGGAAGCTCGGTAACACATGATATCAATTACTAAATGCGTCTTATGATATTATGGTATATTACGAATATGCCATAATATATTCTTATTTTTTTTTCTGTATATCTAAAAAACAACTATCAATATTACGCAAAGTTGCGATTGTCCGTAACATTCCGATTCTTTTTTTTTTTTTTTTTTTTTTTTTTTTTTTTGTTAATGAATACTCATGGAGAACGTCATGATCAACGACAAATCTCTCTTTGATGTTATTCATAATATTTTTAACAGGAGGTATGCCGTAATAAAATTTTATGGCATATATAGTTTTTTTTTTTTTTTTTCTGCTTGAGAAAGCTTAACAAAAGTTGAAGAAACAACTAATAATTACTGGCCATTATCTTTTAACGGATCGAGAAAGTTCGTGAGGCAGCATCAAAGAATTGCATGTACTATGCATATAGATTTTATCAGAGAAAATGTTGTAGTAATACTAATTAACATTGACGAAATTATCTCTTCCCAAAATTCGGAGATTTATAGATTTAATTACCAATGACAAATCGTTACAAAATAGTTTTTCCAACCATTTTTCTATTATTTCAATATTCCATTTTTGCTGTTATTCGATTCCGAAAAATCGAACATTTTAAAACAATCGAACATTTTAAAAATAACTCGTTCGGTTTTAATGGTAAAAATGTATTTTTCTGTTCTAGTTAGAGTATTACGATTTTTTTTTTTTTTTTTTTTTTTTTTTTTTTTTTTAGATTTTACATATAAATTTTGTGAATATTTCTGTAGCATGATATCTCTACTTATTTCATTTCTTATATTTTTTGCAAATGGAAGTGTGTATTTTTGACAAACGATTATGAAAATAAGACCATCCAATGACAACACTTTTCTCTTTGTATTTATATTCGGAATAAAATTGTATATTTCTTTGTACAGAATTCTATATTTCATTGATTAAATGAAGTACTTAAATGTAAATATTCTAAAATTTCAATAATTCAAAAAATTTGAATATTTCGTGTGTTGAGTACTAGAAACTGAATAAATTATATAAAAGCTCATCGGAAAAAACATGTGTTATACACATGTATGTAAATATGTAATAGAAACTTTATAAGCTACTCTTTTTTCCTATTAAACTTTAAAACTCATCCTGTAAATGATTTTATATGTAAACCAAATATTTTCTTAAAATTTACAATTCTTTTTGTGGGAAGAGTATAATATACTGGAATATATTATTTTTTTGACTGTAAATGTTTCACAGAGATTATCTTCAGCAACATCTTAATATATAGAATTAATAAAAAAAGAAAACACATAAAAAGATTAAAGGAAGAATAACAAAAGTTTTAGCAATTCCTAATGAAATTCAAGTTTTTATACTAGTTTAAATACTTCTTAAAACTTCTTTACTTTATTAAAAAAAAAAATAGAATTAATTTAAAAAGCATTACCGAATAAACTTTGACTAAGAGTATGTAAAACAAGTATTATCGAAGTTTAATGATAATAACATTTACTTAATATCTCGAAATCGCAGTTCATTAAAACCCCACATGGGAACCATAAACAAAATCCATTACTGGTGTGCCTGATTTTCATTACTTTAAAGTTTTGAGAAAGAAAAAGAAAAAGAAAACATATAAGTATTCTTTTAAAAATTAAAGTTTTTTTAAATTTTTATTTAAAAAAAAAATATATCGAATCAAGTCAGTTTTAGAACTTTTGATATCTGCACAACCGCAGAGAACATTTTCGTGCCTTTGCTGCAGGTTATAGCTCATGAGATTATAATGACCGCAGCTCATTAATATCTTTGGGAAAAGTTCTGAAACGAGGATGGTGGTCCTGACATCTCTGAGATAAGTTCTACGATAGATTGATTTTTTTCCGATGTTTAAAATAGAAAACGTCGACTTCCCTTTTCTGTATATTAAAAGTAAAAATGAAAGTTAAAGTAAGATTTTCATTTTCTCATTTTTTATTTTATTTTATTTTATTTTATTTTTTATGTATCATAGTTTCCTTGTGAAATGAGTATTTTCATTTAATATAATATAAAGAAAGGCATTTTAAACATTGACTGACGCAAAACAATAAAAGAAAAAAAAATAAAAATAAAAAAAATATATACAAATTAGAGATAGATGATACACATAAACTATATATATATATATATATATATATATATATATATATAGAGAGAGAGAGAGAGAGAGAGAGAGAGAGAGAGAGAGAGATAATGAGAACGTATAGTAGAAATATAATATTATCAGTACGTACAGTTGTAATTTAAAGATGATTTAATATCAGTATTCAAACAATTAATATGATCAAAAACCAAAGACCACCACATCAAACCAAAAAAGAAATAAAGTAAAATCTAAGTGAATCAAAGCGAAATGGAATAAGATAACAGCAATATTTGCATTCTAACGTTATCAAGGGCCTGGTAGAATGCAAACATGCTAAAGATATGAATGTTTTTCTGTCACAAAGATAGCAAAGGCTAAGTATTTCTTTGTTATATATGTATATATATATTTACACTATTCTTTATGATAAAAATACTCATTAATTCTATTCTATTATTATTAGGAAATCTATTACTTTATTATATAGTATATACCTATTATATTCCTATTAATCTGCGCCAACCATTTTCAATATTACTGTTTTTTTTTTTAATATTGTAGGAATAGTACAGCTACAATAACAAGAACAAATTTTTAGAGTGTATTAAAAGTTAAAGTGCGTACAAGGATCACTGATATTTGCAGAAACTTGGAGAACATTTTATTTTTTTTCCTGCAGGTTATAGCCTATGACATTATAATGAATACAATTTATTACTATCTCCAAGATAAGTTTTACAATACATTGATTTTTTTTTTTTTTTTTTTTTTCTATATTTCAAATCGGAAGCATCGACTTTGCTGTTTCATATATTAAAGGTATCCTGTTTTATATAATAAATGTATGTTAAAGCAAAAATTGTATTTTGCTATTTTTTTTTTTTCTAGTGTATGTTGTGAAATTAGCAAATTCAACTAACTAAAAAGCATTTTAGATACTGTTCGAAGCAACTTTCTATCAATTTGTTTGATACTGAGAATCTAAACGTAACAGGTATTGTAAAATTATTCCTGTTAAAATTTATCTGCCATCCGTAACTGTTAATTTGTTCCTTGCTAAGTTGTGTAGTTGTTGGATTTTGTAATTGTGTTTGGACGATGTATTTATTAGTTCTTTTATTTATTTATTTATTTATTTATTTTATTTTATTTTATTTTATTTTATTTATTTTTTATTTATTTTTATTTTTTGGTATGTTTGTTATTTCAATCTTTTTATAAATTTCATATTTGTATAAAATTTCGTGCATTTGAAAAGTTTTTTCTACGTATCTAATTCATTTTTCTTTCTTTTTTACTTTCTTTCTTGTTTTTAAATTGCAGTTGATCGGTTCGTTTCTCTCTTATTAAGATGTGGGGAACTAAGCTACTTTTTGTTTTTTACTAATACCTCTCTTTACTAATACGTCCTGTTTCTACCTAGCATTGAAAAGGTCCCCTGTGAATAGCTTCAATATTTTTTAATTTCATTAATCATAAAGTTCTGTTTGATTTTATGCCTGTTTTTTTTTTTTCCTTTTTTTTTTTTTTTTTTTTTTTTCTATTTACGCACCTGTTATTTTGCTGCATTTTCTTCCACATTAAGTGAAAATATGTTGTCTTTTTAGTACTTATATTCCGTGATTTTTAAATAATATTCTTCTTTAATTTATATTATGTACATATGTAGTTTAGGATAATAATGAAAAGAATGAGAACGAAAAATAAACAGACGAATAAATCACCAAAAACCCCACAAAGGCCAATTTGGCAACAAGTTAACAAGAAAAGTTTTGATTATTTTAATTTATTTGAAAAAAAGAATAATAATGTTACTTACTTAAATTTAACTCCTTTAAGAAAAAAAAAAAAAACACTTTGAAAACATAAAAAAGAAGGATATTTCCTTAACAACATACCCAGGGACCGATTTACTCACTTGGGGGCCCAGGGCACTCATGTTTAATGGGGCCCCCTCCCCGTACTTAAATATTTACAATCTGATGTTTTTTATTATACAGAGAAAATATTTTTTCTGCACAGTATTATACACTAAGGGACAAAAAAATAAATAAATAAATAAATAAAAGCTGCACTTTAATTTTAATTTTAAAAAGCAAATTTTCGAACAGATTTTACTATGTCGTTTTCCACGTACACTTTAGGATTGATCCAAGTGTTAAAAACAAAACTCAATTTTCAGGAAAATTGTAATTTTATAAAGTATTTCACTTTTCAGTATTACTTTTTCAGAGCTTAGTATAAATTTTCAAGAAAATTTATATTTTTGCAATAATGAAAAAGTTATAATGAAGGCTTATATGATCGCTGATTTATAAAACAACACAGTAGTATCACTATCTATTGAAGAAAAAATGGCAAACATCGATCATAACAAAATTAATGAAATTTTCATTTTCATTTTTTTTTTTTTTTAAATGTATGATGCAATTTCTTGGGGCCCCTTTAATGCGAGGGCCCGGGGCACGTGCCCCGAATGCCCTGCCATAAATCAGGCACTGAACATACCTTCTCCAAATGACATCAATAGGATGTCCTATGCATAAAATTACATCCAAGTGACATCCAAGGGATGTGTTATGGATATGTGTGTTGTTAGGGTTGTATTAACGGATTGTATTAAAAAAGGTTACAAATCGAGCTTATTATAAAAAAAAAAAAATTATAAAAATTATAACTACGACATATTTCTAAACCCTTAATGATTATGCCTTTTAATTTAATATATATTATGAAAGTGTGTTATTTTTTTAAACATAATAATACTTTAAAATCAGATTTAGTCGTTTTCTATTTGTACTGTAAATTAACATTTAATAATGATAAAAAAAAAAAAAATCTGGAGTGACTCCACTCGACTTTCCGAACATTGAGTAATTAACAGTTTTGTAGATAAAGTAAAGAAAGAGGAGTTGTTAAACAAGCCATAATAGAGTGTTTGAGTATTTTTCTCCATATGTTACACGATGTTTTATTTAACGCTACTGATCTTTGAGCCCATAGATCATAATGAAAAGAATTTTTCGTTGTGTCCCTGTAAAAACCTATAAATGCTAGATTCACCAAAATGCTTATAGTTAGTGCAACAGTGATTTATAATATTCATATAAATTTTCAGCTCAATTGAATAAGGTGTTTAGATGCTATCGCACTTTTAAAAATTTGGCCCCATTGGCCATAATGATAAAGAATTTTTCTTTATGTCCCTGTAAGAAAACTATAAGACCTAGATTCTTCAAAATTTATACAGGTTGAGTATCTGTGACCTATAATATGTGTATAAATTTTGTGCTCAATTGAATAAGGCGTTTAGATGCTATCGCACTTTTAAGATTTTGGTCCCATAGGCCGTAATGATAAAGAATTTTTCTTTGTGTCCCTGTAAAAAAACTATAAGTGCTAGATTCACCAAAATCTATAGGGTTCGTACTATGGTGACTTACAATATACGTACCAACTTTCAGCTTATTCGAACAAAGCGTTTAGACGCTAGCGTGTTCACTCACACACATATACACATACATACATACACACATACATACACACATACATACACACACACATACACACATACATACACACATACATACACACACACATACATACATCATCGCAAAAACAGTGAAAACGGACTCATTGGACCTTGAAACGTATAGAAACATCAAAATCTCAAATTCGGATTTTTGACATGATTACAATACTTTCCTCACTATAGTGTTCGGAAAGTAAAAAGAATCTCAGTTTAATAAGAACGTAACATATTAATAAAATTTTTTTGTGTCATAATTTGATAATCATCACTCGCAAATTATCGTAAAAACACGAATTTCATCCGTATTATGCCCTCATAAAAATAAAACATTTTTTTTTTTTTTTTTTTTTTTTTTTTTTAAATAATTGCATTTATGATGACGAAAATATTTCTTCTGAAAAATTAAAACATTGTTAATGAAATAATTTAATAATAATAATAAAAGAAAAATATTTTTCTCATTGAATCAAAAGACTCTTATGAATAATCTTTATGCAGCAAATTTAATTAAATCGTTAAAATTGAGGAGTTCTCTATTTATTTAGTATTAAATCACTCTTATAAAAACATCAAAATCTGATTTTTTTTTTTTTTTTGTGAAAATAACATAACTCTGCTAAAAAAAAAAGTTCAACATCTTTTTGAAATCAAGTTTTTTAATTAGTATAACAGATTCTCATTGATTGAAATCTGTTATAAAAATATTCAACGACTTTCATGATATGCAAGTATTTATTTATGATAGTAATTAGGGAAAAATTCAGTTTTCTTTTCTTTTTTTCTTTTTTTACAATTTAAAACTGAAATTAAATTAATATGTGATCGAATTATATATTAAATATGAATATTAAACTACCTAACATTAAAAATGATATTTCATTACATTTTTTGCATTTATCGAAATAAAATATTTGTTCGAATTAAAACATGTTTCGAAATAAAATATTTAAAAATTTAAAAATCAGTTTTCTTTCTTTTCTTTCTTTTTTCTTTCTCTCTTTCTCTCTTTCTCTCTTTCTTTCTTTCTTTCTTTTTTTTTTTTTTCGTTTTGAAAAACGATAACTTATTTAAAGGTTATGAATTAATTTGAATATAAAAAAGAAATTTCAAATGTATGTAAGGTAATGAGTAACGTTAGGTGTATAAACAAGTGGGTACGTTAGTTATGATTTCCTCATAAAATACCATGAGATTTAGCTGTCGGCGGGGATAAATATTATGTCCCCTTAAATTTCAGGACTTTTTGAGCATGCATTTCAGGGCGACGCCCTCAACAACAATTCATTTCAGAATTGCATTTTAGAAACTACTCTATAAATAATATTGAGTAATTCCATGCCAATCAACCCTAAAAAACAGCATTTTTAACCTGACTCCCTCAGATTTTTAAGAAATTGGGCTAATTTATTTATCCTATTGAGAAATGAATGTATACCAATTAATTAGTGTCTGCCTCATTTAGTTCTTGATATACAGGGCTGCAAAAATGGGTAAAAAAATGGAAATTCACGAAATTCTTCTACTACAAACGTACCCATTTTTCTTTCTTAATTAACTTAGAGATAAAGATAGGTATTATTAGAAAGCTTATAATACATGATTTCAAATGATATATAACAAGTATATATTTCTAATTTTTTTTCACTGTAAGGTCAAACATTTTGACCTTTAGCCTCAAATATCTCAAAAAGTACACATTTAATTTTCTTTTAAAAATTATATGTTATTTTTACATTTATTATCTATAACTATTGCAAATTTCAACATGTGACGGCCATGAGATGCTGAGTTATAAATTAATATGTAACCTTAAATCAGTATTTTCATACTAACATAACGTAAGTTTTCCCTTATTTTGTTCTCTAATTGACTCACAGATATAAGATTGGTATAATTAGAAGCTTATAACAAAGGTTTTTCAATGATATATCACATGTATATATTTTTAAAATTTTTCATTCTAAGGTAAAACATTTTTACCTTTAAACTTCAATATCTCAAAAAGTCTACATTTAGTTTTCATTTAAAAATTATATGTTATTTTTACGTTTATTATCTATAAGAATTGTATGTTTCAAAATGGGACGGACATTTTTTTGTAAAACATACGTTATGTTAATATGGAAATACTAGTAGAGTTGCATTTTAATTTATAACTCAGTATCCCATAGCCGTACCATGTTGAAACTTACAGTAATTATAAATAATAAACGTAAGAATAACATATAATTTTTAAAAGAAAATTAAATGTGTACTTTTTGAGATATTTAAGGTTAAACGTCAAAATGATTTACCTTAAAATGAAAAATTTCAAAAATGTATACATGCGATATCTAATTTAAATGCCTATATTATAAGCTTTCTAATGGTGCTAATCTTAGATATCTAAGTTAATTAGGGAACAAAATATGGGAAAAACTTACATTATGTTAGTGTGAAAATACTAATTTAGGGTTGCATATTAATTTATAACTCAGCATCCCATGGCCGTCCCATGATGAAATTTGCAATAATCATAGATAATAAATGTAAAAACAACATATATTTTTTAAAAGAAAATTAAATGTGTACTTTTGGAGATATTGGAGGTCAATGGTCAAAATGTTTGACCTTAAAGTGAAAATTGTTAAATTATGTACTTGTGACATACAATTTGAAAGCCTGTATTCCAAGCTTTCTAATGATAGCAATCTTTTATATCTAAGTTAATTAGGAAAGAAATTGTGGGAACATTTGTAGTAGAAAAATTTCGGAAATTTGCATTTTGCATTTTGCACCCATTTTTGCAGCCCTACATATCAAAAACTAAAAGAGATAGGGACTTATTAATTGGTATAAATTCATTTCTCTATAGAACAAACAAATAAGCCCAATTTCATATAAATCTGAGGAGGGGGGAGGGGGAGAGGGGAGGGGGATCAGGATTTTAGCTGTGTTAATTTGACATGGAATGAATGACTCTATTATTCATTTTTAATAATATTTTATTTTTAAAATTTTAAAGGTAAATCGCAGTTTTAGGAAAAATCAAGCCCTTTTTTTTTCCTTTCCAAGTTATCTACATCAATCCACATAAAAAATACATACTGAGGAAAAAATATTATATACGTATATTATCTGATTTGTTGATTACTAGGCGTTCATATGCGTTTTGATAGAACAGGGTTACTTTTAAAGCAAATAAATAATAATAATAAAAAAAAAACAGACACTGAATAAGAAATTGGAAAGATTTGAAAACACCTTTTATTACTATAAGGGGAAGAATATCAATAATGAGTGGTTTTTCTCGTAAGACACACCTAAAATTTTAAAACTAAAAACTAAATAAATAAATAATAATAAATAATAATAAATAATAATAAATAATCAAATATTTCAGTTAAGATAAAAATTAAATTAAAATTGAGATTATAAAACTTAAAATCATGCATTAACTAATAAACCAATAAATTTTTTTATGAAATATCATAAGAAAATTTACAACACTAAATTATTTGGTTTTGCATATATTTTAATATATTTTAATATTTGAAGATTTTATAGTGCTCATATTTTAAAGTATTACCTAACATATTTTTTAATTAAAAAAAATCTTCGAATTATATGTAATCGAAAATTAATTTCTAGAAATAGGGTTTGTTACAGCTGATAAATATTATCTCTTTTATATAAATTCCCTCCGTATACAGGGTAATTTCAATTAAAGTTACTATTACAGAACGCTATAGTTCTAAAACTACAGTTCAAAACGGAGCTTCATGAAACAAATACTTTACGGATAATTAACGGCACATTTTCTAACTTTTTTTTTTTTTCTTGCTTTGCCAAACAAAATTCCATCGCCTCACGATTGTTCTGATAAAATATCAAGTCATTCACCTGTAGTTTTGAAATTGCGTTTTGAAATCGTACACTGAGAAAAAATTCTGTAACTGACATCTAGAATCTAAGTTGTGGCTCTAGAAAAAATAGTTCCTTGTCTTCCATATAATTTCTATTCCCCTTGGAAAATGAGTTCTAAAAGCCCCTATTAGAATTCTAGAGAGTTTGCCTATATTCTCGAGGGCAAAGTTATTTAAAAATCTTTGCAAATAAATGAGACTACAAGAGGCGGGTTTCAGCATCTATAACCTTGGTTTGTTACCAAATTCTAGAAAATCAAACGAGAATTTCTCGCAATACAAATGATTCAGAATATTTAGAGTATTCAGAATACTGTTTCACCATCTAGAAATGTGTACACAAGAAATTCTCGATAATTTCGTCGATTCAGTTTATTGGTGTGCCTTACGCGCATAGCTCGGAAATCTATATTTCTAGTTAAGGGATTTAGAAACTGGCCACTTATTCATTGTAGAAGAAGGCGGTATATTTTTATTCTCAGTGTAACTTTAATTATAATCACCATGCAAATCTAGATATTATAAAACTTCTGCATGAAAAAATTAACTAAAATAACTTAATTTCAGAAATCTATTTATGTGTCAGACTAAAAAAAAAAACATTTATATTACAAACAAATTACTTTTTAGCATAACTTACGTTAAATTTATTAAAATTCTTGCAAAAAAAAAAAAAGTCTAGTTTAAATTAAAAATAATAATGACATTCTAAATTTTTATCTTAATGGGCTACGTTGTGTACCAGTAAATAAGTTATTTCCAAATAAGAATTCCAAAAATTTTGTTTTCTCCTTAATCCATAAAATTTTGCATAATTGCATGTAAAATAATGAATACTGGTTTTCATGTGAAAAAATATAAGTTTTTTAAAATGCATGTATATTTTGTTCATTTTAACTTTTAAAGACGTGGAATTTATAACACAATTTGCAAAAGTAGTTACATGCTTTATTACATTACTGTAATACGTAAATCTTGTTAGCACGTCTTTAGAATATTTATTGGCATTTTAAAACTTCCTTTCGAAACTTATTTTTCATGAAAAGGAAGAACTAAAAAAAAAAAGTGCCTTAAAACTTTAACAATATTATCGAAAAATCGATGTGCCTCTTTGTGACATGTTTTTAAAGGATCTAAAATTCTATTTTAAAATATTCGAAAAGAGAACGGTGCATTCTTAGGAATTTTTGCATTAAGAACGCAGGTGGTTGGTATTTCGAACACGTAATTTTACTAAACCTGGCTTTCATTTTGTGTCGCTTTTCATATGGTCGAAAATACTATTTACAATTTTTAGGATATTTTATGTGTGCATCCTTATTTTTTGTAAGGGACTGGCTACATATTTTGTATTTTAGTCTGTATCACTAATATCAGTCTCAGAAAAAGGCTTTGAGAGCTTCATAACTAAAAATTCAAAATAGAATATTTCTACTGTGAAAAATATGATTAAAATTAATGTAATGAATATATTATTCTTAATGGGGGAAGAATAACTGTTTTTTTTTTTTTTAACTTATTATTCCTTAATATTCACATTTTAGAAAATAGTGAATTTTAAACTTTTCTTAAATTGTACAAAAAAAAATTAAATATCATAAATAACAAAGAAATATTATTATATGAAAATGCTATTGTTTTATAAACATATTTAAAGTATTTATTGCATACCACACATTTTCTTTCAATTTTTCTTTTGTTTGTTCCTATTTCCTCCGGGGAGGATCAAAATTGTTATGGCATGTGCCCGGACCATCCTTAAGGGACCGTCGCCAAATACCCATGCCATAGCGCAGTAATAGTGCAACGTTAAATCCAACCAACCAAAATTTTTTTTTTACTTAGAAATGTAATTTTAAAAAAGAGATTTCTAAAAGGCTGTATTTATATTCTTCGTTTATTAAAATTGAGTAAAAATATTATTTTCGACTCAAAAATATTTAAAATATAATGCTACTTCAATAGTAATTCTTGTACATTTAAATTATATGCTACAATCAATTTTAAAAATATATGTCGCTAAAAATACAATTGAAAAGTAGTGGAATCTTTCATATTTATTTTGTTCCTTTTAAAACAATTATGATTTAATTTGTTTGGGTTTAAAAAAAAAATCATAGAATAGCACATCGTAATAATTTAGAAATTAAATCTAATACATTATAAATCGAACATATATATAATTAAAAATATTGAAAAATATTTATTTAAAGGATTTGTGTGTTTCATAGTCAAATCATACTGTAAGTCAGAAACTGTTTGACGTTTACGGGATTTATGGATATTATGGGAAATATCAAAAAGAGCTTAGATATTCAAATACAATTTGCATGCAAATGTTTCAAGAAAATTTATTTTTTGTCAGAGTAAATGAAAATACTTAATTTTTAATCTCCATTGTTTTATTCACTATGAAAAACATGTTTATGAAAATAATAACAACTTTTTTTTTTTTTTTTTTTTTTTTTTTTTTTTTTCCCACCAAATAATAATTTTCTTATTTTTGGAATTTTTAAAAATAAGTTTATGTGATAAATATTTATTTACTTTTTTTTACCATATTACAATTTATACAAAGTTTAATAATTTACATGATTTAGTTTGCATATATATTGCATCCTTCTTTATAACTTTTCAAAGATAAAATTTGGAATAGTTAAATAACCTACCTGTCTTAGTAGCATGAAGAAAGACTTATTTTATCCTTTTAATTGAGACAAAATGAGTAATAGTTTTATAATTCGTTTTCAGTATATAATCCTATAGGTATTAAACTATTATAATCAGGACATTCTTTTTAAGGATTTTTAATGTTTTATATTAGTTACTTTTCAATATCTGTTACCCGACTTGTTTATAAACTACTCGAAAAAAGTGCACTTCTTCACTTTATATTGCATCACATTAGAAAATAAAAGTGCGCTTTTATTTATTTATTTATTTATTTATTTATTTATTACATTTCAGTTTTTTAGATTTTTCTTTCTTTTCTGAAGTAAACATGATTTTTCTTATTTTTAATGTTTCATTTTTTATATGATTATGGTTAAATACTTGAGCAACATAAATGAGGAGTGATACCTCATCTTGTCATCTTGACGCGAGCAAGCACTAAATGGTTATCTTATGTGAGACTTCGAATATTTAATCCAAAATCGCTTTATATAATTGAAATTCTTGCAAATCTTTTTATCTATGAGTGACAGGTACTGACATGAACAGAAAGTGGCTTCACAGTGATTTATGCGGTTTCTTGGCTCCGTTACTGTAGTCTAATTTTTGGATGAAACCATATTTGTATACATATTGTTTATGTATTGAAAGAAATAAATATACATAATAATATCATTACAATTTTATTATAAAGAATGATCCTAATAAACAACAATACAAGGTTGATTATTAGGACCATTTATTTATTTATTTATTTATTTATTTATACAAAAATTATTGATTTGGTAAAGCTTATGGTTGATTAATTAAAACATCAAGTTTTCATTTATTAATCACAAGTTTTCAGTCAGTATGTAATTACAACTTTTGATAATTAATACTGAAAGAATCGAAACTAATATAAAGTATAAATAAATAATTTATCTTATTTTTAATTTGAACGAAATTTAATATAATTCGCTTACTTCAAATTAAGTATCACAAAATAACATGTCAGTTGTATAAAATATTACCAGATGTCACAAAATAAAACAATTCAGTAAATTAAAAAGTAAATGGCTGTCGTATTTACAAGCAATCGACAAGCATGTTAAAATCGCTGATTCCTTTACAGTGACACAGACAAAATATAGAGGATCCAGACTTTGCACTCATTACATGGATGATTATCAATAAATTACTAAATACTCGTTCACTTTCACTGAAAAAAAAAAAAAATATCTGAAGCCTTTATAATGGGAAAGAATGATAATTATCTTTAAAATACTGCTTTGATCATAAAATTTCTTCTGGTGTTTTACCGCACACATTGACAACATATAAATTTTACAATGCAAGGACAGTTAAATGAATAAAACCACACCTTCTTTAATATCGTATTCCATACAAGGATTCTAAGACACCAAAAAAGAAAAATTAATTGCTCAGATATAATGGTACATTTGATAACATTATTTCAATTTTGTAGACATAGTTAACAACTAGGATAACATAATATCTTAGATATTAAGTATCTTTCCTTGTTCTACCTGGGGTAATTTGAGCTTAACAGAGAAGCTATTACAAGATGTAGCTTTCAAAACATGCAGTTAAAAGGAATAACATGTGTTTTATTTCTGCAAGATCCGACGTGGTACTTAATATGATATTTAAGTTAAAGCTTCTGTGTACTTGGTATGTAGATAACTTTATTTAATGAAGATTAAACAAAAGAAATAAAATAGAATTAAACTGAATAAAAGTTAAAAAAAAAAAAAAAAAAAAAAAAAAAAAACTTTTATAAGGATTTATGATACTTAAAAGACCTGGTTAGTGATACTGAACTTTTCTTTAAATGATCTTAATTATATAGATATATAGACTAAATTAATTGAAATTCAATTACTTAATTAATTATTCTTTAGTTTAAAAAATAAATATTAAATTAATAAATGATGAAATTAAAACACCACATTTGAACGTTTATACAAGCCTATCAGTTTTAAGTAATTTTTACTTTATAAAATGTTTTCTTTTCTTTATTTTTTTATTGCTAATTTACAGTTTAAAGTTAATTAATCCTTGAATAAATAAAAAATAATATTTAAATCTCAACAACGTAATAATTAAAGAAAGTTGAAATAATTAAAAGTGTTTAATTGTATTAAATAAATAAATCAATTTTTAAACAATACTGATATTCTATGAAATTTAATATTCTTAAAATCACTGATAAATAACCATCCCGGAATCATCACAACCCTTTTTTAGCCTCTTCATCCCACCTGGATATATCAAGTTCGTCAACCTTAAGTTTTCCGTTTTACCCTTTCCTGTCTAACCCTTGCCCGGGCCCACGGACTTCCCGCTTTTTTAGGGCATTTTTTGTGACCTCGACCCACAGCAAAGGCAAGAGTTCATGAACTCAAGCCCTACCACACAATGAAAAGTGATGAAAAAATACTGCGATGAACAACCATCTGTGCCTGTATAAATTGTACGCGCCGAGAAATTAGGTAACGGTCGCAAAAGGGGTAAATGTACGACTTCACTAACCTGGAAAGGGTTTGGTTGAAGGTTGCCAAGAACGGAAGTTAGACTTCAAACCACAAAAAGGAATTTGGGTCGTAATATTTTTCACTTTCAACGTTGCTATTTTTAAGCTATGGAAGAAAAAATTTTGAAAACACCTCAAGTCATATTAAATTAGGGAGGAAAATTCAACGAAATCATTATTATTATTTTTTTTAATTCCCTATTATTATTATAATTTGTATCTCAAAATAAATAAATAAATTGAATAAAATAACCTTTGTAATTATTTTTGGATTTAATCCTCCCCCAAGTGTCTAAAATACTCCATCATTACAAGATGAAAAATTAATTGTAAAGTTACAATTTAATTATTAATTTAAATTTAAGCTTTATTTCCTCAACAAGATTATTCAACTTATAACAATAACTATTAGTTGAACCTTCTGCATTCCCTGTTAGATTATCACCTATAATTTAACGTAGCATAAATTTAGTTTTTTCTTTTTTTCCCTTTAAATTATCATAAATTATACCTATTTCCTACAGGTGCATATTTTTGTTGTATTATATAGCAAAATTTTCTGAAACATTTTGTAAGATAAAAACTATTTATTCAAACGATCTTTACTTTACTTTCTTTTTTAATTATATCATCATCAATTTCAGCCTTTATTAATCCACTGCAGAATGAAGGCCTCTCCTAGGTGATTCCAAACTGCCCTCTTTTCTGCAATTCTTCTCCATTCTGCTCGTCCAAACTTCACAATTTCATCTCTCCAACGACACAGTGGTCTCTTTCTCGGTCTTTTCTTACCTTTTGGTATATACATATACCAAGTGTACTTCTTTCGTATACTTCTTAAGTTAGGTATCTTCTTTAGTTGTAATATATATATATATATATATATATATATATATATATATATGTATATATAACTGGTTTCCTTGATGATTTCATTTAATATTTTATTTCATTTCTCATTCAAAATGGTTTTGCTGCTCGATTGGGGCCTGGACAATATAAACTTGCTATTGTTAGCTACATTGTTTTACGAAATCGTTGCAGCCTTCACAGCTTTATGAAGTACTTGCCACCTGATGAGTTAATACTTCTACTTTTAAACATTTTTTATTCCAATCATTAATCCATTTTTTATTCCAATTATTATTCTGAAGTCCTTTTATTATTTTCTCCGCCATTATGTTTAATGATCCTTTGATCCTTTTTTTTCTTTGTTGTTGTTGTTGTTGTTATTCAAGTAGGCGTAAGTAATTTAAATTGTTTTTGTGTCTTATTGGATCTTAACATCCTTTTTGTGACAATTTTAGCAATGTGTTATTATCAGTTTTATTTTTTTTGTGTTGGTATTGACAAACATCTATTAAATGCTAAAATATTAAAGTTAATGTTTATTAAGATATCTATCATTTATATATATATATATACCCAGTATAGAAAAACTTCAAAAATCTCTTTCAAAAATTGTAGAATTATTTAAAAATTTTCTAACAAGAACTGTCGGCTAAGAAATCTTACAATGAGTTAGCTGAGGTAAAAGCAAAGCAGAAAATGTTTAAAATTTAATCGTAACAGTGATTTTCCTTACAGGCTTTATTAAGTTTTATTTAATAATTGAAAATGACTTCTTTAAATCTCATTAAATATGACATTTTTAAATGTCATTAAATATCTGATTTATTGATCAAAATTAAACATTAAATAATTAAAGTTAATTAGACTTAATATTTAAGTGAAATAAAGCCTCACGTGGTTTAAAATTTTGTAAGGAATATACTACTGTATAATAGATAATTTTTTAAAACTTTTTACTTAACATGAGTTTTTTTTTTTTTTTTAATTCCTATTATTAGTTCACACTCTCCCTATATATTTTTTGTACAAATCTTGCAATCGATTTTTAAATAACTTCCCGAATAGCTAGAAATTTGAAACTTTCAGTATTACCCAGAACACGATGACAACACAATGCTTCGAAGTCCGATTTTTGAATTATTTTATTAGTTTTCTTATAATTAATTAAAATATGAAAATAATAACACCCTAATAGCGTTAATATAGCCATTAAAATATTAGTTATAATTTAATTGTTACAAAAAAAAAAAAAAAAAAAAAAAAAATTACAAGTCCATTTCCTTTTGACATAAAAATAAATACATTTAATTAAACGTGAATATTAAAAACTATAAAAAGTTAAATGATGCATTTCACAAAAATTGACATCATTGTCACTTTAAAAATTTTATGCACATTGATAAGAGCTCTATGATTCATCAAAAAGTTTAAAACATGATATATAAAAAGTTTTTTTTAATCTTATAATTATTTTTCTTTCGTTTTGCGCGCGCGCTTTTTATTTCCTAATTCAAAATTATTAAAAAAAAAAAAAAAAAACTTTTTCGATAGTGTTTGTAAGTAGGAATTGACTTTAAAAATTTTCTTTTATATTACTTGTTTTTTTTTTTTTTTTTAACAAATAGTTACTTACTGAATCTGATTTTTTACAGAGAATAAAATAAAGTATCTGTTAGCAGTGAAATTTAAGTTTATGATAAATTGAAAAAATTATTTTATATAATTTCGTCAATACTTTGAAAATTAAATTCAAAATACAATCTAAAGATATTTTCGTAAATGTTTAAAAGTTTTTTTTCTTTGATTGGCAATGTTGAGTTCAAATAACGAAATAACTACAATTTCTGAAATATACCCTTTATTAAGTAAATGAGAACAATATTTTCATTTTGCAATAAAAACCACCATAAAATAGGTATAGAATCATAAAATATAGGAATGAAAATTGCGAACTATACGGTGTAAGTTTAGGAAATTCTCATTGTTTGTTATTTTTTATGTTTAAATATCTTATAGGCTTTCAAAGTTTTATTTTATTTTATTTTAGCAGTTCGTTTTTAAAATAAATGATGTATTTATGCTGCAAGTGTTTAGAATAAAATATTTTTCAAAATTTAGCTTATCATTAACCAAAGAAAACAAAACATGTAAATTTTATTGCTTGTATTATAAAATCTAATTTTTTAATCCAAACCTATTTCTTCCTGTAAGATTATTACTGAGATACTTTACGAAATATTATTCTTATCGTTTTTTTTTTTTTTTTTTTTTTTTAATATTAGAATGCAAGGATCCTAGAAAATAAATTATAAAGTTCATTAAATATGTCAAAGCGTAAGAGTTTCTATATGATATTTTGATTTCATACAAGTTTTGCTCTATATAAAGTAAAAGGTTAAAGTACATCAAGTTTCAAGACTAAGTAAAGTACATCAAGTTTCAAGACTAAGTAAAGTACATCAAGTTTCAATTTGCACGATAAATTTTAGTTTTCACGATAAGATATATTAGAAACGCCTAAAAGTCAGTTTTAAACTGAAAGGGACGTATTGTTTATGCTTAAACTTTAAACTACTTAAATTTAGTCATTACTTAAGTTTATAAAACAAAAGTAAAATAAAATAAATTAATTAAAAAATATTTTTTCAACATATATATATATGTACATTAAATGACAAAATTCAATTTGCATAAAATAGGCCCTTAAAGCAGCACTGAATTTATATACAAAAAGATAAATTTAAATTGATAATTTAATTAAATTAAATTCTCTATTTTCATAAAGTGTTTTAAACCGGATCTCCAATTTTACCAACTTTAACTTTTTCAGGTGGTGAGTTTTTTCTATTTTCTTCTAGCACGTTCGAGTAGGGGTATGTCCTTGCTAGCATTTCATTTGATCAATTCATATAGACAATTTCTTAAATTTTTATATAAACTCACAATTTAAAGTCTTTTTTATCAGTTACTGGACTTAAACTTAAATATATATATATATATAATAATGTTTATTAAATAAATCATATTTCAGTTGTTATAAATTCAAGTTTTCCATAATATTCTGTTTGAAATATAATTTTGAGTGTGCTAGCTTGGCATATCTTCAGAAACTTGTTATTATTACATAGTTTTTAAATGACTGTGTTCCCACCTGCTGATGAAGAAAACACAGCATTATTGAAATTTTGGCTTGAATAGTGTTTAAATTAAACCCTTTTCTTGTTTATTAACACTGTTAATAAACAAGTTGTTAATTAACTGCTTTTAATTAACTGTTAATTAACACTATTTACTTATACTTCTTATGTATATGCAATATTAAAAATATTTAATTTTATAAGAACATCATTATAAATATATTATATTGTATGTGAATCACATAAGTATTACGTGAATTACACCTCGAAAAATTCATTCAACTGATTTCAAGTTATAACGTTGTTACACAGACGACAAATTTTACAACACAAATAGTGGTAAAAGTATATTTTAAAGTATTCATTAATGTAACATCAAGTGAAAATTTTAAAACTCCATGCGTTAACATCAGTTATTATTTTTGTTTTCCCGAATCGTAATTATTTATTTAAAAAAAAAAAAAAAAAAAGACACAAATATTGCAGTCATTCGGTGACAAATTTTAAATCGTCGTAATTTTAATACATTTGCTGATATCACATGGGAGTTTATCTGATAACGATAACAGAAATCACATTTTACGCATTATGAATACAGATTTGGTTATTTTTAGTTAAGATATACAATATATAATAATAAGTTTGGTTAAATAGAATCTCATATTGCATTAAGTTGTAAAAACACTTAAAAAAGAAATAAATATACATAAAAATATCAAACCTTTATATATTTTTATTTATTAAAAAGTCTTTTCCTAAGTACGTTTAAGCATCATTTGAAATTTTTTCTTTTACTAACTGTTTGAAGGTCTTTTTTTTTTTTTTATGAGTAAAAGAAAAGGAATAAATTAATAACTATGGTATACTGCACTGCATTTTGCCTAAGCGACATTTATATTGATACCCCATTATTTGTTTTTGGAAGCTAATTTTTGTGAGCAAAAGTGAAAGAATAAGTAAATATGTTTAATTGCCCTACTGTTTGCTTAAGCAACATTTGTACTATTGTAATACTATTTTTGATTTTTTAAGTTAATTTATTGAGAGTTAAAAGGAAATAAATATATTTTACTGCATTACTTACTGCCTACACAACACTGATGCATGTTTTATACTACTGCTAGTTTTTAAAAAAAAATTTAAGGTTTTTTTTTTTTTTTTAGTTTTTTTTTTTAAGTTTTTTTTTTTTTTTTTTTTTGTAGTGATTAAAAGTGAATGAATAATAATAATAATAATAATAATAATAATAATAATAATACTAACATTGTACTAATTAAGAAACCTTTGTATTACCTTATTACTTCTTTTTAAGTCAATTATTTAATAAGTAGGAAATAAAAGAATAAACAAATAAATATATTGCACTGCTCACAATGATACACAAAAAGCAAGTGCTGAAAATGATAAAATTTTGAGTTTTACTTTTTGAAACGTACCTCATACTTCTCCTGATAACTTATTGTCAATTTATAATTATCATGCAACTAAACTAAAATATTGCAGAAACAAAACTATATTTATTTGCTTGAAGTTTTGACTGATAATACCTAAACAAGTTTTCTTTTTGTAAGATAAAAATACATATAACTAATGCATTTAAAAAAATTTACCCCCCCCCCCAAAAAAAAAAAAAAAAAAAAAAATGTATTTTTTTCTCATGAGAAGAATTTTGTATTTTTATTTTGCGTAAAAAACAACATTTTTGTAATAAAGAAAAGTTACTACGTTATTTGAACAGATACAGTTCATTGAATAAAAGCAAAGAAATAGTAGAAATAAATATCGTGTGTTAACATAAGAAGTAAATGTTTGAATTAACACAGTTTTGTTAATATTGAGCTCTACAAAATTTCATTTAAATAAAAATAAATTAATGTTAAAACTTTTTTTTTTTTTTTAATAAGACTTTTAATTTTTTCACCGTCATGTATTTGTCTCTAATTATTAAAAATATTTGTATTAAATTTGTTTAGCCAAAACACAGAAGTTATTTTGTAAAAAACGAGATGTAAAAAATATACAAAAGTCACCAATTTTAATTTCTGTTTGCATTAAAAAACTTATAAAAGTATTGAGTATTATTTATTTAAAAGTATAATTTAGTTAGTTAAAAAGATATTAAATTAAATTGAATAAGCTACACGTATTTAGGAGCTTCACATAATAACGTCTAAATGTATTTATTTTCAAATTAAGGAAACAATTTGGAAATCGCAATGAGTTTTGTAAAACTAATTGAATAATATTTTTCAAAGCATATACATTTTTTTATTATTAAAATTTTCCTTTTTATTATAAGAGTTACTAGTTGATTTCAAAGAGGTGAGAAATGAAATAAAATTTCACATAAATTCAATTTTCTGGTAGCTTTATTATCTATCTAGCTAATCTTCTTAAAAGGAAAAGCATTACGCTTTTCTAAATAAATTATCAAATTATAAAATCGTATAAATTAAAGTTGAAAAATCCAATCATATTGAGTGTAATAATTTTAATTGAATCACAAAATCAGAATTATTCAAACTCACAAAAAACGATTCAAACATTAATTATAAAAACAGACATTAAAATTACAATTTAAAAAGAATATATTTAAAAAATAATAATAATATGTACTTATAAAAATATTTTAAAATTCAATTTCGTGTAAATTTATTTTGAAAATATGTTATTAATTTGAAAGGAAAAATTTGTATAAACAGTATTGATCTTAAAATTTGTATCGTTTAAAATGATTTGATTATATAAAATAAAATTTTTCTAATAGAAAATGATAGCATCATATAGTTGTAGAAAAATACACTTAAAATGTGGTAGTACTGGATTAGGATGCAAAAGCTAACACCATAAATATCGAAGACATTTACTTAATATATATATATATATATATATATATATATGTTATGAATTTACGAAAAAGACACTTTTAACATGATTTAGTTTCACATAATGCGCAGCTTTGCGTTCAACGCATAGCTGCACATTATGTGAAACTAAATCATGTTGATTTCCTGATGATACCCTGTTGATGAGGACAAAAAGCTTTGAAATGAATTTTATTATAAACGTCTCTTTTAATTAAATATATTTTTAAAACTTTTACGTATTTTTAAAAGTGTCTTTTTCATAAATTTAGAATGATACACATGTTTTAAAATATCTCTATATAAGATATGTCTTCTCTTATATTTGTTATGTTCATCGTATTTATAAATAGTTTCTGATTGTTGAGTATTCTTTTTTATCGATGTTGTTGGATATATTACTATTCATAATTCACGTGAATGGGTTAAATTATTCCGTATATCGTGAGTATATAATGTATTTTTAATCTACTGTTCATGATTTTATTTATACAATTTTTTGAATGTAAATTGACATTGATGATATGTTTCTCTTGTGTGCTAAATTTTATGTTTTATAGTTACATTTGAATACGTTAATATATATATATTAAATATACTCATTCAGAACAGAAATATATATATTATATATATATATATGTATATATTATGAATACCTTTTCAGACATTGGATATGAAAAAATAATATCACATGGAGAAGAGGAACAATTTCAAAAAGAAGAAAAATTATTAAAAATCCTATAAAATGTAAACGTACAACAAAACTATACATACGTCTTCAGGGTTCCTGATGTTGTATGCTCAACATCAAAATTTCTGTTGCACTGTATGGATTTGCCAAGAATTTACAGTACATAAGGTTCTATTTGTAACAAATGCGACATAACAAATAAAAACCAAATGAAAGTATAAAAAAAAAAAAAAAAAAAACTGAATATTCTACAAAATGAAGAATAACATCGATATATATATATATATATATATATATATACATATATATGTGTGTATGTAAGTATCAGAAATATAGATATTAATTAAGTGACAAAAACAAAATTGTGTATAAGAACTATCAGGATTATTTTTCGTTTCCACAACAATTCTGAAAATTGTTGATAAAAAACTTAAAATACAATATTTCTCATGCACAAACACACTTGTTTTCTTTAACACTAATGATCAAATACAAATATTAAAATTAGTAAAAAGTATATGATGATAGTAGATGAAAGGTATGGAAAAATACTATTTATCCCACAAGCTCACACATTCACTTATTTCCTTACTTACCTGCAAACATAAATGTTAAGTAGATTAAATCATTAAATATATTTTTGTCAAAGAAAATAAACATAATCTTTACTGAGAATTTTGAAAAAGCGAAATTTCCTTTATTATATTCTCTCAATAAACGTATACTGAAAGATGGATTTTATGCAGAGAGATGTAGAGTTTCGACTATGTTAACAAACATGAAATCTCAATTAATGCATTTAAACGACAACCCAATTATCTGGATAATTATTTTTTGTATAATTTCTACAATAAAAAAAAAAAAAAATACTTATTATATTTATATAAAACTAAGCTAAATTTGATATATATTAATTGGAGTAAAATTTGTCAAAATAATAATAATAATAATAATAATTAAACAAATAATTAAATAATAAATAATTTGAGAAATCTCCTTCTTTTTTAAGTATTATTTTTTAATAAATATTAAAAAAATGATTTAAATAAACTGCTTGACAAAGCAACTTTACATTAAATCGATTTCTTAAAATGAGATTTAAAAAAAAAAAAAAAAAAAAAAACTTTTGAAAAAAGATATATATATGTGTATGTGTGTAATATTATAATAAAGCTATAGTAAAAATAATTTGAAAGTTAATTAAAAAAAAATTTATTCATTGCGAGGAATTCATAAATATGTCATTAAGAGTACTAACAAGGACTTTTTTATACTATCGAATTATAATTGATACCTTTGATTCTACTGACATTAAAGTATTTTAAACGTAGTAAAATTTTAGAACTAAGCAAAAAATAAATAAATAAATGCAAATAATTTCTTATGTACTAATAAATAAAAAGCTATATTATTTCTGATAAAAAATATTTCCAGCACTTCCTTTATAATATAAGACAAACTTTAGTCAATTAATCAACTGAAAAAAAAGTTTAATTACATATTTTGTATTTACGAATTCGATAACGTAAATGTAGGATTTACAATGTATTTTTAAATTTTAAAAGAAAGGACAAAAAGTGCAAATGCATTTAATTATTTATTAATTCCGCGTTTTTTTTTTTTTTTTTTTTTTTTTTTTTTTTTAATAGAATAAACAACACAAAATTCAAATATCTTGAAATATATAATATTTATATGTTTTTTGCTTCTTTAGAAAAATTACAAAAAATAAAATTAGCAAAATACATCAACATTTTAAACTTTAATAAACAGTCAAATAACAATGCCGTAGCTTGTTTATTTAAGAGCTAATTACAATTTAATAATGCACATTTATCTTATTTTAAGTATTTAAATGTTCTACTAATTGATCTCTTAATAATTTTAATAATACTCTTTTTATTTTTCTTTTAGTTTGTGTTTACGAAAGCAACAATAAATACCCTGTTTATTCAAAATCTTGAAATCATATGAGTAATCAAATAAAAATTCTACTCATTAATTTTAATTAATAATGAATGACACTAATTCCTTGGGTACTTGCTTTGACTTCAGTTACCATCTAATAGAGAAGCAGCAAGAAAAAAATCAACACATAATTAAAATAGATAACAAATCTTAAAAGATAAAATATTCGATTAGCGCTGACATTTCACATTGTGTAACGATTAATTAATCAAGTTCCTACGTGCTTTAAGTGGCTCTCGGATGCACTCTTTAAGGAATTAACTCGAGATAAAATAAAGAAAATTATTGAACTAAAGAAACGATTTATACATTTATTTTTCTGTTGAATAGTTTATATCTATTTATTTATCTTGTTAAAATAAAACTTCCAAGGATATTTATTTTTTTTATCTTGTCATTGCTAGAAATTATAAAGCACGGTGATATTTAAATTAAAAATATTGCAATTAAATATTAAAGCAATAATTCAAATTATAATTTAAATCCCGGTTATCACTCTTTTTTTTTTTTTTTTTTTTTTTTTTTTTGTATTATTGTATTAAACTTTCTGTTTGAGTATTTATAAAACCTTTTTTGGTATTAATATAATTAATTTTTAAACATTGATTTTTGCTAAAAAATAAAATAAATAAATAAAGAAAAAGAAAGAAAAAATTTCCTGTCTTTTCTCTCTTTTTCATCGTTTTTCACGGGGTTTTTACGGACTAACTTTTTTCCATGACTTATCCAACATTATATTCATACAATAAATTTTCATTTAATCATTTCTAGAAATTTACTACAGAAGATTACCTGCATGAGGATCGTGGTGGGATAGTCACGGAAAAATACGAATACAGTAGGCACCCTGTAATATTTCAAATTTTTAATATCATAAAAAAATTTAAATGTACTTTTTCAAATAATTCAAATGTTAAATCAATTAAATACAGACATGATTAATATTCTAGATTCGTAAGCTGTTAAAATTAATCTTATAAAGTTATGTAGATAATTTAATGACCACTTAGTTGTAATCAATAGCTTTGGAATTTAATTCGAATTTTCATTATTTTAGATGGTTCTTCCCAGATATTTGGGAGCTATAGAATAATTATTTTTATTTGCATTATAAAAATGGTGAAACAAGTATGCGACTGCTGTACACCAGAAAAAAAAAAAAAAAAAAAAAAAAAGAAAAGAAAAGAAAAGAAAAGAAAGAAGAAGAAGAAAAAAAACAAAAATCTGCCACTGACATCTAGAAATTAATTTCCTTCTCTAGAACAAACAGTTCCATGTCACCCTTATAAATTCTACAATAGTTTCCTTTGCTACAAAGTTCTGGAATAATTTACCCTTTCACGGGCAATGTAATTAAGCTCATATAAAATCAAGAGCTACCAGAATTTGAGGACAGTAGTAGAAGGAATATATATATATATATATATATATATATATATATATATATATATATATATATATATATATATATATATATATATATATATATATATATATATATATATATGTGTGTGTGTGTGTGGCTTAGTTAAAAAGTTAAAACTTTACAAAAACTCTCCGAGATGAGTTTTTGTAGTTGGGAATAAAAATTAGGAGGCATAAAATATATCCTATTACCCCTGAAAACGTTAAAAGAGAACACAAGAGGCGAGTTTTAATTATTATAACTTTAGTTAATAAATCAATTCTAAAAAACAAGCGAGAATTTCGCGCAATTCAAAGGATTCGTAATATAATGTACCGTTTCACCATCTAGAAAACTATAGATTAGAAATTCTCGATCATTTCGTCTATTCAGTTCATTTACCTTATTCGCATAACTCGGAAATCTATATATTTCTAGTTTAATAATTCAGAAAACGACAACATGTTCTTTCTGTATTAAAGCGGTGTAATTTTTCCTTCAGTATGAAATGTACAGGAAAAAACAAAAGGATGTTGTATGATGAACAATAAGAACTTTCTAAAAAAGTGCTGTAAATTGTAAGTACACTCTACGATTGCTTCAGATAAATATAATTAAATTAAATCCTGGAAAGAAAAATGTAGATGAAAGTGTAGCAATAAACAAGTTTTCAAACATTTCATATGTGTAACTGTCTTCAACCTATATTTTTAAATTAATTTAGAAAAATGTTAAAGGTTTAAAGGCACAAAGTAGGAATTCATTGTTTCTTTTTGAAAATTGTAGATGCAAAATATTCTTTTTGAATAATCTTAAAAGCTTCAAATGCTTATTAAAATGTCGAACTGAATTTTCTGTTTCTGCTTTAATATTTTAATTAAATTGGTATTTTCTTATGTTGTTACCATTCCACGTATACGTTTTTGAATCTTCTATGTTTTCAAAAGTATATTCTAAAAAAACAGCAATTCTTGTCAGTCATAAGTAAGTTCATGTTTTACAACAAAGCAAATAAATGACAATTTTTGTCATAATAATTAGTTAAAAATAAAGTACCTCACATACAGTGTTCCACAATTATGCATACTAAACAATTTTGCAAAGTAATATCAAGATTTTTGTTCTAATTTTATTACATTAACTTATAAATACAGAAGAATTTGTTTAAAATGAAATGATATATAATCGAAGATATTTCTTATTTTTTAAGATTTTAAATTTTAATTAAAAATATATTTTGGGAATTTTTTTAAATTATTGCAGTTCTTCCATTTATTTTTAAAAAAAAAAAAAAAAAAAAATAATATATAAATAATAATCTGGTGTGTAACTCACACGACTTTCTCTTATCCTGTATTTCAATGGGTACATGACACTTTGGTCCCAAGGAAATTTTGGTCCTGCTGTTTTCGTCCCGCTGTTTTGATCCGGCCATTTTGATCCCGATATCAGGAATAATCAATGTATTACAGAAAAAAAAAGTGAAATTCTTTTTTCATAGTTCGAATTCTTGTCATTTGACTTGAAAACGTGGGGGTAAGAAAAGTCAAAATTATTATTATTATTATTATTATTATTATTTTGCAACAGAAAGTTGCAGTAACAAATATAACTGAAAAAAAGTCTAAAATTTTGAGATTTGGATTTTTTCTTTGTACGATAGAGGAAAAAGGATAGCAAATACATGAGGGAACTTCGAGTAAAACAGAACTTAGACGAATGTTTACAGTTGGAGGTTTAAATATCTACAACCTTTGTTGAAAATGATGTAACTATAAGACACATGGAACAGAAAATTTATTACTTCGGATCGAATTTTGAATGATAAAGGGTATTAATTATCAGCGAATATCTAAACTTTGTTAATTTATCTAAGTCCCCAAAATTTCAGTTTAAATAAAATACAAGGTTTTTAATACAAAACACTGTAATTATCACATTAATTATCATATTCAAATTTAGAATGTTCGAAAACAAAATTTGTAGGAAATCGATGCTCTATCCAGGCATCCCCTAAATGTTAGAGTTTAATAATGAAAGAAGATATGAAGAACCTAAATAATGATCGAGGGATTTAATTTGTATAGATCTGCTAATCCTGAGTCATTTTATTCTCTGTCAATCCGGATATGTTTGCGAAACACAGAAAATAGTTATATATCACACAGAATTGGAAAGGCATTTTTCTTCCATTATAATCCCTTAGAATATTGTTTAAGAAAATTTCAATTAAAAGCCCCTCCCTCGCCCTCCCTTTTTTTTTTCATATGCGTTGAAACACAAACAATGAAATTCCTTTTTATTGTCTATGGTAGAAACAAGTGTGAAATGAATTCCAAGATGCTACAGAGATTTCAGTGTGGGCATTGTTTTTAGTCATAGAGACATATCAGATATATATATATATATATATTTTAAACAACGTAAGATTAAACTGAAAATATAAAAAATTGTGCATCAAAATTTTCTAAACCTTGATGCTTGTAATGCGCACAATTGATTAAATATTGGACTACTTACAATTTTTTCATTTTTAAAATATGAAAGAAAAGTAATTTATATACATATATACATTGTTAACATAATTAAATATCACGGACAAACAAACGTGCATTTTATTATTATTATTAACATAACACAGATTTTGAAATAAATTCCTCTCAGATTAACTATAAAAATTAAATCACAACCAAATCGAATGAAACGTACCTCTACCTCTCATACACACACACACATATATATATTTTATTTATGAATGAATTCATATATAAATTCAAAAACATCATAAATGATTACAAGCTTGTACTTATGAAGAAGAGTCTATGATAGGAGCAGGTCAATAATTAGTTCTTTGAAAGAAATAGCATTCTGTCACTAAAAGAAAATTATATTTAATATCCTAAGGTTTTCTTTCTTTTTATTATTCCTTTTTTTTTTTTTTTTTTTTTTTTTTTTCAACAAAATTTTTCTGTGTTTTATTATTTTTAAATTAATTCAGACTTTATTAATAAATATATTCAAATGGGGATTCTTTTTTAATAAGAAAGTACTGTTGTTATTGATAAATATACTTTTAAAATCAGAAAATTTTGTCACTGATAGTAAATTAAAAACCAAATTACAATTAAAGTAAGTTAAATAGAAATGAAATGAAACAAATCTCATTAAAAAAAAAAAAAAAAAAAAAGAAAGAAAGAAAGAAAGAAAGTGTAATTGCATAAAAAATAAATAAATAAATAAAATTTTTAAATATAGCAAATGTTCGTAAAAAATGAATAAAAAAAAAAAAAAAAAAAAATTCTCTGAATCTCAATAGCTAGGGAGTAATGAGATAGTAAAGTTCAATCTACTTTAAAAATAAATTAAAACAGGTTTAGGAACAGTTTTCCTTCACATATAATGACCCTCCCCCCCCCCCCCCTTAACCGCATTTCAATTATAGTGACTGCATTTATTATTATTATAATTATTATAAGTATTTTTTTTTTTTTTTTTTTTAAGGTTGTTATTAATCTTCCTTCATACTTGTCAGTATTGATCGAATTTTTCAAGTGGTAGCCTAAAACGAACTTCAAAATACCAACTTTTAAATTATGCTGGTACAGATATATAAAGAGATCAACTGCTAAAAATTGGATTTTCGTATTTAGAGCTCCTCAAACCATGATATTATACAAAAAACCATAATTAAAAGTATCAAAGAATACTTTATTTATAGTTTAGATATAAAAAAAAATATTTTCCTTCTTGAGCAGTGTTCGTCGACATAGTAAAATTTAGCAAAGCATTTCCATCAATTGCATTCAATGTAGAAAAGAACATTTAGCATAATTTTGGGTAACCCTGTATATTGTCTATAAACTACATTCCCATCACACTGTGTACAGAAATTTAGTTTTATATGAAAAACACTTAACACAAAAAGAAATAAACTTCCAGCAATTTCCAAGTATAGGTCCATTATAACAAATACTGTGGGTAGCCCTGTAAACAATTGATGAACGATTTCCATATCACAATATACACAAAACATGCTTTTATGCATTTAAAAGAAGAAAAAAAAAAGAAAGAATGCGTTTATTTCAATTTCCATAGGTCAGCCTACAGGTATTACACTATACTTACTAGAAATTACCCCATAATCATAATGTATTTGATTTCTCTTGAATATCCCTGCCCACGAACTATTTGCTTGATCTCAATGTAAAGTTTAATGTAGCATCACTATATCATACAGGTTTAGAATACCAAATATAGACTTCCTGCTATTGTTTGTTTAGGTGATATGCTGATAACAGACTCACACACAGACACACACACAGACAGATACAAACACAGACCAACCACTTAAAGCATGTTTTTAGGAATCAATGGACCACAAAACGTGTAATTATAACAAAAACTCAGTTTCGAAAATTTAACTTATAAACAATACTTTCTCTATCATATATATGAGCAAGAGAAAGTAAAAAGGTAAATTAATTGATATTTTACTTTTAATAATATATCTTCAGTTAAAAAAAAAAAAAAAAAAAAAATTCTAATTCAAGTTCTTAAGATCTGCGCTTCTGTGCATACAATTTATTTGTTATGTTAGTTCTGTTTCATTTGCTTGAGTTTGCCCTTGTTATGCATAGATTATAAATCTTATATAATATAATATAATATAATATAATAGATAGATAAATATAAAGATAGAGATAGAGATATAGGTAGATAGATAGATTTTGTGGATAATAATCAAAGGAGTATTGTGAGATTATTCATAACTTTAATAGAACTATTACTGGTTATATCAATATTTTTGCTCACTGCGGGTAATGATAGCATTTCATCATGTGTTTTCCCGCATTCTGCAATCATTGTAACAATATATATATTGTTGCAATTATATACATATATATATATATATATATATATATATTGTAACAATTTTTAACAATTAGTATATATATATATAGAGAGAGAGAGTGAGAGAGAGAGAGTGAGAGAGAGAGAGAGAGAGATAATGATTGCATAAATATCCCCATTAATTGTTAAAAATATGGTATATAAGCATTATAATGCATTTTTACAACATATATACGATAGCACATACGATGTACAATATCCGTACGATGTTAAAAATCCTTTTATCTTAAGACTAAACTAAAAAACGGATATTTTTATCTAGAACTTTAGTAAAAGGCGTTCCTTTCTGTTATGATTCTAATTAAGAATAGTAGATGTATTTTAATAACCGAAATATTAACCGAAGTTACATTTTAAAGTCTAAAATTCTACTTTGATACTTGAAAAAAAAAAATCCACTCTTAAAGTGGATAAACAGGAATTGCACTGATATTTTTCTGTTATGAATATAAGAACAAAAATATATTAATAAAAAAATAAAAAAAAAAACAATTAATGATCAATTTTATTTATAAAAAGTACATTTAAATATGTATTCTAAAACATCTATTGAAATTCTGTTTTTAATACACTATTTTAAACAAACAATTAAATAAAAAATGCATTTATTAAAAACAAATCAAATGCATTAGTAGTTTTCTGTTGTCAAGATGCCGCCAAAAAGAATATTTTGATTAATTAAAACTATATATTGAATATACTATATTAATATTAAATATACTATATTAATATTGAATATACTATGGTTTTTTATTACTTTCTTTCAAAGATTTTCAACGTCAGTATATGAATTCTAGTAACTTTCATAAACTAAACGATATATTTATTTAATTAATATAATACGAATACAAGTGTATTATTACCTGACATGAATTTTTTTCCGCTTAAAATTCCAGTAGAACAAATACTTAAACCTTTTCAGTTGTATATTATCCATCGTTTATACATTAACAGAACAATATCTCAGTTTTTGTTGTAATATGAACACTTAACACATGTATGTGTGACTATTTATATACTTTATGATATATTAAAATAAATACTTTATGCAATGTATATTCAATACAAGTGTAGTGATGTAGGATGACAATAGTTCTGTTTGAATTCTCATAAAATTTTTAATTTTCGTAGTAGTGTACGTAATTTGTGTAGAAAATAGTGTCGGAATTTCTTCTAGGATATCAAAATAATTTTTTCAAAAATAATTTCATTAGAAATATTATTAAACTAAAAATAGTTCCCGCCCCTCCTCCCACTGTTTAGTTTAATAGATTTCCGAGATCTAACTATACTAAAATATATTTACAAAAGGAATTTTATTTTAAAAATGGGAAAACGTCATTGTAAGTAAATAAATATCCAGACAGAGACATATAGTATGGGATAGATAGATAGATAGATAAATAGATAGATAGATAGATAGATAGATAGATAGATAGATAGAGAGAGAGAGAGAGAGAGAGAGAGAATAATTCAATAGATTAATACTTATCACTTATTTCACATAGCAATGAATTTATCGTTCATGATACTGTTATGATATCTTTAATTTTGAATTATTCATACTAACAGAATTCATCTGAAAAATTTATTTGTAAAAATAAGTCTGAAAATGAAAACGTATTGGTATAAATTAAATTTGCCAAAAGTGTCAGTGTGATATCAAAATATCATTTCTTTTATCATAAATATCAATATGTTTCTTGGATTTAAGTTAAGAAATATTTAAGTTAAGAAACAAAATTATAGCCCAAAGCGTTTTCAACTAATTTAAATTTATTTAGATATGGAAGAGGAATGTTACAAACCTTCCCAAATTTTAATGGCGATATCAAAATCATGTATACATCTATACACTTTCGTACAGTTATAAAATTTTTAAGAATAATACTAGAAATCAATTACCAAAATAAATGAAGCTAGACTTTATGAAATATTTATTTATTTATTTATTTATTGTATGTAAACCTTATTCTTAGAAAGAATAGAATTTTTTTTTTACATATTGAAGGTAGTGTTTTAATGTAGATAATCATTCATTAAAATTTAATTTAATTACTTAATGTATAACAACACAAATATGCCAAATATTAACATATTTGAAGCAAAGGGAATAAGTCAGTAAAATAATATATTATTTAAATAATTTTTCCCATTAAAACTGGAATATTAAAAATGAAACATTTCCCTTATATATTTTTGTTTTTCTTCAAAACAATTTCTTTTCTTCTTGTGTCATAAATATGGTTAAAAAAAAAAAAAAAACTTTTAAAATTTAAACATAGTCCAATGGTTATTTATGAAATAAGTATAAATTGATATTATTATTTTTCATAAACTAAAAATTCTAGAAATGTTATGTTTTTGAATTATTTGAAATAAATTAGGAAATAGAAAATAAATAAAAAGGCTCAAACTTATTTTTCACCATAAATATTTAAATAGTTGAAAAAAATCTGCATATTCATTATTAGAATTTAAGTTTAAATGTTAATCAACTCAAAAATTGAATAAAAAGATATTTATTTATTTATTTATTTTAATAAAAATTTAAAGAAACATTTTCTAAAAAATGTAAATTCAATGCATAACGTTAATGGAATTTTACAGTCAGCAGCAAAATTATTGAACTTTTCATATATTTATTATATTTCATATTATTTCATATTATATTATTTCATATATATTTTATATATTATTTCATATATTTATCATATATTTAGTTTGATCGCTAATTTATATCATTAACTTACTTTTTTATAAACAGTATAAGTCTAAGATCATGACTCGACAAATATTTACTTAACAAAACAGCATTAGGTGCCCATCTTTTAAGTAGGAATTATTGCTAGTGCTTCGATAATTTTGCTGCCGACTGTAATGTATTTGTATTTTCTCACTTGTTATTATCTTTAATTTGGATAATGTTTATTACAGTACTTCTATAAAACAGTTTCAAAAATAAAACGTATCTACATTAAATGAAAAAGAAAGATAAAAAAAAAAAGCAAAAGAAAGAAAAGAAGAAATTAGACATCATTAATAATTAATAAAAATATTAAAAATTACTCCAGAAACTGAACATAATTAACAACAGTTAACAACATTCCCCTTTCAACCCCCCCCCCCCCCAAATTATTATTCTGTTACTTATTGCCTTGTTTGTTTTTATTTAAAATTTTCATATGAGATAACTTTGTGACACATTTTTGTTTGAGATTTACCATCAATTATTAAAAATATCGCAGCATTTAAATTAGATAATTTTTGTAATTATATAAATGAACTACTTTTCTTGTTGTTGTTGTTTGTTTGTTTTATTTCATTTCATTACCTTTTTCCAATATGAGATACCTTATTTGAAACATTAAATTGTGTTTATAAAAGATATCTTCATTTAACATTTCCTGAAAATAATTTTTGAATAAAAACAAGAGAAAAAAGCAATATAAAATTAAAAAGGGAGAACAAAATTAACAAAAATTTAAACGAAACAAAAAATTCTTTGTAAATTGAAGTGGGAATTTAATAAATATTTTCAAACAAATTTGTTTTGTTAAATAAATAAATAAATAAATAAATAATAAAATATAAAATAAATTGAATTTAAATACTCAGATAACAAAATAATAAATTACTCACCGAATCGATTATTTCCTTCGATGACCTAAAATACAAAAATAAGCCATGTATTATTCTCATAAAACACATTTCAAATAATCACCAAAATAATAACACTAACATTAACACCAACAAACTACACAATCAAAAGCTGTTATTCCAACTGTTAACACTTTCAAACTGAGACTGAAATTTAGTTGAAAAAGAAAAACATTATTTTTTTAACTTAAAAAAAAAAAAAAAAAAAAAAAAAAAATCTACCTCTACCCCTTTACCCTCAAAATGACATTTTCAATGCTGGTCATTCACCTAGGTATAGTAGGCATCTGGTCCCTCATTTTTTCAGGAGTGCTCTCTTTTTCTCTCCGGAGGCACTTTTTAAGGGATCCCTTTCTTTAACCCATCCCCACGCAGGATGTAAAAAACTTCGTTTCCTCTTGACGAAAGAGTTAAAAAAGTGGTGGAGAAAAAAAAAACTGATGGGGTTAGAAAGAGACGAGAAAACTTCAGAACAAAACTGATTGACCAGCAAAGTTTTTTTTTTTTTTTTTTTTTTTTTCAAGTTTTTAATTTACACTTTACTCTAAAAAAATGCCTACATAGGCAAATTTAAATTATAGTTACAAAGTTTCTTAAACACAAAAATAAAAATAAAATAAAAATAAAAACATGTACTATGTAATATTGTCCCACGGATACAAACTCAAGAAAGACACTTGTAAGATTTTTTTTTTTTCTTTTCTTTAGAAACACTGTGAGTCGTATCGCTTGAGGGCAGCTTCCAGATGTAAGAAGAGTGGTTTCCTTAGTAGCATTTTTTTGTACGGAATATTTACTTGAAAAACAATTGCAGAATAGATTTTTTCCTTCTCTGCCTCTCATCTAGAGTTAGTTAAAAAGTGCAAGAAGATACGCAAAATGAAGAACAATAGTGCAATTCTCAACTTTTCATGAAGAGATGAAAGAAATGCATTGCTTCTTGTATCTTATTTCTTTTATTTTTATGGTAAAGAAATATAAGAAACAATGAGCCACTTGCTTTGAAAATCGGCTAAGTCTACTGATTTTGTTTTATTATAAAAATGTAGTAGCGCGTATGCTTATGTTTTAAGTTACATAAATATTTTCTGGAACTTCAACTATTTCTAAACAATTCAATCAATTAAAAGCAAATGAATAAAAAATACGCAATATTTTACTAGAAGAAAATTAAAAGGCAAATAATAGTAATAAAGAAATAGCGATTAGTTTCATTTATAAAGACGAACTTATTACGAGTACTTAACAAAAATATTTTTTTTTTTTTTATAATTTCTAGACAATGTACAGATTTTATTTTAAATTATCTTTTCCTATACTGATTTTTTTTTTTTTTTTTTAAGAATTTATAATTTGAAAAAATTTACGGAATACCATTAAAAATATATAACATTTATTGAATGCATATTTACATATTTCTATCATTAGTGTTCTTTTAAAAAAGCTACAATCGACAGCTTAACGGATGACTGTGGTTATGTGGGATAAAACTGGTTGACTATGCAAGGGTCCTAAGCCTATAGGTGACAGCATAACGGTAGTTGATGACTAATTTAATGCGTTTATAAACACTTGAAACTTTTACAGATATTAATAATATATGTATATACAGCGTGGTCAGAATGAAACTTGACCTGTTCAGAGCGCTCTGTAGCTCTAACTAAAATGCAGATTGAGTTGAAAATTTGTATATAGATATTTCAAAGGATGTGTTCAAAGGGACTGCAAATAAATAAACAAATAGTAAATAAATAAAAATAAAGTAAAATAAATAAGTAAGTAAAATTATATATATACATATATATATATATATATATATATATAATGTTTGATTTTAATAAGGTTTTCATAACTTTTCAGTTTTAATTTTCTCTTTTTTGGTGGTGTTATTGGGGGTAGCTTGTTGTAAATATTTAGCAATTTGCATACAACAAGACAGAAATAACACCTACTTTACATGCAACATTCATTCTGCTCCCTTGAAAACGTAATGAATTTGCATGTTTCCATTTATGGATGTTTTATAGTCGCAATCTTTTTTTAATTTTTCTGTTTTATCTTTTTCAATGTTTCTTGTTTTATCTATTCAATGTTTGAAAAGGTTTTCAATATATATATATATATATATATATATATATATTAATTTCAGATCTGAGGGGATAAATAACTGTGGTCTATTTTAACATTTTCAAACCATACGATATTTAAAACTATTATTCTTATATTTGCAAAGGCTTTTGATGCAACATTTTACAGAGGACAGAATGATTACCCGTTCATTTTCCACTGCTTGGCCGGCCCATTCCCCTGATCTTAATATGTGGAATTTTTTAGTTATGGGGCCCTTTAAAGAGTTTGTATTTTAAAAGGAATGTTGCAACTTTGGCTAACTTGAAGGACCGTATAACGTCACATTTGCATGTGCGGGGGATCAGTGGCAACCAGCTGCAATCAGCTGTTGAACACACTGTTCATCGGCTGCAGATTTTACAAATTGAACAATATAATCTCCATCGATGAACAGTCTGTACCTTGTAACAAATAACAATTAAATCTGTAATAAATAAAGCTGTTTATATTGAAAGTTGTAGCTTGTTTGTATTTTGATGTATGTCCCCTCAGAGTAGAAATTTTTAAAATTCCATAAGAAAAGTAATTTTAGTTAGAAAAAAAAATAAAATTAATTATATTTTACAAATACAATGGTGAATCTTATTCGCCACAGTTGTGAAATTCTTAGTTGTAAAATTTTATTTTCCTATTTAACATTTTTTTAAAAAAACTTGTATCCCTAATTTAAAAATCATACAAAAAAAAAAAAAAAAAAAAAAAAAACTAATATATATATATATATATATATATTAAATCAACTCACACTTCTGAAGAGTTGAATTGATAAATGGTTTAACAGTCAGTTAAATCATTTTTATTAAAAATAAACGTCATAAATATTTTTATATAGTGCATTTTCTTTGCTGATAATACTAAACGACGCAGATAATATATTAAACAGAAAAATAAATTGCACACGAGCTTATGTATAAGGTTTTTAACAATAGCCATATCAGTCTTTTTAGTTCTTTAGTACTGTGCTATGAAAACATAGTTCGAATAAAAGGAAATAATAGTCCTCAAGTTATTTTCTGAAAAGATGTATTTCATGACTGATGAAAGCAATAAGAATAGAAATGAAACTAACTGATAATTGAATAATTCATTAAAAGCAAAAGCAATTTGATGGAATTTTATTTAATACTGTATTTTTAATGAAAAAAAAAGAAATCTTAAATTTAAAACTTTTTCCCCCTTACTACTGAAATAACTTTGGAATGAATTATTGTACGAGAGATAAGATTCGTCAAACATCGGTTTAGGGCAATTCCGCAGCTATGTAAATGAGATGTGACGTTAGGATTTCAACGAACCGTTGCTGGAATTCTATAGCGAGCCCTCAAAAACCCATGTTATCTTCAGCCCGTGGCCAGGCTGGAATGTATTGTTTCGGCATAAACGATACCAGACTTTGGAGAGAGCAAAAAATTAATGAAGTTTAAGAAACGAAAAAGAACGAAACTTCACGGTGTTATCATTCTTCCAGGAATCACGGCTGGAGATAATTTTTTTTTTTTTCCCTTTCCCTTATGTTTTTCTATCTCTCACTCTCTCCCTCTTTTAGTTCATTCTTACTTTCTTTTATGCCGAAAATCTCAATTCCAATTGCAGGTCCTTCTTCCAATCAGAAATTTCCATTTGCTTTGAAAAAGGGAAGTAATGTTCTGTCCACCCCCACCTCCCCCACCCACCCCCCTTTAAATCAGAAGAAAAGGCTAAAGAACAAAAATGAATTCACGGGCGAATGATGAAAATAAGTTGGGATGCGCTAGTGGAAAGGGATGATGCAAAAATTGCAATCAAAGCACCTGTCAATACCAGGGCAAACTTTTAACCGCTGGAGAAGAAATTATGTTTGATTGCTTAAGTAGAAATCTGTGTGCGTATTCAACCATTAAAAAAAAAAAAATCTGGGCTCTTATATTAAAATTTTATTAGAGGCTAAGAAAATGTTAGCGGTTGTCTTAGTGATACAGGTCATTTGGGAAATAGAGAAGGATGAGATAATTAAAAATTTCAATTTTCGTGAAAAATAATATTTTTAAGTTATTATTTTTTTTTTATTTTTTTTTTTTTTTATAGTTTAATGAAATAAAATAATTCCTAGAAGACTTTTATTATGATTAAAGAGATTAATTTTTGATATAAATAATTATCCTGTGAATTCCCTAAGTAACTCTACAGAATTCTATTTCAGTTTCGGTAAAAAGTTATTCGCATTGATTCGAATAATGGTATATTAGCAAATTTCGAATACTTTGATGAAACTCGAGAACTTTTACAGTCCCATTGGAAGTTTTTGAAAAATCCTTTTTAGAATTATAAAAGATTTAAAAAAAAATCAGATGATATTTTAAGTAAATAAATATACATGTGCAGTTATTTAAAGCTGAGAAATAAATTACACCAAATTCTTTCTCAAGTTTAAATTCTTTCTATACGTTTTTGTCACATAATATAAAAAATAGAACTATAGTAAGATTTTTGTAATTTATTAAGATTACAAATAGAACATGAGCTAAAGCAAGCAAATTATTAAGTATTTGGTACATTTATAAATAGTTTATGTGTGTTTTTGCATTAAAGTAATAAACTATTCCAAGTTCTGGAGGGGAAATGGGAAGAGATTTTGTTTTTTCTTTGCCTTTAAAACATTTTTATCTTGCAGTAGAGTAGAGAAAATCATCATAGTTTTTATTTTATTTTTAAATGGTTCTCTACAATTAAACATTTTTATAATAAAAGTTTATAATTTCTAAAAATTCAGGCATAATGCCTCTAGTGGACATCAGCTTCCCCCAGTAAATTTTTACTTAAAATAATAATAATATTAAAAATAATTAATGTTCAAGTTTTTAGTAATAATTCGCGTGGTATGGAGATAATTTAACAAGAATTGTATAAAAACTAGATGCATAGTTAAATACCTTCACATAAAAATATTATTAGCATTTTATTTGTTTATATAGGATTGGATTTCTTATATGGGATCATACCTTAATCAGAGAAGATGATTGAAATTTATTTATTATTGTTGTTGTTGTTGTTGTTTTTGTTGTTGTCGTTAACGTTTTTGTTGTTCAAAAGTTCTTAAAGAAAAGAAAAAAAGAAGTATTTGCTTAAATCCAAATTTTATGTCAATGAATATTATTTATTTATTTATTTGTGTATGTGTTACTTTAAATTTCATGCTGTAAATTTTTATTTTTATTTTTTCAGTTCATATTAGTGTGTTTTTATAAACATTATGCTTAAAAATAAATAAATAAATAAATAAATTTATAAAGGATATCGTATATGTTCCTCAATATGATTATAGAAATACGTGGGCAATATATAATTTTTATTATTTTTCATTGCTTTTTCTTCAAAATATTTAAACTTCTTTTCACCCATTTCTATATTTGTTAACCATTATTATGTATAGTTACATTTTACTGCCCAGTATGTCTTCTGTTATTTAAATGATAGTCAGTAAATTTTTAAAGTTAATACATTTTAAGATAAAACAGTTCTGTAAAGCATTGAACACTCTCAATATTCAAACTATAATTGGTAATTGTTTTTAAAGTTATCCTTTAAAAATATTATTCTTAAATCAAAAGCTTTGCAAGTTTATTTTGATTTCAAAAATAATAATAATAATAATAATAATAATAAAGGAGATAATTTAAAAAAAAAAAAAAAAAAAAAGGAGAGAGAGAGAAAGAAATATTTTAGCATTTATTTTTTTTAAGTTATTATTATTATTTATTTTACATATGTTTATTAAATATGCATACATATGTTTCAGTTTTCTAAAATTACATTTTTAAATATTAGTATAGGTGTGACCTTTCGTAGAATCCCCGATATATATCTAGGAATGAGGTATATTACGTGGACAGAGCTACGCAACATTATTTATTAGCACTTAAATTTGATAAATATAGAAAAAAAAAATTATTGATTTAAATCATGAATATTTAACAAGTGGTAGTATAAAGGCATATTATTATTAAAAATGAATATTTTTAGTTTTTTATACTAATAAGTTGTATGCATAAACTTCACTGAAACAGACATAATATACTTTATTTTTTAAGAAATGAATTTCATAAATGTTATTTCAAAAGAATGTAAAAAAGATTTTTAAGTAAAAACAATTAATATACTATTTTTTTTTTTTTTTAAGATAACAATACCATTGTAGTTAGCATTAGTAACATAAAATAAAGTGTACAAATTAAACGTCAAACTTATGAAACATTTGTATTAGTGTCTAAATATATATTTATAGTGCAAATCCAAAATACAGTGTAAGACACAACGAAATTATTATTTCCCTTCTTACATAATAAAATGGATAGGTCTATGGATTGATCATTTTTCATTTTGCGAATGATCCCCGAATAAATCTATAAAAACAGGAGCATATTCTAATGTTGAACGGAATGCTGGAGAGCATCGGGAGCTGTAAGGATGATAAGAGGCAGAGGAGGGGGTGGAGTCAGGGGGTGGTGCCTGCAGAAAGAGATTGGTCAAAGAGAAAAAGATGCATTCTAGAAATCAGTAGATTTTAAAATTGAAAAAAGAAATAAAAAATGGGAACGAATTGAGGGGACCGATACCAATTGGAATGTTTTCTATGCAGCATGGAGGATGCACGTGGAGGGATGCTGCTGCGACAGAATTCATTTTAAAAGTACTTATCGCGGTGTTTCAGAAGGATGGGAAAGAATTTTCTTTGAGATTAAAAAAGTATTTGCTGAACTTAGAATGTAACAGTCGAGATGTAAATAAATTTTTGTAGTACTTTATTTTCATTGTAACAACTTTTCATATTGTAAGTACCAAAATGTACATATAAAATCGTTTTGTGAAAAAACAAAAATAAAAATAAATCTTCAATATTTTTTTTTTTTTTCTTACCTCCAAATACAAAATTGCAGACTTATTAAAAATTAATAAAACAAAAAATCTTAAAGACTGAAAGATTTTAAAATCTTAAGATTTTTTTTTTTAACTCCAGAGCAGCTATATTTACATGCATAAATTTTATTTTTAAACGTATTTATGTTTGAAAAATAAAAATTGTTTGTGTGCCCTGAACTCTAAGTTTGTTTATCTAAGCAAAGTAAAATTTTCAATTAACATCCAGTGTGTGATGCAAATATGTTCTAGAACATTTTTCTCTTTTGTTTATTTGTTTGTTCAGGAGTTGTATCATGTGTATTTAGTACCTGAACTCACTCTTCTTATTTTTTCTTTCATTCTTTTTTTTTTTTTCTTTTTTTCCCTATCAATACAAGGATCACACTTATAAGGTATATGTAACAAAAATTCATATTAAAATTATTAAAGTCTATTGTAGATAAGCAGATTACCAGAACTGGCAATTTCAAAGAAATTGATAAAAGCTTGATATCTTTTTTTTTTTTTTCATAAAAGTCATTTAAAGTCTTCAGTTAAACATTTTTTTTTTTTTTTTTTTTAAATAAAAAATTACTTTTGGTTCTAGGAATATTATTATCATATTATTATCACTATTATTGCATCAATTATTTAAATTTACTATTCGAATTTCATAATACTATAATAAAATTACAATTGTTCTAGGTATAATACTGATCATATTAACCATATTTAATACTAAGGGCTGTTGTATATATATTTTTTATTACAATGTTACAAAAGTAATATATAATAAATGATATACTCTAGAAAATTCAGAATTTGGAAATGCCTTAAAATTTCACTCTTTTTTCTTTTTCTTTTTTTATTCCCCCTATCTTTTATCTTCTTTCTAGCGCAAAACCTATAGCACAGAGCCTAAATTTAATTACATTTTGACATAAAATTATAGCTGTTAATCTTTGGTGTAAATCGCCAAACAGGTGGCGTTGTTATTCTACGATTTCATCCATTTATGGGAAGGCCTCTATTGTGTATAATTGCACAAAAATTTATATGTGAAAGGGTCATTATGAAATACTATGCTGACTTAATTTGGATGCATATTGACAAACAGTCGCTGCTATACCTCGATTTCTCTCACTTACGGAAAAACCATATCTCAGTTTCGAGCATGTATAGTTACAAAGAACTTGAATTGCCGCAGAGTAATTTTGAAGCGCTATGCTGATTCAATTCGGGTACAAATCAGCCGACCGACAGCTCGTACTGCTATACTCTAATTTCTCCCATTTGCGGGAAGGTTGTGCCTTATAGCTTTTATAGCGTATAAATCCACCAAACTTGATATGTGATATGGCCACTATGGCAAAAATAAATAAATGAATAAATAAATACTGACTTAATTTGTGTGTATATTGGTCGACAGATGGTGCAGCTATTTCTCACCAACTGCGATTTTGCATATAGCAACCATATGCTTAAAAATGCAATAAACTGCATGTGTAAAATCTTTATTGTCAGAAAGCTAGGATTAAATATGTGTTTATGCTAACCAATAGATGGCCCTGTTATACAAAATGATATAGAATAAAACTTTATTATGTTCACAGTCCACTAGTTTTAAAGTCCGTTTTCCCTTTTAGAAAATCCTCAACCGTTAAATTCAATCCCTCCCCCTCAAGTTATGACATACGAAAAATGCATTTACTTCATTTTTTATCAAAATAAAATATAAAAAAAATTAATTTTTGGAAAAATACAATTTTGGGAGAAGAAGAACAAGTTTAACGACTGGGAATTTTCTGAATGAGAAAACGGAAATTTAAAAAGTACATTAGGTAACGAGTAATTTTACATAAACAAAAATTTTCCACAATATAACAAATAAATTTTAATGAGCAAAACATCGTAAAGCGAAAACCAAACCCATAAAATAGCATTGTTTTGACTGGCGGTAATTTTTTCCTGTGTAATTCACTAGTGTAGGTAATATATTTAGCATCTGGTGATACAAGCAAAATTTAGTTTGACCACGGAAATTGTAAGCCCATTACATATTTGTTAATAATCTAAATTTTTCTGTTCATAGAATTAATTGTTTTAATTTCCAGAAATTGTTAAAATGTTTTTTTAAGTTCAAAACAAATTTAAAAATCTCAAAATTAATTGGTATTTACTTTTTATATTGTTCGGCAATTTTAAGATTACTACAAGGGCAAAAATTAGAGAAGAGAAGAAAGAAAAAGAAAAGAGAATAGCCCCTCTTTTATCATAACATTAATCCAAAGTCAAGTTACTTAGAACTGAACGGAAGGAAAATCAATTGCATTGCTCTTAGGTTGTTAAAAAAAAAAAAAAATATATATTACTGTTATTCTATCTTTATTTTCGATTAGGCTAAAAAAAATTGCTTGCACAGCATTAAGGCTTAAAATATTACTTATTTAAAATCTTCAAAGTTATCGTAAGTGAAGATGATAGATTCTTTAGTTTGAATAACTGAAATCGCAAAAAACTGCAACATAAGGGAGAATCCGTCTTATCACTTCAAATCTGATTATCCATTGTCTTTTTCACAAGATACTGGCACACGATCACAAATTTAACTCTCGGCGACTTTAACAAAGATTTTAAACTTAGTTGAGAACACTTTTTTTTTCTCTCTCTCTCTTTTGATTTTGCAAATCCTTGAGCAAAAAGTTTATCTAGGATTTCATTAATGTATTGGATCAGAAAAGTGCAGTCTTTTCTTATTTCATAATTGAATAATCAATTAGATGAACACTATTCTAAGCATTAATTGTTATCAAAGCGTAAAACAAATCGTTCTGAAAAAAACGAATGAAAATTAATTCTCAATTTCAGTTTAAAGCAACTTATTGCATTGAACAAAATAGCTATATATAGGCTAAAGAAATAAAATCACTTAGTTTATTTATTTCCCTGTAAACACTAAGAAATTTGACCTTGCCCATAATAAGTGAAATAATTAAAATAATATACTACTGAATACGTATATATAAAATCCCCTTGTCCTTATTTAGAAGCATGACTCTTGAAAGTTTTAATGGCATAATTTCATGAAATTTTACTAATTTCCCTTTTCTGAAGAGTTTGAGTGACAAACAGTTGAACCCTTTGTGGTCGTTGGTAGTCCCAGTGGGAATTAAAAAAAGAAAGAGAGAGAGAGAGAGAGAGAGAGTGTGTGTTTTTCTGAAATAATACATTATTTCAAAAACAAGAACGAAAAATCATGCAGTATGCATTGATTATTAACACTTTCCAACTGTACATTGTGGTTGTATCATATAACTTTCAATATTCTTTACCAACGTTATCACACAACAGACAGACAGAAGCACTGAAAAGTATACAGATAGACTAATTGGATTTAATATCACTCTTAGACATTGATGGAAAGTGTTAAAAAGGCTTAACGCAAAAGAAAATGCAGCATTTACATTATAATTGCAGTCCTTAATGTATCTGAATATTTTAGAGTAGCCCTGTAAATCTGAAAGTTAATCATATCATATTCTATACAAAACATTATGCTACAATATTAGCAATACATGTAAATTTCTGTATGATTATTACAGTAGAAAGTTATTTAAATGTGATTTTTTAAAATGTCTGTCCTAAAACGCAAAGTATTGTTACTTTTTTGGTTGTCCCTATAAGCAAACTAGCTGTACAGGACCTATTAATGCCATTTTATATAGGTAAAATTCCATAGTGAACTTCACCAATATAAAACATTTTTTTAAAATTCTGAAAATATATACGGACACTGGGGACGGGAAACAGACAGATAGAAAGATAGACAATCGGACAGACAGGTACACAAACTGAAATCATATTCACAATCAAAAATTGTTAGAAAGTGTTAAAAACGCTTAATGTAAACGAAAATACAATTCCAGCAAATTTTTTATTAATAGCTTTTAATGTAACTGAATATTTTTGTGTGGCCCTGTAAATCAATTACTCTTTATACTATATTATATAGAAAACATTCTTTTGTGCATATGCATAACATATTTAAATTTCATTATGCTTTGTGCAAAGTAAAGTTAATAAAATTTGGTTTCTAGAAATACCACTCACAGACAGCAATGCTTTGAAATACTTTTGGGTGTCCCTGTACACAAACCAGCAGAAGTATTTACTCCATTTTCAATAGAATACATCTGATAGTGAACTTGAATATCATATATCAGTTTCAAGAATTTATGGAAGTTAGAGCGTGGACATACAAACAGACGGGCAGACAAACAGACAGACAGATACACAAAATGAAATCGTATTCACACTTAAAAATTGTTAGAAAATGTTAAAAACGCTTAATGTAAACGAAAGTGCAATTCCAGCAAATTTGTATTAATATCTCTTAAAGTAACTAAATATTTGTGTGTGGTCCTGTAAATCTAATACTAATCATACTATATTCTATAGAAAGCACTCTTTGGTGCATATGAATAGCATATTTCAATCTCATTAAGCTGTGTGCAAAGTAAAATTATTAAAATTTGGTTTACAGAAATACTTCTCATAGAACGCAGTGCTTTGGAATACTTTTGAGTATCCCTGTATCCAAACTAGTGCTGGTATTTATTCTATTTTATATAAGAAACATTCGTTAGTGAACTTAAATAACATATTTAAATTTCATTAAGATTTGCGCACAGTAAATGTATTACAATATGGTGTATAAAAATACCTCCCATAGAACACAATGTTTTGGAATACTTTCGGGTGTCCCTGTACACAAACCAATAAAGTTACGCACTCGCATTTTCAACAGGGAACATACGATAGTGAATTTGAATAACATATTTCAATTTCATTAACCTCCATAGAACACAATACTTTAGAATACTTTCGGGTGTCCCTGTACACAAACCAGTAGAGGTACGTACTCCATTTTCAATAGGAAACATCCGATAGTGAACTTGAATAATAAATATCAGTTTCAAGAAGTTCTGAAAATATTTACGGGAGTTAGAGCGCGGACAGATAGACAGACAAACTGAAGTCATTAACACATTTCAGCTTTGTTTTGGAAAGTGTTAAAAAAGTGTTAATCGTATTTAACAATTTTAGTACCATCAGCATATATATATATATATATATATATATATATATATATATATATATATACCATTGGCATCTACCGCATCGATTACTGATGATAAGATTATTTAATGAATATTTAAAATGCTTTTGTTAAATACAGTAACATTTTAGAGAGACGACAAAATGTGGGCCTTATTGTACAAAATAGGAAAATATGCGGACACGAAAGGGTTAACACATTGCGCTTATTTTAACAACGATTTTTGAAACTAAATATCTACTCCTTAATTGATCAGACTGCTGTGCTATTACATATTCTCTATTATACTATCTATTTGGTAATGATTATATAGAAAATGAAAAATCTCCCCATTTTCATCCATAAACGTCTCGATATCATTTTAACTTCAAATAATCCATAAAAAATTATTGTAAAACCGCACATTTCTTTAATGTCTTTACAAACTTTCTTTTACTAAAAATATTTAAATATTTCTTTTAGCAATTCATTAAATTTCAAATTCCTCTCTCTGTATCAGGTGCATGTCAGAAATCAATACCATTGCCCTAATGACATCCCGATATGTAAATATGTGACTGCTCCCTTCGCGACATTGCGAGCTCCAGGTCTTGACTGCAACTCCACTTTACATCTCCCCTAAGAACTCCACCTACTGAATAAAATCGTTTTCGCTCCCTCGCTACTGCATATGCATATGTACCGAAAGGCATTTGAAATTCTCGAATTCTTTTTTCCTACTTTTCAACTCTCTCTTTTAAATTATTTCTTCTCCCAGCATCTATCTCCTTCGGCCTCTTGTACCGTTGTTTGCTTGCTCGTCTGTTTTATCTCTTTTTCTTCTTCTTCTTTTGCCCATTTTATTTTTCAGTTTATTTCAGAATTGGATATATTTTTTCTTTAATTTCTTGCTTTTGCAGATTCGAACTTCTTAGCTTTTCTGCGTGCGTACCCGCAAGCTGTTGTTTCCATGAATGCATATGAGCGATGCTGTTCTCCTTTCAGAATGTCAGCGTGTTAGGGGGAGATTTTCATATCAAATTCAGAATGACTTTTGTAACATCCTTTTTTAAAAATATTTTCTTTCTGCATGTTACTATATATGCCTTTGATGTAATTTTTAAAATGTATAAGCCAGTTCTTCAAATGAATGATTATTATTGCTATTATTCTTACCATTATTTGGTCCTGAATATCTTACTATACAGGAAAAATAAATTGAACATTCGAATTTTAAAATATGTGTGTATAACCCTCCACACACATACTCTTCTAAAAAAGTGCATCACCGAGGATCAGAATTGTGATGGCATATCTCTGGATCATTTTTAGGTGTGAGTCCCGGACCGTTGTCAATTGCCCATAGACAGTGCAGCACTAGTGCGCGTAAAAACCAACTTAACCTCAATCTCAACCTCAACCATAAAAAGTGCTGAAGTACAAATCTTATTTCATTAAATGTCAACATATAATACATAGAAAGATAATACATTTGTATTTCTACAGTACAAATATATTCTGCAACTACAAAAGATCTGTCATAATGCAAACCTTCTGAAGCCATTGTAACCAAAATGTGAATCCAACGTTATCGAAATGCGAAATGAGTTTTCGTGATGACACTATAATGTAGATAAGAATATATGCTAAAATTTTCTATTTATCTTTAGCATTACTAGCATTCTTTTTTTTTAGCCCCTCCACCCCCCCCCTCTTTTTTTAAGAGTAAGTTTTTTCTGATATACATAATGGTTACTATTAAATAAGAAGAAAATTACTATTTAAAAAACATGGTGTTGAATAAATAAATAGGTATTATCAATGACCCAGATAAACAAAAAATTTTGGTCATCATCAATGAGGTTCATCTTAATGTAAGCAGAAAATGACGAATATAATATATTTTAAAATAATATTGCAATAACATTATGTAATTAGGTTTTTAACCCCTTTCAACTGTGAAACACTTTATATCAAAAATGATTATATAATGTCAATTATCAATTATCATTAAGAAAATAACTTCATATTGGAGTTATCAAATTACAACTTTTTTGTGACTTCTTAAATAAGTCATATTTTGTTAACGAAGTGACTTGTGTTTCTGGCGTGACTCTTTACAGATTATGGCGACTTCATACTGGCGGGCTGTATTATTTGTACTCTGATATTGTAATTATACCTTCCTACTCGGCCCAGTCACATATGTGCATGACTAATATTATTTACTCTCCGAAAATACTACTATTTGAAATAAGTTGGAAAGATAAAACATTAAACTGCTTTTTTACAGAAGAATTTGGACGCGGGTGTTCTTTGTTCAGTCAAAAGGTAAAGAATACGATAAACAAATTAATATTCTAATACCTTTTTCATTTCCATTATTTCCTTTTATTCATTTTTTTTTTTTTTTTTTTTTTTTTTTTTTTTTTAGAATAAACTTGAAATTCAAAATAAATAAATATTTCAGTTGATTTTTACTCAGTTTCAAAAAACTTCTTCAAATGAGGGTCATATTTTACTAGAAAGTCATTTAAAAAAAACCATTTACCTTTGACTTTCGCTTATAACTGATCTTCAAAAATTGTGCATTATTTTAAAATATAGCTTTTAAGAATTTTTGAAGATCCCAGATAAGTCAACAATTTTCTTGAAATTATCATCGTTAAAACCCTACTTAAAAAAAAAAAAAAAAAAGTCCGTAGTTAATCGCCATATTTAGGAAATGCTCCCCAATACGAAATAGAAAACGTCAGAAGGGGAAAAAAAGAAACTATCTGAATCGAGACCCACATTTACTTCGCCTTAATGTCGAATCGCTTTCATATTTTGTGCCTGTATATTTTATCGTTCCTTCTACAAGCCATTGGCGGAGACAACTAGATAGATAAAAAAAATAAAATAAAATATAAAATAAAATATAGATAAAAAAAAAAAGAAAGAGAAACATGGAAATTCAACTCCAGAAATAAGAAAAAGGGTTGGTTTTGCCGTGGGTAGACCCTTCCTTTCCTCAAAATATTCCATCCTCTTCCCCTTTTCGAGAAGTGGAAAATCGATTTCAGCGCTGTAGAGGAATTTATTTTTCTATGGATTTTATCTTTTTATTTCTTTGGAATTTTTAAAAGTAAGCATAGGGGGAAGAAAAAGAAAGAAGTATTTGAATTAAAAAGATTGAGAGAGGCAATGGAAAGGGAAAGAGAGTGAAAGCCAGAGAAAGAGAAAGTTAGATGCGTCATCCTTCAGGCTAGTCACATGACAAAATTTTCGGACAATACCCTATTCCGCGGGGAGTATTTTTCTCCTTTTTTTAAAAAATATTTTTCCATTTTCTTTTATACTCTTACACTCAAAGATACGTGTAGCTGAAATAAACAAACAAATAAATAAATAAAATTAATAAAAATATTGCTCTAAATATTATTATATTTTATTTTATTTTTTATAAGTAAGCTCTCTCTCAAGTTATGAATATATTTCATGTTTATTATTTCGTTACATATTCCAAGATACACACTGAAAATTGCAAGTGTATAGAATTTAGAAAATAAACAAATTTTTAATGTGTAAATCCAAACTTTTAAAAAGTACTTCTTTTTAATAAAGTCTTTTCTTCATTCACTGAATATGTTTTTTATCATTTATTTCCATGCACATAACTATTTAAAATTTAAGAAAGAGAGAAAGATTTAAATTCAAAAATGACTTCCATTAAGTGCTTCCTTTTAGTAATGTAAAATTAAACTGTTTATAAACAAAATTGCTTAACTTAAAATAAAATGTAAAAATAAATAAAATTATTTTTTTCATTACCTCAATGCTTAAGTAGTGAGCATGTAAGGCTTTAATATATTGATTAATACCAGTAACAGGTATATTGAGCCATTAAAAAGTATGTAAATAACTATATTTATTTATTTCTGATTAATCTTAGCAAAACATTCCAATTATTTTTTTTTCGCCTCCTTTCATAAAAAATAAAGTGCAACGTTAACAAAACGTATCCACAGATATGTTTATTAGCAAAATTTCTATATACTTATACGAGAGAGCTTAAAAAAGCAGTAAAAGAAAAAATTAGTACGAAATATTAAAAAAAAAAAAAAAAGAGGAAAAGAAAAGAAAAGAAAAAGAATTGGTCAAAATGATTCGACTTCTTGGAATGGAAAAAAATAAAAAAATAAATAAAAATTAAAACGTATCTGCTAGCCCTACTACCACAATTCCAGACGTTCGTGGGGTTAATTTTTAACAAAAACGAACATTCTACTTATGAAAATGATAAAAATTTTCTTACATTATTTCTGAATATAAATGCATTGCCTTTCTATACATGAAAATACGATTACCAAGAATCTAACATTGCTGCACAAAAATCATAAATATGTTCATAATATAAAAATTATTTGCATACTGATAATTGCTAAAAATAAAGTTTAGTTAATATAAGCTAATTCTTGTTTAACTGAGTAAATTTTGATTATATCAAGGACAAATTTAATCAATGTTCAATATGAATCTTAAGAACCAGGAATGTATGTAATAGAGCTTTACGTGCTTTATTACAACATGTGAAAAATCATACTAATCAAAAAGAAATTAGCATATATCAGAAAGTGAAAAATTACTAAAATGAGTGCAATTTACAGTTTTCCCTAGGTTAATGGGACACTCTCTCTATTGCCCCCGGAAAACAAAGCCCATTTTATTCTATATGAAATTTTGTTTATAGAATTACATATCACCTAATATATTTTTTCCAATTGTGTTTTAAATTCAGAAAATTCAAAACCTTTAAATTAATACTAGTTTTGCATTTTTTTTCTTTTTTCAATATTACATTTTTGAGTTTAAATGTAGGAAAAAATTTAAATAAGTGCATTTGTTTCATTTTTCAGCTGTAAAATGAAGTATTAAAATTTAAAAAATTCATTTTTTGTAAAACAAGTGTACTACTTTAAAGGTCGTGAATTTTCCAAATGTAAAAAAAAAAAAAAAAAACTTAAGACTATGAGTAATTTTTAAACAAATTTCTTCGTAGAGTTACGTGGGGTTTGGGTGATTTTAGACTGTTAAATTGTAAGAAGATGAGAGTCTTAATGTGTCATAATGGATGGGTGTTCAATATTTCATAATTGAATTAGTCACTAAATATTGACACATAAAATGTGGAATATTTATCACGACGCTTTATAAGATATGCAAAAATTCGTGGCCCTAACTAAAAATTTAATACTATGTAAAATTTCAATTCTATCATTGATTATTCTCTTGCATTAAACCTTAACCACTAAAATAAGGCATTTGCCTCTATACTGATTTTCAAAAAAGTTTCAACATTCGACTTATTTTTGGCGATTGTGTCCAAAGCCAAAATATATTTCAATAAATGTAAGAAAGAAAGAAGAAATCGAAATGATAAGAAAAGGGAAATGAAGTATTGTAACTCTGTGAAAGTATATAAAACATAAAATATCAAAATGTATTCTTGATAATTCCCTGTTGCTGTTGACGTAAATAACACAAAGGAAAACATACAGCAATGGCATGTTAAGAAATTCAAACTAGTTACTATAGAAAACTTGTAATTAAATGATTTGAATAACATCCATCACTGAAATATAAATCTAAAATTTAACGTAAAAGTTATTTCAAGCACATTGTAATTTTATTTAAGCGAATCCATACTTTCGTAACCTACTAATACGTCGCAGTAAGAAGGAATTCAAAAGGATATAATAAGACTAGAGAAAATCGAGAGGAAAACTAGAGTATTTGCAGTATTCAATAAACATTTAGAAAGCAGAAACAGCAAATTCAAACTTCCATTTTCATTTTAAAATTAAACTAGTACATTGTAGCTACCACAAGATTTTATTCTACGTTTTTCTACATGAATTCAGGCAGTACAAATTATTTATTAAAATTATTTTTCATGATGAATGCATATGATTTTCATCTCAAAGAAGTATAACACTAAATGCCGAATGAAAGTGAATTTTTTCAAACATCTGAGGAAATGTTTTTTTTTCTCCCTCTAATTTTATTTATTTATTTATTTATTATTGTTAAAAATGAAACAAAAAATCTATTATTTTGTTTTAAATTATCACAGATATATCGTTCAACAATTAGTTTTAAAGGTATTGACGAGTTCTTTTGAAAGATATCCATATTAAAAATTTACATATCCTCGGGGGTAAATCCCCCCAGGAGGGGGGAGCGATGCTCTTACATACATACAATCTCCATCGCTAGTTTACTGTTACAATTATCATTACTGCTCATTGTTTTCAAAATCATTTGTTCAAAGTAATTCTTATTATGTACATTTATACGAAATTTTGGCCTTTATTACCATATTAAAAAAGATATAAATTAAATGGCATGATAGCTCCACCTGTTGGGCAATTGATTCCCAAATGTAATCAGCACCAATCTAGGTTAAGGTCGAATCAAATATCATGTTTGTTTATATTTCATCCGTTGGTTGGTAAGACATAGCGTTCACAAAGTTTTAGATACACGTACGCAAGCACACACACAATCAGACAGAGAGACAGATATTTTCTGAAAATGGTCAAATCATGTTCATTACATTTAAAAACGTGTAAATCCAACGAAAACAGAAGGTCGAAAAATTTTACGCTTTGTATACAGACATGGAAGAAAATAAAAATGTAGGTTCTAAATAATAATGATTATGTATTAAAAAAGAGAGAGAGAGAGAGAGAGAGAGAGAGAGAGAGAGAGAATACATATAACAGTTTTTAGGAAATCGCGGTGTCTTTATAGCAACGAAAATCAAGCAGAATATTAATTTTTATCTGAACAGAAAAAGCATACACAAAATACACGACTAAAGCGTATGTATAAAAATAATGCAATGCGCAATGTATAACAGTAAATAATTTTTAAACAAGAAAAACGTATATTTGTTATATATATATATTTATTTATTTATTTATTTATATTTATATTTATACATTTTTTTAAGTTATACTGCTATTTGTATAAGACATTTTACTCTATATTTTACATTTAATAAGTTGCTTGTGAAATAAAATATAAGATAAAAAGCTAATACCACTTAATTTGTAAACATATTTTTCTAACATTAATCTAAGTGCTAATACAAGTCCTGTTTAAGACATAATTGAATTTTTCATGTTTTCTGTGTATGAAATTCTTTATTTTTTTAATTTCGCTCAGACGTCTGAAATATCCTGAAAGATTTTCCTCCGACATTATTGAAGAATTGATTATTGATTCCGACTTTTAATATTGGAAATTATTTAAGATAATTTGGAAAACCACCATTTGGAAAACAGATTATGTTGCACAAATTTATTCTTGAGCCTACAGTCAACTAACAGTTTTCCATAATAATATTTATACCATTTTCAGAAATGTCTTCAGTTCTTATTAAAAATGAAGTCGTTAAAGAAAAATCACTGGAAGAATTTTAACGGATTTTTAATGTATGTTTAAAAGTCTGCTTTTCCAAAATATTTCAAAATACATTAGAAATAATTTTATATTTGACAGAAATAATTTTCAACTGTTTAAGATAATTAGCTAAATCAATAGCTTTGTTTTTTTTTATAAGTTTAATTTGGAGGATGCTGTTTCAAAACTTTTTTTTTTTTAATGTATAAAGTTTTTTAAATACGATTCCTGGAAAAATGAGCAGCAACAAAAAACTTTGGAAATTTTAGAAGATTTAAGACATTAATTTATTTTTAAATAATAATAATAATAATAATGAACATTGTTTTCATTATTGTTATTAAATAAAAATAAATTATGTGACTTTTACTTAAAACATGCTAATTTAAACCACTTTTTCCTAAAGTTCATGAAGATTTTTTTAATGGACAGTATTTTTAGAAAAATCTGCAACAGTGAAAAAACAATCAGAGAATTTTAGCAGATTTTAGATAAATATTTATTTTTAAAATAATAGAACAAATTATTATTGTTATTATTAATGTTCTTATTGTTCTTTTTTTATTATATAATTAATATGTTGTAACAATAGTTTGAAAAGATGAAGAATTAAAAAAAAATAATATTGATAATTATATATGTCAGATTATTAAAATCAAAATAAAGAAATCATTTACTGTATTTGAGAAATTCATAAAGAAACGTATATGGTCGTTTTTTCCTGCAATGTTAATGTCAGATGTCCATATGCATTAGAAAAGTAGGTATCAGAATTCAGAAATTTAATTCATCAAAAATTAGGTATCAGAATATTTATATTGGTATTTTTGTCTATGGCATTACTATGATAAAGTTTGAAAACTTAGTATATAAAAGAATTTCTTCTGAGCTCTCTGTTATAATAAAAGCAAATAATTTTCATATTTTATAATATAAATTAAAATTGCACTTTTATCAAACACATTCGCGCATACCTCCCCCCCCCCTTAAAAAAAAAAGTATATATATATATATATATATATATATGGCAACCGCCCGGATTTTTATTCGATTTGGATTTGGTTTACATGTGGCCAGCACCTTTCACGAATTCCAATTTTCATTATGGTTAAGTTATTTTATCTGCCAATTTCCTTTTATTTTTCTTTCTTTCCTTCCTTTTTTTTTTTTTTTTTTTTTTTTTTTTTTAATGCAAGATTGAAACTAGTGTTGTATATTGCTGAAAAAGCTATACAATATTCGAAATCTTGCATTCATTGTTGACAGTACCGCTAGTTTCCTGATGAGATCGGTACTGGATTTCAGCATTTTTAACTCCATTTTTCCTTCATGCATTCCTTTTTATTTCAATAGTCATTTTGGTTAATTTCTTTCAATTCTTATCTTGTGTTGCATGAATTTACTGGACTAATGGATTATGACAACTAACTCATAGTTTAGGTTTAAGTGATATACGTCATTTCTCTTCTGCGTAAGTACTTTAACATGTTTTTACTATTCAGTGAAATTTACTTAAATGGTAATTGTGACAATAAATTTATACGTAATACATCTAATTATTAAATTCATTGTTGGTATTTTCATCTTTCTCTCATTTGCTGAGTATTGTAAAGGAATTAAATAATTTAATATATATATATATATATATAATAAAAATAAATAAATAAATAAAATAAAATAAAATAAAATAAGAGTTGTTAAACATTGATGGAGAAAAATAAATTTAAATAACTTCATTAACTAGCACTCACGACCAACTATTTTTCAGTGAAATAAATAAAATTAAATAAAAATAAAAATAAGAGAGAGTGATTTACAATTTATAGCTCATCATTCTTTAAAGTTGGAAAGATAAGAGGAAAAAAGATACATGGTAGTGCAAAATATATTACAGAGCTTTATTAAAAGACCCTTCAAACTATTACATTTTCAAATTTGAACATTTTTATGTCTGCGAGTTATCAATAGTATTTATTATTCATATATCGATACATTTATGAATTCTTGTATAGTTTTAAACATAAAAGCTTACAAAATTGGATGTTTAAGAATTTTTCTTTTCAGTTTTCTACAAATTCACATTAGATTTAAGATATAGGGTTACTTAAAGATAACTGTAAGTTCAACAGAACATTTTTCAGCAATGAAAAGTACATTTAACAGATATATTGGTTCTCACAAATGAAAATACTAAAATAGAAATTAATAAACAAACAAATAATAATTTTAAGAAACCAGGACAGCTTAAAAATTTATTTATTTGAACTGATTTTTAAATTCGGAATAAAAAAGTTATACTATTTTTATATAATCGACATTTTTTTTCCCCTTTTGTTAAATAAAAACACTTTTTTAAAACTTGTGTTTTGTAATAATATTAAAAAATAAATAAATAAATAAATAAAAATAAATAAAGTCTATTAATCCCATTTAAATAAAATTAAATAACGTGAAAAAGTCCTAAATTGAATCACCTTATTTTGAACAATCTCCTTAAAATCCCTTTTAAAAAAATTAAAATTAAAAAAATAATAATAATAATACATTACGTGCTTTATTATATTATCACAACTTTAAGTAAGTAAATAAATATATATATATAAACCTCACGAATACAAATTTGAATTTAATCGGAAAAAGTAAACCACAGTTTACATAAAAGCTTTGCTCCACGAAAAATAAGTTTCATCTTTAAGAAAAAAGAAAAAGAACAAAAATGATTTTAAAACTACATAATTTAATCTGTTCTAGCATAATTAAAAAAAAAAAAAAAGTTATATTTCATTGAAATGATCTAATATAATGAATCGCTTCATGCTTGTAGCACACAGAGCCATAACGGAAAATAAGGAATTTAATTTATCTTGTTTTAACACTTGAAAAGAGGAAAAATTTCTCATAAATATCTATTACTATCCGACATCGCAGCATGCAATTTTTCACCTCAAAGGAAAAAAAAAAAATCTCCGAAAATATATTACCACCAACCAAATATTAAATAAACAAATAATCTAGCCTCCCTTTCCCACACTTTAAAGCCAAAAATAAATAATGAAAAGAACCATAACAATTAAGAAAAAAAAAAAAAAAAAATCCCTGATTTTCTCACGCGGTTTATTCCCAAATATAAAAAAAAGCACTTCTAATGCAACGAATAATATACGCTACAGAAATTAACCGCTTTTAAAAAACATCGCTCCGACTTAATCGGTGATGATAGGATTTTCCCCCTTGAGACACTACACCACTCATTAAAGTCACACAATGAGTTTTAATTAGGGCAAAACAGCGCCCTGCCGTTAATTTTAACACCTAGCGCCACTACATAAATGGATTCTAGCGAGACTGTTGAATGCGGGCGAGGCAAAACCAACGATTAACACTCCTTCCTTCCCCTTCTCTCTTACTTCCCCCTTGCATATTTCAATTAGTGCTTTTTTAAGTGTGTTTACTTCAGTTCTTTCGTGCGCCCCTTGTTTTTTTTTTTTTTTTTTATGCTTCTTTTCTCTCTTCTCTCGTGTCCGAGGCGATGTTTAATACCGCAGTTTTAAGTATGTATACATGTGTATATAGGGCAGAATAGAGTTTTTTTTTTTTTTTTTTTTTTTTCTGTTTTCCTGTATTTTTGTAAAGCAATGCCCGCGAGAATTTAAGCGTGAGATTTCATAATGTTTTGATTTTTCTTCTTCTGGTAATTCAGTGTGGTTTCATTTTGTTTATTTTAATTCTAAAAAAAAAAAAGGGATTTTTTTTTTTTTTTTTTCGGATGAGGTTTTTATTTTTCTCCTCTTTGTTTTGTTTGAAAATCGTAAACAATGCTTCCTTTTAAACGCAACATTTTCTTTGGCATTGAAATACATGTGTATTATAAAAAAAAAAAAAAAAAAAAAAAAAAAAAAAAAATCAGGTCATTTAAGTTATTTACGATTATATTATATACTACTTTAACAAAATAATACGTTATATCATATTTTTAAATAGTATATGATATTTTTTTAAGAGACTAAAAAAATAAAATAAAATAAATAAATAAATAAGACAGTATAAAATAATACAAAGTAAACAACAAACGAGATTATTTAAAAATACAAACCAAATGCTCTCTCTCTCTCTCTCTCTCTCTTTCTGTATGTGTATATGAATATATATATTTCTTTTTACTAATGTTCGTTTGGCAACCTGTTTATTTCTACTATCTCAGTAAGTAATGTTTAACATGTGGATTGCTTAAATTACTTATTCCTTGTTTAAATTTTGGTTTTTGTTATTGATTAATTTAATTTCCTATTTTATTTTAATTCACTTTTCTTATTTTTTGTTTCGTTGCAAAATAGAGACTTGAGCTGTATATTTGCTGGAATTAGACAGTTTTACGAAATCTTGCATATTCTGATAGAAATGCAAGTTTCCTGATGAGTACGTTTCTATTTTTCAGCATTTGAAATTCCAATTTTCAATTCATGAATTCCTTTTTTTTTTTTTTTTTTTTTTTCCCTTTTAACGGAACTCTTTGGTGATTTTATCCTTTCTCTTCTCTCTCAAATGTTGACTGTTACTAATAATTCAAAGTTTTTGCAAATTCTCTCATCGTTAGGCTTATGTGTTATGTTAGTGTCATTTTTCTTCTGAGTAAGTACTTTAACTTGTTTTTACTAATCATTGGTACTCAAATTAATTTAATACCGTGACTAATTTTAATCGAAATAAATCTCAATTAAAATTTATTTTATGTTGGTATCTTCATCTATATTTTGTCTGCTGAGTGTTGCAATGGTACTAAATAATTCAAATTATATATATATATATATATATATATATATATATATATATATATATATACTGAAGAATTTATTACCGTTATAAAATTTAGCAATCAATAGACACATGATAGCACCAACAACACACATATAAAATTGATTGTAATTCAATTTATATGTTATCACATATTTTTATATTTTTTAGGATTTAATTACAGTTCCTATTAATATTTAAATCTACTTTAAATTACTTACGCTAAAGTGAACATTTAGAACCATAACACTAAGACTAACTAGGAGAGATATTTATGCGAAATTCATGAAAGTTATCATGCTTAAACCTATATATATATATATATATATATATATATATATATTTTTTTTTTTTTTACTTTCTTCTATATGTAATATAGAGAAAGTATTGGATTCGCGAAAATTTTCGACCTCCGTTTTTTGACGGATCTACACGTTTTGGGATGTCCTGAACACGAATTGATAGTTTTTAAAAAATGTCTGTCTGTCTGTCTGTCTGTGTGTCTGTCTGTCTGTCTGTCTGTCTGTCTGTGTGTCTGTATCATTTTTTTGTGGACGCTGTATCTCACGAACCAATGAATGAAATTTAACCAAACTTGGTATTTAGTTGCACCCTGACATGAACTGGTGCCCATTAGATTTGGGGATCAATAGCTCAACAGGTGGCGCTGTGATCGCATTTTATAGGACAAAATTCCGTATAAATGGGCATAATGAGAGTTATTTTAAACTTGTGATTGTAAAATTAATATGAATTATTGATAATAGTAGTAGTTAACTAGGAAAAAAAATTTGTGCATGGGGGGGCATCGGTACTTCCCCCCCAGGGGGGTTAAATTTTGAAGATGGGTATCATTCGAAAGATCTCGTCAATACCTTTAAAACGAATGGTTGAACCATAAATCTGTGATAATTTAAAACAAAGTTATCGATTTTTTTTACTTTTAACAAAAAAAAAAAAAAAAAACTTAGAAAAAAAATCGTATTTTTTTTTTTTTTTTTTTTTAAACGAAATTTTACCAAACTTGGTATTTAGTTGGTCCCCGACATAAACTGGTGCTGATTATATTTGCGGATCAATAGCTCAACAGGAGGCGCTGTGATAGCATTTTATCTAAATTTTTAACATGGCAGAATAAGACAAAAATTCGTATAAATGTGCATAATAAGAGTTATTTTACACTTGTGATTGTAAAATTAATATGAATTATTGATAATAGTAGTACGTAACTAGGAAAAAATTTTTGTGCATGGGGGGGCATCGCTTCCCCCCTGGGGGGGAAGTACCCTTAAAAAAAACAAGTACCCCTCCAAAAAAAAAAGCCCTTAGAAAAAAAAATTGTATTTTTTTTTTTTATTTTTTTTTTTTTAAATATTGTTACTGATTGAATATGTATAGGAAAATATAGAAGAAAGTCTTGTGGTGGCCACAACATACTAGTTTTTAAGAGGAAATGAGAATAGGACTAAAAAATATGAAAAAAATGATAACTGGAAATGAGAATTTTAATAAGAAATGCTCAAAAATCGAAGTGTTCACCCTTCAGGAAACTTGCACTTCTACGAGCAGAGAAATCGCAAGATTTTGGAAAAGTGTATAGCTAATCCGAGCCAAAAATGCGGTTCAAGTTTCTATCTTGCGACAAAACCAAATTTAAAGAGGAATGAAATAAATTACTAACACAAACCTGCAGTGAATCAGGTTTATATATATGTAAAATCTCAAACAATATTGGATATGAATGCATTTTTATACGTGTGATTGTGTGTCTTTAATAATATTATTTATATAAAGAACCCAAAATAACATTATTTATTTACTTGCGCCAATGAAAGCTATAAAAAAGTATTATTGAATACCATTCCACACTGGATGAAAATGACGTTTTATAATATTTTTTAAACATACATTAAAAAAAAAAAAATTAAAAGCTGTGTATTTTTACAGAACATCCGAAAACACTATAGTTAGTTCGGTGGGATTAACGTCACACTCTTACTGCACTGTGGGTAATAGGCGATGGTCTGTGATTCATCTTTAAAAATGGTCCGGAGACATGCCATCACAATTTTGAACCTCAATGGAGGAGATGGCTCTCCCGCTTCGGTGACCCTCAGATGTATAATTTGGATGGGAACATGAAGAACATTGCGACCACGACGGATTTTGCGTGCACCAGCCACCACCAATGTACACGACAGTCTTCGGCCGGCTCGAGTATCAAAACCGCAATCTACGAACAACACTATAAAACACATATATATAAATATCTGCTGATGAACAATTTTCAATATCTAAAAATATTCTCATGTGCGAATCCACATGGTGAACATGATCTCATTTATAAGAAACTGATATATGATTTAAAAGAGTGCACCGCCATATGATTTAAAACCACCGCTTAATAAAATCAACATCGCCCGTTATTAAACTAAAAAAAAAAAAAAAAAAAAAAAATGTCTTCAACAACAAAAATGCCATTTATCCAGGCTAAGAAAATTTTTATTTAAACTGTGACTTTTTATTTTTGAAATAAAAAAGAAAAGAAAATTCAGCAATCTCTCTGTTATCTGCTTTGTAAAAAAGTTTACATTTAGTACATACTTATAAATTAAACACGCCCCATCACTTATTTTTTAGTAACAATTTCAAGGAACGTATTCTTCAAAGCGCGTTAATAAGTTACAAATTTGATTTGGTATATAGATATTTTTAAATTTTAATTATTAAAAGAGAATTTTTAGTTCTTATTTTGCAATAACTAAAAAGCAGGAGTTTTAAATGGAAAGATTTTAAATTTAAAAGAAAAGCGTGAACTTTTAGCAAAGTGATGATGATTTTCCTCAAAGAAAAGCATATCGAAACTTGAGATGTGTTTAATTTATTTATTTTGAAGCAACAATTAATTAATTTTCTGACAATATTTAATTAATACTGTTTATTAATTCCATTATTTTATACCTTTTGAAATTTCTTTCCAAATTCAGTGAAGTAATACCTTTTTCTTGAGTGCAGGAACGTTCGCCGCATATAAAAATCAGCCGCTTTATAAAATCATTTAGCTTACAAAAATAATGATTGGTAGTCACATAAACTATTTGAAGAGTCGAAAAAAGCACAAATACTCGCAATAAGTATTACACATAGCATCTGAATGATTTTAGATGAGTATATCTGTGATGAAAATAGATAATTACTATTTCGATTTTTGTTACAAGTGCATTATTCTTATATATATATATATATATATACATACATTGCATGTATGTCTCTTCCTCTATTATATATACCAGTCATATCTTTTTTTTTTTTTTTTTTTTTTTTTTTAAGAAATGAAAAAAAACAAATAATAATAATAATAACAATAATAATGCGCATAGCTACTAAAATCATAGCCTCCTAAACTAGATGCCTTCCGCGTGGCTCGGAAACTTGGAAACAGTTCAAGCGGTAGACAGCGCCACCTGGTGCAGATTACGCGACTTTTTCATTTAACTGTCGCCAATAATTTTATGAAGTGGTATATGATATATATAATCGACGTTTCTTCTATTCTATTCGCTTTTTATGTATATTCAAAGCCCACTTTTTAAAATTTTTGGTGGCTGTTAAATAAAAAAATCGCGCAATCTGTACCAGATGGCGATGTCTACCGCTTGAACTGTTGCCAAGTTTCCGAGCCACGCGGAAGGCATCAAGTTTAGGAGGCTATGGTAAAATACTCCTTGAGAGATTTTGAACTAACCACATCGTTTGGAAAAGGAAAACAAAAAAGAGGAAGGGGGCGAAAATGTAGAAAAAAAGAACTTGAATAAAAAATATCACTAGTCAAGAAAAAAAAAAAAATATATATATATATATATATATATATATATAAATACATGATACCGGTCAAAAAATACACCAAATTTATAAAAAAGCCAAAAGTATCAAAAGAGTAGTTGTAGGAATCATCGGACAGGCCTTGTAAGGCTTTGCCGCTTACCATTTATTACTAGACTTATAAAATACATTAGTTGAAACAAGAAAAATAAATGTATTATATTTTTTAAATAATAGCGTGATGATTACAATTAATTTTTAATTGGTATATTTATTGCATGAATGTCTCTTTCTCATTAATATCTGTATACATATACGCACACACAAGCTATCACTTATAAAAGTTATAACATATTTTTTTTTGTTTTTGTGATTTTTCGCAAAAAATAGCGGTCTTTTTAAATAATATTAATTACTGTCCTTAATAATACTACTAATAATAATAATTACAATAATAAATGTTTTGTGTGCATGATTTTTAATTAAGTAGCTTGTACTTGTAATATTTTATATAGGTACATAAAGTCAGAAATGTCTGATTAAAATTGCTTTTGCATTTCATTAAACATATCTGTATCCGAGTCCCCCCCCCCCTTCCCCACCACTAGTCCCAATATCAGTGCTGATTCTTTTGGATTACCATTTGTTAACCAAACTTCATCATGAGCTTTCTGTGTTATTAGAAAACCAGAGAATCAGGCAAAAGGGAGAGACCAGCTGAACTTGAGGCCTTATTTTAGGATGCTCAACACGAAAGGGGTAAAAGGGGTAACCCCACACGTGCCCGGAAACTAAAGGGTTATAGACCTTAACCCCTTTTTAAACAGTTAAGTAACTATACAATAGCGTTACGGATGTTGCTGACTCAATTTTAACAATGAGCGCGAAAGTTGAAAATTTCAAACGGTAAAAATTATTAAAATATCAAAGAAAGTGAAGTTTGTTATTTGGCGTTTGTGTGTATGTTAATTTTGGGGGACTGCATATACACATACAAACATATAAGAACATTTTTTCCCCCAAAGTTTATCGAGAAAGATAGTACATTTCTTAGTTTCTTCATGACAAGGTTGGAAAAAATCCGGACTTTTTTATCAAAAAAATCTCAGCCTAGTGGGTTTTTTCGGGATCTATAAATTTTTTTTTTTCGGGAGTTTTATCAGAATCTTTTTGGTTTAATCAGGGTTTTCTAAGTTTTTTCTGGGTTTATTCAAGCTTTTTCTTCGTTTTTATTCCCCCCCCCCGTCCCCCTCAAAAATAAATAAATAAATAAATAAAATAAAATAAATAAATAAATAAAAATAAAAAATTCAAAAAATTCTCTTTAAATTATAAGTTTCTTTTGTTTTGTTTTTCATTAAATTATTTATGCTTTAAATATTCTGTTTATCTTTATCTATTCTTTACAAAAAAAAACTGGATTTAGATAATTATTTTGTGTTGCTTTATTCAATTTTTCGTATTTAATGAATTTTCATAAGATATTTTGTATTATTATTAGTATTTCAGGGTATTAGTCTTTTCAAATATTTTTTAAATTTGAATTTTATTTATTTATATTTTACACACCTTGAGCTTTAATTTCTTCCTTTCTCTCTTTTTCTTTTTCTTTTTTCTTTCTTTCTTTTCTTTTTCTTTTTTTTTTTTTTTAAATATTGACTAATAACTTTTTTTTTTTTCATTGTGTTTTAATGAGATAATATAAATTATTTTTCAAGGAGTTTTTTCAAGGTTTTGTTCTGTAGGGATATTTGAACACCTACAATATATGTATACTAGCAGACTTCGCCCGCTTCTTTGGTCATCATTTTTAAATGAATCACTATTGTTAATGAATTCTCAAAACTGCATTAATTTTTATCATGCGGAAAAAAAAATCATTGGAAAACATGTTGCATTGGGTCCCCGCTGCCTTCGGCAGCGCAAGCCATTGTGCGCTGCGCGCGCGCATGTATGTCCGACACTCTTAATGAATCACTATATTATCTTAAGGGGAAAACTTAAATAAAAAAAAAAAAAAATCTTCTCCCATAGGTGGAATAACGGTCCGTGCCCCCACTGCATGCGGCAGAGTATGCAGTCACGCATGTTCCTTCACCTACCGTTCCCGCCCCTCCTAATTATTTTAGACTTTAAAAAATACTCGCAATCGTTCTCTCGGGCTTTTCAACCTAATAATACTAATTTCCAACATTCTATCTGAATTTCTTTATTTTTAACCCTGCACCCCCCCCCCCCTCCCGCCCCTTGTAATAATTCTGTACTTTTCAAAATATCCGTAATCGATTTATCGGGCCTCGTAACCTAACAACACTAATTTTCAGTGCTCTAACTTTTATTTATATACCAGTCTATCCTAATAAATTTACAAATTCGAAAATATTCGCAATCGATTTGTAGGTATCAAAAACCTCTATGTACCAATTTTGAGTGACCTAACTCAATTTTTATTTTATTTTTTGCCCCTCCGATCCCCCTTCCCACCCCTCTTAATAACTTTACAAATTCGAAAATATCCGCAATCCATTTGTCGGTATCAAAAACCTCTGAGTACCAATTTTGAACGGTCTAGCTCTATTTTTTTATTTATTTATTTATTTATTTATTTATTTATTTATTTTTTGCCCCTACTTTGCCTCTCCTTTTTTGACCCGCCTAATAACTTTACATTTTAGAAAATATCCTCATTCGACTTGCAGGCCTCTAAAACCAATCTCTACCAATTTTGAACGGTCTAACTGTATTTTTATTTTTTAGCCCTATAGCCCACCCCCTTTCCCGCCCCACCTGGGACAAATTTCTAAAATTAAAGAAATTAGTTTTTATGTATTTGTGGAAGCTATATTTTAGAGCAAAAATCTCACATATATCTTTTTTCTGTTTGCGATATAAAGGATTATTTTAAATCACGTTTTGCCCTCTCTTCCCCCCTTTCGGGGGCTGAATTTCTAAAATTCCAGAAATTAGTTTTTAGATATTCGTGTTATCTATAATATTTTAGAGCAAAAATCTTACGGATATCTGTTTTTTTTTTTTCTTTGAGATATGAAGGTTTTATGAAATCACATTTTGCCCCCTACTCCCCCATGGGGGGCGAATTTCGCAAAATCGCTTCTTAGGGGGTGCTTACACTATATGTTCTATAATCTGACCCAGTTTCGAGTCAGTGGTTCCAGTAGATTTTGCTGTGCGTTGATGAGTGCTTTTTTTTTTTTTTTTTTTCTTTTTTTCAGAAACTTTTGAAAATGGAATTTCTTTACTAAAGTAAGAAATGTGCGATAGTAATTCAAAAACTTCCAACATTCTACAAGCGACATTATAAAAGATTTGATCATAATAAATCTATTTTTATTTGTAAAACCCCTCAAAACTTTTACCTGTCTTTATACTTTCATTAAAACAAACGTGCTTTTTTACAACCTTCTAAAAATTAGGAACGGCCGAAATGTATATAAAATTTCGAATCCTTTAATTAAACCCCAGCTGCCCGATGTGAAAATTTTAAACTCTGATATACTCATTAAATATACTTTTCTCCATGTTGTTAATTTCAAACTCCGTAGATCACAAGCCATAAGGCCATAAATATAGACCCCAAAACTTTTTTTCTACATTAGTAGTCTTCTTATATAATCATACCGTTAATAATTGAGAGTGGACATGGCCAAAATTACTCTATCCCGTTGGGTCGAATTTTACCGAAGTGTATCAGATTTTTATCTGACATATGGAGACCACTTCTAATGATACGTGGGAAGAAACTTTTTCGGAACATAGACAAGATTCGAGCCCAAAAAATCCATTAACTTAATATGAAATCTTCCAAAGCGTAAACCGCAACAAATAACATACATTAAACCATAGACAAGAAGAGCAATTGATCGGCAGTCGGCAGCGCCACCTGACGTATTGAGATTTTTATTGTTTAGTCGATATTCTTGAAAGTTTCGGTTTTTGGGGGTTGGATCACCAATATGACTACGCCTGCGCCATGTATCGACTTGAAAAGCCATGTGTTTGACTGTCATGAAATTAATTGAGACAGTCTAAGATTAATATAATAAACGTAAAATTGATTTTTAAAGACGAACTTCTTCCTTATCTTTTTTTTTAGCTTAAACGTTTAGTTTTACTTTTCATATTCCTTTTTCTTTCTTTCTTTTTTCTTAAAACTTTCTTTTCTGTTTAAAATTGAAAATCTGAGGTAGTTTCATTCATTCATTGATTTATTTTCTGAAGGATATTGATAGACAGGCAGTTTTTTTTTTTTTTTTTTTCTTTTTCAGGATTTAATATATTCACTGTAGCAATAAATTGAAAAAAAATAATGCGAAAAAAATAGTACCAGAATATTCTTTTAAGAATGTTTCACATTTAGATAGACGTAAATTTATATAAGTTTTATCTATAATTCCTCGTTAGAGTTGTAATAATAATAATAATAATAATAAATGTTTTTATATGAAATGACATGAAGTATAATTTATAATTTAAAGCAAATAATAAATTGATTTCGATTTCAGTGTATGTCCCACCAATCTTGCAAGTGAACTTGGAGGACTCCATTTTAGAAACAAAAGGGGAATGGAAAAAGATATGAAATATATAGTCAATAATTTACAGTAAATACTTACTTAAAACTATAACTGATCGTTAATTATCACCTTTCCTCTATATTTTAACTTTTACCACATAGTATTTTTACATCAAGAAAGCCAAAAAAATATCAAGGTTTCAAAAATAATAACGCAAGCTAAGCGCAACATACATTTATTTGCAGCTTTCTTATGCTCATAATTGTTAACTTTAACCGTTTTGACTACCGGGAAATTTCAGTAGAAACTCTTATTTTATTCAATTAGTGAAAATTATTAAAGAAATATATATAAACTTCTACTGAAATTTTCCAGTGCCAAAAATGGCTTAAATTGGCAACTATGTTTGTGCATAAAAATTAAGACTGGGCATATATGTAGTCATTCAATCTACTCCAGTCTACCAATCTACCAATCAAATTCCCAAATTATCAATAAAAATTCATATACGACATCATCTCATCCACTGGTAGATGATCTACAAAAACTGTAAGATAAAATCAAGAAACACCATTGGAAGTAAGAGTTACAGTTACTAAATAATTCTACAAGGATATTTCTGATCTTACCCCTCTTATTCGGCCTGAACTTTAAGGTCTCTACTTTCTACTATACTACAACTTCGATGTTAAGTGTTAAATCCTATGATAAAATAAATGATAAATTAATCACAGTTATAAATATGTTAGTTGAATAATTTCCATTCCCTTTTTAACGAAACTCAATAAGACGATTTTAAACCTTCACAAATAAAGTCGTTACACATATACTATTCTATTTTTATAAAAAAAAAAAATAGACAATTCAACTTTCAAACAATGGAGAAAACTTCTTTTTCTTTTCTTTACTTTTCAAAGGTAAAAAAAAATAAATAAAATAAAATAAAATAAAATAAAATAAATAGTAATAAACTACAAAACTTTGCGAAGAAATATTATTTTTAAACTTTTACGTATGAAATCCCTTATATATAAAATCCCTTAACCAGTTTAAAGTTTTATTCTTAGTTTTTCAATAGTTTCTGAATTTGTTTGCGGATAAAAGCGCAGAGATACATTTTGTTGTTATTCTTGTTTCTAACCAGACACACAGCAGCTAAAAATTGAAAAAAATTGGAAATATGTGTTTTTCTGAAAATGGAGAAATACACTTCAATTTTACTTGAAGAGACTTTGAACCTTTCTCTATGGATAAAACTATTCAACACTTTTTTTTATTTCCAACATTCCTACCTTTTTCACAATTAGAATTTTCCTGTTTATCGAGATTAGGGCCTGATTAGCCAAAAGGCTTGGGAAGCAAGAACTGCCTCTCTAAAATTTAAAGGGGCCCCAAAATGACCAATGCCTCAAATTTCTAGCAACAATTTTTCATATTGTCAGAAAAAGAAAAAGAATTACGGGAAAAATTGCTTGAATAAGAGAAAATACACATTATTTTGGAAAAGTTCAGGCAATAAAAAGTATCACTCACCGAGGGAAAATGAAGATGATGAATTGGAACTTTGAAATTAATACCATGTAAAGCACTGGATTTCGACAATTCTTTCGGCTTAATATCATTTACCTGATTACAAAAAAAAAAAAAAAAAAAAAAGTAAGCATGAGTACAGTATGAAAACAGAAAATATTGCTGCACTCATGCTTACTCTTTTTTATCTGATTGAATCTTATACCAAATAATTTCAATCTGAAACGTTATTGCCGAATAGTTTCTGCTTTTCATGATCTTATTTTGCAGATAAATATAGCCTGCAATATTATTACATAATAATACATATAGGAGGGAAAGGAACTTAAATTTGAATTCTGATAAATAACTTCTTGTAATTAAATTCATAGCATTAATTTCTTAATCTACGTACTAGAGTCGTGCATCGGGTCAGGTACCCGCGGGTCGGGTGCAGGTCGAATTAGCTTTAATTTTTGACCCGTGGGTAAAACCGCGGTTTTGCATCTACTCACATTTTTTTTTCTTCCAAAAATTTTTATGTTTCTTTTTTATGAATGTATTCTTTTGAATGCAGAGATTGCATAACATTATTTTCCTTCATAGCAGTTTAAAGTAACATGATTCATAACATAAATTAAATTTGTAAAGAATAAATCAATAAATATTAATACGTATCAATTAAAACGTTATATGAGAAAATTATTTGCCTTTCAAAGTATATTTGCTTCAGGTTGCGGGTCAGAAGCTGCGGGTTCGGGTCGGGTTGCAGGTCTAAAGGTCTTCCTGTGGGTCGGGTGCGGGTGAAGTTTTCTCGACCCGTGGAGGGCTGTACTACATACAGAGAACTTGGAAATTTTCTCGCAAATGAAATAGAAGCCCCGGAATGATATTGAATTTTCCCTAACTTCAGAAATTAATCGGGCCCTGAATGAGATATGAGTTTAATGAAATTAAATTACCATTTTTTGTCATACACCTAAAGCCATAGGCAAGGCAGAATAGAGGAGTTCAAAATCTCCTAAAATTTTGCAGATTTGTCAAAAATTTGTGAGTTATGCTTCATTTTTAACACTGAACATTATGTTCTAAGATTTGAATCCCATCTGGAAAATATTCCTAGCTATGTCCTTGCATACACCAAACGGTGACTCAGTTTTCAAGAATAAAAAAAATCAGAGGAATTTACAATTTCATCATCATTTGAATCTTGATTTTATCTATATTTTTATCTATATTTTATTCAATTTTAGAACGAGTTAATTTTTTATCCATAATAAACAAATCGTGAGTATTACACTTTTTATTTTTTTAAATAGGCAGATTTAAATTTAATTAAAAATTTATTCCATAATGTACCTAAACAGATATTGATACTATTTCATTATTTAATGTAATTAATTTTAGTTTATGATTTAACCCAAAAGAAGCTAAATTTGTATTCTAAAATTAACAAAACAATTATATATATATATTGCACATTTCTCACTTTATATAAGTCATTAAGGCGATTCATTTAATTCCAGGATGAAGAATAATAAATTAAATTTATTATTAAAATGTATATACAGGGGGATTCCGAGGTCATGGGACAAGCTTGGAGGGAAGTAGAAAACATAACAAGGATTACGAATTGTACAGGAACCGATGTCCCCAAACGTCATTTTAACCCTTTAAAAACCGGGTCATATTGCGTGGATATGGACGTGGCTCTCCAAAGTTTATTATTTATTTATTTATTTATTTATTTTAGAATTTTAACATGCTAATGTTTGCATAAATAAATAAATTCTGTTTTTATCTATGTATTTTATCGCAGTGATTGCAATAATACAGACATTGTGTATGATTTTGAGAAATAATGAAGCATGCAAGATTTTAAAATTTACACAGTAGACGAAATTAGTAGTACACAGTAGCCCGAAACATGCAGTTCTTAAAGGGTTAAAATGATGTTTCTGGATGTGAGTTCCTATAAAATTCTGAATCCTTGTGATGTTGTCTACCTCCCCTCTAAGTTTGTACCATAACCTCAGAAAGACCCTGTATACTTACAGTACATTTTATTAATTTAGTTTGTAACTCGTTATAAATTGTTTAAATTTATGTAATGAAAAAATAATGAAACATAAAAAATCTTTAAAAATTATTATTATTTCGCATTTAAGGTTAAGATCTTAATTATTTAAATGTTAAACCAGGGCTTGCCAACCCGCGACCTGCGGGCCCTGCGCATGTGGCCCGCCGTGCAAGGTTCTGCGGCTCGCGACAGAATTCAGAAACTTTCTAATTTGACATCTTTGGTTAAACCATCTAAAATTAATAAATTGTTTTTCACTTTTTAAAAGAAAAAATACCGATTAAGGTAGCTAAAGAAACAAATATTCGAGCTTATTGATGTTAATAAAACACTATATGATCAATAACAGAATCTTACTACAACGCTTATGAATGTTTAATCAGAAGTTTTGACTATTTTATATTTATTCAATAAATAAAAATGTATTTAATACACATATTTTCTGTTTTAAATCCTCACGAGCCCATCAAAAAAGAATGACTATATGATGAAGGTTCATGCATTTATACAATGCGGCCCACCTGCGTAAAATACATTTCCATTGCAGCCCGTCAAGAGTTTTATGTTAGACAGGTCTGATTTAAACAATACAATTTGAAATTAACTAGTAAAAAGAAATATACAACAATAAATCGATGCAATTACTATTATTATTATTGTTGTTGTTGTTGTTATTTAAAATAACTTTACCTGTTAATATTTTTCATTAAAATAAAAAAGTATTTCATTAAAGGTATTTAATTTGGGATAATTCCTAAATACGGCAGCTCAAATAAATATATTTATCTACATTTTTTACTATATATTATTATTATTATTATTATTAAGAAATTGCATACTGAAAGTACATAATAGCAAATTCACACTTTTGTTTCTTACTCATATTTATTCTTTGGTAGAACTTGTAAGGAATATTCTCATGAATACCGCTAATTAGATATTGGTATATTTGTGTTTTAATTAGAAACATGAACATTTGTTATTAAAAATAATAAATAAAACAAATTCAAAGTAATGAAACAGTCTTTGAAAATAAAGGGTACAAAATAATAAAAAGGGTAATTATAAAGAGCAGAAATTGCAGGAAGGGTTATTCTTGTAAAATCTGTCTTTTAAGGCGAAAAAAATATGTGTACTGAGGTTTCTTCTGTGCTAAAACAGAAAGGAAAAAAAAAAAGTATTCTTTTTCAGATGAAAGCTCGAATGAGAAAGAAAAGCAAGCGTTTTAAACTTTAAAATGGGATATTATGGAATTTAAAAATGAAATTAGAAGTTCATGCTATGGCTTTCCTCTCTTGATCATTTTCATCAGAATTACTTTCCATTTTTCTCAAATTCATAATTTGAAGAAAGAGAGAGAGAGAAAAAAAAAAAAGGGGGGGGGGGGGAGGAGAAGGAAAAAAAAAAAAAAAAGATGAGGTCTAAGGATTTTAAAAATTAAGTTAGCTTTTCGGTTGTGAAATATTATTATTATTTTTTTTTTTTTTCATCTGGCACTTACATTTTTAATTAATATTTTGTAAAAATTTATGTCTACTGAATACTTGAATACATGCACATACAAAAATAATATGTTTATTTTAAAACAGGAAAGTCAAAAATTATTATTATTATTATTAAAAGGGGCCAAGTTTTTCTATGGATCTTTTCTTACAGTCGGCAGAAAAATTATTTATCTCTTTTATTCCTATTTAAAAGAGGGGCACCTAATACTGTTTTGTTAAGTAAATAGTATTTGTCGAGTCATGATCTTAGTCTTACGCTGTTTATAAAAGAAAAATAAGTTTTTGATAAAAATTAGCAATCAAACTGAAAAAATATGTAAGAAAAATGTGGATGGTGCTTCAGTAACTTTGCTGCCGACTGTGGAAATAAAAACTCAAACTCAAATAAATCAACTAATATATATATATATATATATATATATATATATATATATATATATATATATATATATATATAGTAACTAAGCAGTAGAGTGTAGGAAAACGAACAATGAAATGCCACCAGGTATATTCAAGAACTAATATGAATAAGTAAATAAATTACTTAAATAACCGTTGACACCTTAAAAAAAAAAAGAAAAGAAAAAAGAAAAAAGGAAAAGGTTTTAATAAACATATGAAAACATTCATTAAACTTACCAAAACAGTATCCCAAGAAAAATATCATATATGACTCCTTTTACTTAGACGTTTGTTTATTGTTACTATTGTCATTGTTTTCTTTTCTTAAAAAATAAAATAAAATAAATATATAATGTTACCGAATAAAAACTTGATTTATTATTAATTTTGATTCCAGAAAAAGGAACTCTTGATTAAACTTTTTAGAATAAGATACATTTTATTAGGAAGTGTTTTTTAATCAAATATTTAATTCTCTGCACGAAAAATAAATTATTTAAATTTTACAAAAGTATTGCTTTTTCAAATCTCTTTCCTCTTATTTAAAAAATAAAGAAAAGAAAAAAAAAATTATGTTTAATAACATTGTTTAAAAATTTATCTATATATTAATTTTCTATTGAACTGATCTTAAACTACGCATCATATTATTTAATCTTATCATTTCGCTTAACAAAGGCTGTTACAACAGCTGTAAGTATACTCGTAATTTTTTTTTTAATATAAGCAAACTTCCTAAGTTCATGAGACTTTTTTCCTTCTTATCCATTACGAAAATTCCACAGGAACGTGCTGGTTCTAGTAACTTTCATTGTTTCAATCTCTCAATTTTCTGCAATCAAGAAATCTTATAAATCACTTCTACGTTTCATAAAAAAAAAAAGGAGGGCGGAAGAAAACTGAGTAAGCATTTTTAGTCTTAAAAACTGCTGTTACAGCTGGTAACGCAGTTATACGCCTGTAATTTAGTCTCCCCCTCTTGATCTTCCTTCCGCCCACCCCCTTATCATTTTTCTCAAGACTAATTCTTTAAGGTGGAAATGAAAAAAATGGACTCAACTCCTGACGTTCATGAACCCAATCATATTTCTATTACCATCGCGTAAGACAAGAAAAGTACCTGATCTAAGATTGATTGGATATTGTTGTTCTTGAAGACTAAGAAATCAGTCTAAGAGAGGGGAGGGGGGTGTAAGGAGTAGAAGGGGAAGAGAGATTTAAGGCCACCTGTTTCTCTACAAAGATTAACGGCTCAAGTTTTAATATAGAAAAAATTTGGAAGCATTGTGACTTCAGCTATAAGTGATTTAAAAAAGATTATCAGTTGGTTATTGGGAGAGAAAAGGTACAGGCTTTAATTCTGCGCAGCGCCATTGTGAGATTTTGAACGTTAGCAAGGAGGGGGGGGGGGAGGAAGGCAGATATTTTCGTAGAAAAATAAAAGCCATTAAAATTTTTCAACGATGTTTGTTTTTTAAATAAAAATGGATGTGCTAATAACAATAGATAATTTAAAGGGACGGGGCATATTATTGTTATTTTTTAAATATAAATAGATCGGTACCAAAAAAAAAAAAAAAAAAAAAATCTTTTTCTAATAAGAAAAGCGTGTTTTGAAGTAAAATGGGATAAATTTTAAAATAAAAGAGTAACTGAATAAAAACGTAACAACTAAACTAAAAGCAATTTTATAGCTAAAATAATAAATAATAAAAGCATTTAATAAAATATTTTATATTCGTTTTACAGTTATTTAAAAATATATCAGTTTAGTGTCAATGAAGACGAAAAAAAAAAAAAAAAAAAGTAGAAAACAGGTGTCACAATCAATAAGTTTGCATATATATATATAATATATATATATAATTTTATTTTTATTTATTTATTTATTTATTTTCAAACACAGACATATATATATATAAATACTTGTGTATGTGTATGTTATTATTATTTTTCTTCTTTTTTACTAATTTGTTGCAATTTTCTGCCTTCAAATTATAGTTATTGGATAATAATTAATTTTCGATTATTAAATTGCTAAACGGCTCAAGTTTTATTATAGAAAAAATTATATATTAATCATAGTTTTGTTTTTTTGAAGGGGAATGTAGAGCCTTCGATAATATCTCCAACAACTAAAAATCTTTCTGAAATTCCATAGAACTTTTGTTTAATTCTATTAAATAAATAAATAAATATATATATATATATATATATATATATATATATATATATAGTAATACAAAAATATCAGTGCATAAAATTTAAAGACGATTCACTTCAACATTAAACCAATTATTTGGATCATAAGCGAAGACCACCCAAATCAAACCACAAAAGAATTAAATAAAAATTGAAATGAATATTGGAATTTGGAAGAAGAATAAAGCATAATTTGCATTCTAACGTTTTCAAGGGCCTGGTAGAATGCAAATATGCTAAAAAATGGATGTTTTTCTGTAACAAAGAAAGCAAAAGCCAAGAATTTCTTTGTTCACAGGCCCGAAACACCCATAGAAAAAAAAAAAAAAAAAAAAAAACGAAGATCGAAATAAAACGCTTACCTAAAAATGATGATCCAAAACCATTTAAAATAAAAATATAATTTTTTTTTTTTTTTTTTTTTTTTTTTTAAATGGAGATTAAAATAAAAATACAAATTACTTTATAAAATATAAAAGAAACTGACACTTGAATAACCTATACATGTAGAAACACCCATATTAAAAAAAAGAAAAGAAAAAGGATTTCAAGTTATTTAACGGCACCAAAATCGAAATAATCAAAAGTCTAATTGTTAACAATCAATTAAAAATCACTTCATAATCGACTGCCAAAACTGAGTTTAAGATCCCGTTCCGTGTCCTAACAACCTTGAGAATTAAGGAAATTTATATCAGTGCTCAGTAATTATTTTACCTTATGGTATACAGTTGGTTCTTTGAGTTTAATTAAATATTATTTTTCGATAAAATTTGTAACTTTTAGTTGGAAGAATGCTAGTATGCAAATTCTAAAATGTTAACACAGGATTGGCATTTCATTAAATTAATTATTATTTTTTCGTTAAAATATCTAATTTTTAACCGAATTTAGCTATTTTTGAACTGAGAACTCATAATCACTATTTTTCGATTGTTTTAAAAATTAAAATCGGTTAAAAATTCGCGATAAAAAAAAAAAAAAAGTTATATAATAATAATAATAATAATAAGCATGCTTTAGAAATTGGAAGATTGGCAGTCCTCAGATTTTAAGATATCAATGTTAAGGAAACTGGGAAAAAAAAAAAAAAAAATTATTTTTTAAAAATCTTTGTAAAATCTTAATTTTCAACTGAATTTAGAGATATTTGAACTGGAACTATTACTATCTATAACCAATTTTTAACTTTTGTCAAAATCGATTTAAAATTAACTGACTTAAGAGAAAAAAATATGTTCTTCTACTCCAATTCAAATACCTATGCCATTTATAACCTAAAATGATTTGGAAAATGGGAAGGTTGACAACGAGCAAATTTTATCTAACTTGGTTTGGGAAATTGGAATATGGCTAGCTCGCAAATTTTAAAATATGTTGACAAAGTGGCGCCGGAGAAATGCATTTTAATTAATTAAGAAAATAAATAAATAAATAAAATAAAATAATATAACTTTCTGCAAAAAATTTAACAAACATAGCTAATAACCTTTCCAATTAAATAAACATTCTAAAAATAAAAATAAATAAATAAAATTGAAATTGGTCTGTAGTATGGAATAAATTTTGCATAAATGCACAAGATTGAGACTACTTTTAACCAATCATTGTGAAATTAAGAATTTTCATTTATAATAGCCAACCAGGAAAAAACGTTTGGTCTGTTATGGTCTAAATTACGTGCATTTTTATAATATAGACAAAAGAATATGGAAAAGAATATAGAAAATATAGACAAAAGTTTTGTGGTGGTCACAATATACTTGTTGGGACTTATTTTTCACTAGCCATATAGCGATAACTGTTTTCGTGCCAACAGTGCATACATAAATTATTATTATTATTATTATCTACATTCTGTGCTCAATTATAATGTAAAAACAACTCGAAAAACTAGTGAATTTCCTCGTGCATTATTTGCTTACTTCTAACCTTACTTCTACATTTTTCATTTATTCAAAAAAAAAAAATAAATAAATAAATAAATAAATAAACAAGTTTTTATTTCATCTTTTAACATTATATGTATTTAAATTATACGTATGCAATTAAAAGTAATTATATAAACTTCTTTTAATGAAATTTAATACATCTGCGCATTTGAGTGTACTCTCATCAAATCGAATATGGTGATTAAGTGGTTAATTACACGTTTAGAATGAACCGAAGTTACAGGAAAGAAAGTTTAATTAAAACCTATTACGTTGAGAAAAAAAAAAAAATAATAATAAATAATAATAAAACCATCAAAAATTCAGTCAAAGACAGAATTTAGTTTAGTATGGAGGACTATTAATTTCAATCTGTAAATTTTATATTTATATTTTATATTTTTTAATTTTAATTTTTTATTTATTTTTTTTTGTCTCATTTCTTGACCGTAAAAGTGAGCCACGTACTGACGTACTTTTTAAAATCACTGAAATGAATTAAAATAAAGTGTTGCCATCTAAATTTTACTTTAGTTAATTTAAAAAAAAATCTAATTGTCGTGTCAAAAAGCTGTTTGCACCACTGGATTAAAAAAATAAATAAATAAATAAATAAAAATAAAAATAAAAATCGCTCTTTCGAATTTGTGACTGATATTTCTAATTTATTTTGGTGTTACACAAAACTTGTCTACAGAAACTCCAGATTGAAACTAATAGTCCTCCGTCCTAAAAATAATATAAAAGTGAACTTTTTTTTTTTTTTTTTTTTTTTTTTTTTTAACCCCAAATTTATTTATTGATATGCAATTGCAACTTTGCGTATAAAAAACCTATTTTTCTAATGTAAGATAAATTATAATTGTATTGTATTATTAAGATATTAATTGCAAATTTTATTTAAAAAAGAAATAATCCGATATCATTAGACATTTACGTACGAAACTGTGATATTATGTAATTAAAATTGTTTCTAATATTTTATAATGCTTTGTTCTTTTTAAACATATAGATAAAATCAAAAATAAATTTCTTTGTTATGTATAATACCAAACATGATAAAATTATTGTTAAAATTTACTATAATTTTTTACTATACTACATTACTATATATATATATATATATGTTAAAATATAAATTTATAAAATAAATAAATAAATAAATAAAAAATAAAATAAAATAAATTTATTTCAAATATATGAAAATAATAAAATAGCTTGGAAAAGGATACTAAGAGTAAGAATGCGATTAAAATTTATATTTCTAGATAAAAATCAGCAATCTACCAATGTAATTAAAAAAAAAATTTTAACTATTAAAATTGTTTACAAAATTATTAATAGCGGTCTGAATTTTATTTTTAAGAGTTTTGTAAATCAGATACAATTATATCGGAAGTTTTGAAAATTGGAGAAATATCAAATAACAAGCTACGTAAATCAGATTTTTAGTTAATTTTTATCATTTAATTAATAAATTGATTTGGTTAAGTAATTATTTAAAAAAAGGACAAAAATGATTTTCCGTCGAGCCGGAGTCGAACCAGCGACCTATGGATATCTGCACTCGTAACACCTACAGTCCACCGCTCTGCCAACTGAGCTATCGACGGACAATGACTCAGTTGTATTTAACTTTTAAGTAGCTCTTTATTTGACCTACATTTTCAAAAGTTCATTTCACCAAGTAGTAAAATGAAATCAGAGCAAGTTTTACAAGTATGCTAGTGCTTCCCCCTGGTGAATAAGCACCCAAAGTAAAGAAATTTTGAAGGATATTTCTGATAGCTGATCTCGCTCCCTTTTTTTAGAGGCGTAGAAATGAGGGAGTGGGAATTTTTGGTAATAATTCCTGAGGCCGAGTATATTCAAAGGGAAATGCTTCAAAGTACCACGAAATTTACTTTTATATACTCAAACTCATAACTACCTTTTCTTTTTTCTTTCTTGAAATTCGTCAAAGCTTCAGAGACCATTTTTTTTTTTTTTTTTTTTTTTTTAATAACACTGCTCTGTATGAAAATCGGCCTAACACTATTTTTGCAAATTCTTATGCAAAATGACCTCTTGAATCCAGAGCCAGATTATCGCACGGGCTCATGGGGCACTGGCCCAGGACCTCCAAATTTAGGGGGCCTCATTTCCAAAAATTGAGAAGTTATGGTACAATTTTTTTTTCATCATATGTCTATTAAAAACTAAAATTGATTAAATTTTTCTTTCTATATTTCATTAGATAGCTTAAGCAATTATTAAATTTTGTAACTAATTTCCTAAACATTGGCTGATCAATGTGCTTCAGTTTTCCATTTGTCTCGAACATAAAACTAATGATTTTGTTATAGGCTGCTAAAAAAATGAGAAAATAGTAGGTATAATTGAAGGAAAAATTTAAAAAAGACTATTTATTTATTTATTTATTTTTGCTTTTGAGAATGGGTCCTTTTGGCGAGCTCTTTAGAGCAGGGTATATCGGCCTCCAAATAGCACCAGTGCCCCGAATCTTCAAAAAGCATAGTCGGGCCCTGCCTGAATCCGAATACGACGCTCATTTTGCCTTATCACCCACAGTTTTTTCGGGGACATTCCCCTATTTTTATCACTTTTCTGCAATTTTATGGCTATAAATTTGATTTGTAGGGAAGGAAAGGATTATTTTAAGAGTTAAATATCTTCTGAGGGGCTACAGAATTGAAAAATTCTAAAACAGGAACATTTGCAGCAAGGGAAAATTTTAGGGGGGGGGGGGGGGATTTTCTGCTGAAATTTTAAATTACAGTTATTATATTTTATTAATCAATTATTATTATCATTTATTATACATTATATTTTAAGTGTTAAAATAATTATTTTCCATTTTCCAAATCAAATTCATTGCCATAAAATTTCCGAAAAGTGGAAAAAATTGAGGAGAGTGTGGCGCCCCGAGAAAACAGTGAGTGATTGGGCAAAATGGGGAGGGGGGGGTCATTTTCTGATTCAGGAGGTCATTTTATACAAGAATCAGCAAAAATAGTATCAGGGTTCATTTTTTTTTTTTATTTTATTTGTTTTCTTTTGTAAAGCAGTGTAATATGAACCGTTTTCATATACAATGAGCATAATATAATAGTGATCGATGCAATTATCAAGATCAATTCCATATAGAATAATTTGTAACGTATGCATTTTTAAGTTACTTAAAAAAAAAAAAAAAAAAGATGACTTGGGTTGTGGGGATTAAGGCTGACTGACTGTACTAGGGTCCTAGACCTGAAGAGGAGTGTCCTTCGTGAGGGTCTTTCTAAGATGTCCTAGCCCATATTTACCCAAGTTTCAGAAAAAAACATAGAAAACTCCGAATGGCTAGCCCGAAGATTGTGACCAGGGCATCTATTCTCCGACCAGACTATACCCCAATTCCTACTGTGGCAAACGTTATTTTGATCACGTGACGTCACATTCCGACTTTTGATTTGACGATTGTCGTTGTTTAAGGACGGTCGCTACAGCAGTTGGATCGGAGAATAGATACCCTGGGATCGAATCCGGCACCTCACGTCTACCAGCTTTGAGCGCAGAACCCCTCGGCCACTGATGGGTCCCGACTTGATAGATGAGTTCAAACGCACTTAGAGAAGAAACTAAATAAAAATTCACTTTAATGAGTTGCATTTCTATTTGTATGATAAAATTCATTTATCATACAAATTATTATTATATTTGTATGATTATTGATATTTTATACAAATTATTATCATACAAATTTTTATATTATAATTTTTATTTTTTTTTATTTATTCATTATTAGGATCTCCTTATATGTCAAAATTCAAGTCTTATATAGTTTATTGTTTCAGGCAATTTGCAGATATTGTTCAATATAGTTAGAACTATATTAATTTAAGACAAAATCCTGTACTTCAATGACGTAATGTCTTTCACACAAGCTTAAGTGTGTTTTTTATTCTTTTTTTATAGTAATTTCCAATTTTTTTTTTTTTTATCAGCTTTTACTGACATTTTTCTCAATTTCAAAAAATGAGCATTCCAAATGTACCACGAAATATATATATATATAATTTAAATACTTCAAACTTTATTTTGAACGTTAATTATGCTCGAAAAAACCAAAATATTCTTAGAATAAAGAAAAAAATCTTTAAGAATAAGCAATAATTTTGGTGTGAATGATTAATCATTTTAGAGGTGCCAGGTTCGATTCCAGGTCGCCCTCGTCGGCCTAGCTGTTCGAAGTTTTCCGTAGTTTTGTCCGAAACTTGTTCAAATATAGAATCTTTAGGAAGACCTCCAAGGCGGGCTCTTCCCCTCAGGTCTAAGACACTAGTATAGTCAATCGCCCTCAATTCTTAACACCAACACCAACCCTAAATATGTCATGAAATTAAAAAAATTAAATTAAATAAATAATTAAAATAAAAGGCGTAAAATAATTGCAACTTTATTTTGAACGTTAATTTTACTGGGAAAAAAAATAATAATAATAAAGAAAGAAAATAAAAAATCTTTGAAATGAAGAAAAATAAAAATTCTTAAGAATAAGTAATCATTTTATTCTAAGAGAATTTATATATGAAAGATAATAAGAATTAAAAGAATTTTTGTTACAGTATATGTTTTGAAACTAGATCAAAAATATTTTTTCATTTGCTATTAAATAACTTAAACAATAAAGCCTATTTAATTTAGGTATTGAACATTGTTGTTTGGTATAGGCAACTCAGGTTAATTCAGTTTCTATCAATCACTAATTCTGTGCACAAGTACAGAAAATTCTTCTCCTTAGAAGGACTCCCTCAGGTTAGACATTCCCCTATAGGTCTAGGAAACTAGTGTACACAAGAACAAAAAATTCTTCATCTGACAGAATGTGAAAGATGAAATGGAAAAGCCTATATACTTTTCAGCTTTGTATCTTCGATTAGAATACTTTCGAAATATTAAATACCTGTAGGCCCTGACTAACGGCAGGGCATACGGGGCAAATGCCCTGGGCCCCCTTCGGGAAGGGGCCCCCTACAGACGTATGCAGAAATTCTGCAACCTAAAGAGCTCTTATGCCACTGCAAGCCCCTCCCCCCCACACACACACAGAATAGGCTTGCCCCGGGGCTCCAGGTAGTCTATGTCGGGCCCTGAATACCTGCTTTTATATTGTAGAACGTGTTAAAAGACTAATGTTAGGTTTTTAATGATTTTCTGATGATTACGATCTTAGTTACATACAACAGAATATTTTCCAATTTTTCCATCATTTGAATTTTCTCCATAAATGAACTCTCTTGCTCTGACTTAAAAAAAAGGGGGGGGGGGAGGGCGAAGGGTTATGAAATACCTTGCTATAGAAAATAAGTCCGTAACAATAAATAAATAAATAAGTTATATCTTCTGAAGTATTTTGGTAGAATTATTAGGGCTCCGTATACTTTATTCCAACATTATAGATTTCCATCCACAAACTACTTATGGAATAAAAATGAATAAAATTTAACTCTGTAATTCCTAAGATTTTTTCTTTTGTTTGTAAAATAACATATTCTTTTGAGGGGGGAAAAAAAAGAAAGAAAGGGGGAGAGAGAGAATAATATTATGTATTTTAATGATCCGACTAACTAGTAACCGATTGTATCCGCAATTCATCAACTACAAATACTGAGTAAATTATATTCTTTCTTTCATTTTTTTATTTTACTTTATTTGTTTCGTGTAACAAACAATTGATGCTCATTCATCTGTAAAAATTTGGAAAACAAGAATATCGTTAATGGAAAATAAAACAAATTGACGATAAAAATTCGTCGCTTCATTCTATTGGAAATCACTTAGATATTCAAAAATACTCAAACAAAATCCTTCGTTAAGCATTTATTTAAAGGTATCCTCCAATTAATGGGCCCAAAAGTCTCCTCCCTCATTTCCTGTGAAAGAAAACGTATTGGAATCAGTCGTAATGTATACTCGATCCCTTTCAATAACAGCAAAAGAATTTTTAACGGATCTATTTTTGTATGCATGGCTAGGCCTAAAAGAAACGAGCTCATTGGTGGTTACTGTGGCAACCACGGATGAAACACCGCAATTCAATTTATGAATAGGTCTTATTGTTTTGTTGAGCATTTTACTGGTTCCCCTATAACTTCAAAAATTTCTATGTTCTTCGAGAAGGCAAAGCAAAAATTTAGTGTCGGTCGCATAAAAAGAAAAAAATAAATAAATAAATGGCGCAGGTGCTTTTGTATAACTAGTGAATGATACACAAGAAAGAATTTAGCATAAATGAGATTTTGCGAATGTCAGATTAAATGGATGACAACAGAGGTCTGTAATGTTTTCTAGATTTCGTAACAAAAGAGTTTGAAATCGCTGTCACGTGCGCTTGACTCCTTAAAAAAGTTTGAGCGAACTAAGAAACAGTTGCCAGTAATTGCTCTTTCTTTTGAAGAGCACGAGAAATCCAGTTACAATAGAAAATTGAGGGAAATTATTGATGAAATATTTATTTTTCTTTCAAAAGGAAAAAGAATTTGTACGTTTAGGATTAAAGAGTACAGTTTGAAGGGAGTTATCCCGAAATATTCTGAATTTGAAGTTCTGAACAATTTTCATGTAATTGCAGCTATATGGAACTCTCGAGCCATTTTGGATATCATAAAGGAATAATAATAATAATAATAAAAAAATGCAATTTTTGCAAGTATACAAAAATGAGCAAAACAAAAGTTATTTTTTATTTTTTGAGAAAATTTCGTTTTTGAACACATTTGGATGGAGATATAGATAATACAAAAGAAAAAATAAAAACATATAACTTAATCATAACAAGCTTCAAAAAAAATATATATACATATGATAAAAAAATTTCAAATTTAAGTGAAAAACTATTTCATAAAATATGATATACTATCAGCCCAAAGAAATACTTTTATCATGAAGTTTATTAATCAATGCTATAAAACATTTTTTCTCGTATATTTTAATAACACATATGCAGAAATTTATACGTTGTATTTTTTAAACAAAACACAAAACTTACTGCTAAACTGTTTTAGAATCGAACTCTTTTGGCTAATTTCTTGCAAAAGTGGCATAAAGACCAGATTTTAATTTTAAACTAAGTTAATTATTTTTAACTTTTCTTACCTATCCAATAATGATAAAGCCTATCCATATATAAGTCCTGTTTGTGTAAATTAAAATTTTGGGACTTCGGACGTGTCTTAATTTAGAGCAATTGAGTGACAAACATGAGTCACTGAAAATATGTCTTTTCTTATCATGTCTGTCACACTACTTTTTAACCTTATTAAGTGTAATTATTTATTTATTTATTTATTTATTGTTGTTGTTGTTGTTGTTGTTGTTAAATCAAAAGTTTTGTATTATTTATAAGCAAGACATACATATATTTCGGTACACTAAAATTCATTAAGATGAATTAATATTTAGTATTTAAAATTGAACGAGAAAACTATATATGACGTCATGTCTGTCACAAATAAAATTAACATTTTATGATTTTGATATTGATAAGTTTTTAAATAAAAAGTTTAGATAGGGAAGATAATTTTCATATCTAAACTGCTTGGGATTTTTAAACATATTAATAGATAAGAAAGTATATATATAATTGGAAGTCTAAGTGTCTGCATGAAATGAAATAATACAGTGTTAAACTCATAATTCTTTATCAAACCCTGAATTTTAATAAAATAAATTTTTATCGATATCCTTACAGTAAAATCTTACTGTGCAAGTTTAAGCTGTTATACTGATTGTTTTCCTGGGAATGACATAATTTGATAAAGAATTTGCATCATCAGTACATATAATACAATAGAATGCATTTAACTAGTTTGGGATATCCCTGTATATTGTCTATAAATTGATACGTACCATGTAATACGCTTAAATTTAGCCCAATGAAGAAATAAACAAAATAAAATGCGCACCACAACTTGCACTGCACTTTGAGCACTTTTCAGTTATAGCCCCTAATGTATCCAGATTCCTTTCTATGACTCTGTAAACGATTGATGGACGTTTTTCATTCCAATTTCTGTAGGAAACATGGCTTTTCACTTATAAAAATGCATATTAATTTCATTATGCTTAGTGTAGTTTAAAGATCTTAAAGTGTACCAACGAGAAATACTACTGACTGCAATGCGTTTGAATTTGAGTTTGTTTTTTTCTTTTTAATATACACAGATCATTTATTCAATATTAGTAGAAAGTTTTTCGATTTGTTTTCTCACATATGAAATTTCTGTGATAATAACTAGTGCAGTGATAGAACTTGGCTATGACTTTGTTATGAATCTAATAGTAAAAACACTTTATGATAATGATTTATATTATCCAATTTAAACTTCCTGCACCCTGTTTTGAATTATTTTGATAACAGACTCACATACAGATAGATACATACAGGCACAAACAGACAGACAGATACGTAGACCTACTGCTAAGACCTGATTTTCGAATATAGGGGTCTACAAAACATATATAAGATAAACGCAATTTAGAAAATTCGACCCTAAAACAAAACTTTCTCTATCATATATGGGTACTGATAAAAAAAAAAAAAAAAAAACTTTTTTCAAATTGTTCTCATTCTATAAGTGATTTTTTTTTTTTTTTTTCTTTGTGCAATGTCTGAAAAGGTATTCATGAAATATAGATAACCAATGTATTCTAGGTATTAGTTCAGTTTCAACTGATAACGATAATTTCTAATAAGATTTAATTAAGTTTCGATAATATTTTTCCACTAGTGGGATTCTTTAATAAAAAATGCAGTCATAAAACTTAACATTTGGTTAAGAAAATGAAATCAAATTATCTTTGTTTGATGCACACATTTTATAAAAGATATATTCCTGTACGTATAGGGGATTGTCCCGCTGGATTCATAGATCAACAGATTCCTCTAGATACTACTGAGATGGAAATTTTAATTATCCACATTGAAGTGCCTTGGGATATAGTATCATAGTATATAATAACAAAATAATATAAAATTACTTTGATACCTTTTTTTTATTATTTTTCTCTAGTTTTTAATATAGAGCATACATTGAGAGAAATTAAATACGTTGAAAAAAGTTTTGGTGAAAATGATTAAAAAATAATTTTGTCTGCCTACAGCAGGGTCAACAGCCCGCAATAGTTGGATGAAAAAAAAAAAAAAAAAAAAAAAAAAAACAGCAGCAAAGAATTATATGTAGTCGAAATAAAATATTCAGCAAAACACAAATACGTTTTGCAGGTTGGTTGGTTGGATTTAACGTCGCACTAGTAGTGCGCTATAAGTAATTGGCGACAGTCTGGTTGGTTGGTTGGTTGGTTGGTTGGGTCACACAAGTGCTGCGCAGATGGGCAATTGGCGACGGTCTGGGACACACCCCTAGAGGTGGTCCGGAGACATGCCATCACAATTTTGATCCTCCACGAAAGGGAGGCGACAGTCTGGAAAGCACCTCTAAGGATGGTTCGGAGACATGCCATCACCATTTTCATCCACCTGGGAGGATATATATATATATATATATATATATATATTGCGGGATAGGTAAGAAAAAAACTAATGTCCGAAAATTATACGTATTCTCTTAATAAAAGTACAAAAAGTGTATTAATTATGTTTCTAAAATATTTACGGTAAGAAATAAATATTGTATAATTGTTGAATAGTAAATTAAATTTTAACGGAACTTTTTAAAATTATTTATTTTTTAATGTTTAATTTTGTTCTGTATGGAATTCTAGAACTATATCTTTATTCATATTCCATCTCCTTAAAAACATTTTTTTTAAATTCTGGTTTATAACTAATTAAAATAAATAAATTAATTAATTAAAGCTAAAATTAAAGAACTCATTCCCTATTGAAATTAATTAAATTATTTTCCAAACATAAATTCCATTAAATTATTACCTAAAGTTAAATTACTTTCGTAAATTTAATTGAACGAAAAAACGTAATAATTCTTTTAGGTTGAGGTGGTTTTATTGGCCACTATTATAATTATAATTACTATTATAATCATTATTATTATTATTATTGTCCTATAATAGTTTCTTCTTCTTTTTTTAAGCATATTTAAAAACACCTCACATGATGGAATTTAAACTGACCATATCGATGATATTTATCAGAATCTGGAACACTGTTTAAGTTGCATACCCGGTGGGAGAAAAAAAAATGCAAAATAAATTGTAGAGAAAAAATATATATGTATGTTCTACTTACATTTGTGCTAGTAAAAAAGAAATGTGTCACATTGGTCACATCTGAAAGAAGATAAATAATAAATTTAAAAACAAATTAATTTAAACTGAACAGAAAAAATAATGGAATTTGCATTAATTACATGAAAACTCATAATCGAAATTTCAATATACTAATTTTCAAAAATCATATCAATTTTTTTCTAAAAAAAATTAGTTAATAATTTTTTTATCAACCTCCAGCTTTTTTTAATATATATATATATATATTTCTATGAACTTATAAATAAGTAAACTCTTTTTAAGTATAGAAATAATTATTTGAAAATTCTGAAACACTATAACGCCTTCTAATGCTAAGTTATTTAATGAGAAATAATCAGAATTACGAACATTTATGGAAATTAAATTTCTCCACATCCTCTTAAGATCTTTTCTGAAACAATACTAAAAGGAACTAAAATTCTAATTTAAACGATTGTATAAGTTTTAACTGTAAAGGAATAGAGATATTTTAAATTATTATTTTCAACTAGCAGGCTTTGCCCGTTTCGCTGGACACTATACTTAAATGAGTTGTCAAAATCCCATATCATTATCAATAACCTGAGTTAAAGTTCTCGTTGTGTTCGATAGAGGTTTTTCCCGCTCGCAATGTGAGGAGTCAGGGTTCCCACTGCCTTCGGCAGCAACTTACCCGCTTCTTACTTCCCCTTCCCCAGCGAGTAAGCTCGAAGTTTTGCAAAATCCCACCAAAGTACATAATGCGTAGACGTAATCAACATCACACACCAAAATTCACTATTCTAAGATAATTTGAGGCGAAATCAAAAAGGAAAACGTGTTTTTACACGCGTTTATTGCACCGCCCCTTACCCCCCTCGGGGTAAGGGGAAAAAATTACGAAATTTCCATTACGTAAATTACGAAATTTCCATTTCGTAAAATCCCTTTACAACAAGCGTCGGAAAAATATAAACAATTTACACACCAAATTTCGTGGACCGCAGACTCCATAGATTTCCCAAGACAAATTTAGCTCTAAAAGAAAGGTCTTGAAATTGCTACTTCGTTACGCACCCCCCCCCCCCCCCCCCCCACACACACACACAAAAAAAAAAAAAAAAAAAAAAAAAAAAAAAAAAAAACGAAAATGTATCTTTTTAAATATCCCAAAGAAGACACATGGCAGTTTTCAATACTTTTGTACCATTTTTAGTAGAGCTCTAATCAAAAGTCCGGAATTTCTGAAATTTTTCCCCCGAAAAACGATTCTCTCCTTTCTCCTAGTTAAGAATCAAGAATTGTTCTATTTATACTCAAGTCTAGTCTTCTCATGTGCAATTTATTTACTGTGAAATAATTTGAGGTCGAGTTATGCTTACAAACTTTTTTTGCTTCCTGCCCCCCAGGGGAGAAAGGGAGATTTCGATAAATCCCGTTACTTTAGGTGTCGGATACATATAAACAATCCAAGCACCAAACATCGTGACCGCAGCTCTCATAAACTTCCCAGGACAAAATTAGTGCTAAAACGGGTGTCTCAAATTTGCCCTTCGTAACAGATATCCCCTTCCCCATCTTCCCCCCCCCCCCCCCACACACACACAAAAAAAAAAAAGCAGATTACAAAAAATCAAAAACGTGTTTTAGAAATATCCTAAAGAAGACGCATGGCTGTTTTTAGTATCTTTGTTCCATTTTTGGTAGCGTTCTACTCAAAAATCCGGAATTTGAGAAATTTCCCGCCAAAAGTCGATTTTCCCCCTCCCTCCCTTTCAAAATCGAAAATTCCTAAATCACAAATAGTGTTTTATTTGTGCTCATGTCTAGTCTCCCTAAGTGCATTTTCTTACTGTGAAGTAATTTGGAGCCGAGCTATGCTTAGAAACGTGTTTTTTACTTTTGCCCCACCCCAGGGGGGGAGGGCAGGAATTTCGAAAAAGTTGATAGCTATAATTTTAAGTTGCGTAAAGACCTAAATTTCTGATAGGCGCCGATGAATTCCGTCCAGCCATTCTCACGCGATATTCAGACAAAAATAACGTTACAGGCATACAGACACAACGACACACACACACACACAGATAAAATTTTCTGAAGTCATTTTCGGCTTTCATGGTGTGTGAAACGTGAAGATATCGCAAAATTTTTTGATTCTAACAAATTTACAGACAAAAGTCTGATTTTATTAATGTAGATGTTGGTACATCAAATACGTCCTGTTAAGTATAATTTAAAGAACTAAGGAATTTCATAAAAATTTAATTTAAAAGATTTTTAAGAAGTGCATTTTCTGATTGAAAAAACATCTGTAGTTAACCTTAACTTCGTTTTAACTATTTTATTGTTAACATGTATAGTAACGTATGTATTTTTGAGTAACGGTTTAGAAATGAACTATTTGTTTGCATTAAAAGTGGATTCGCTGTATATATATGTGTGTGTGTATACATCACCCATATGTGAACTGATCATTTACATATCCAGGGAGCTCAGAAACCTTATAACAATGGAGGGTCCTTCCTACTATCAACATAAAATAATCTTTTTTTCCCCTTTCTTTCTAAGGAATTCAAAGCACACGATAATTATCGTTTAACATAACCTATACATGTAACCCCTGCCCCCTCAAATTTAGCAGTACATGGGTTTAAAATTCAAAGCTGTCTAGAAGAATTCACCCTTTCAAATCCTGCAATCCCGCAAAACAGAAAATCACAAGCAAAATCTTTCAACTTTAAAAAGTGTTCTGATTTTTACAAAACTTTAATTTTAAAATTAAAATCTCAAGCAGTATTACATAAATATGTAACTCTGTAATAATTATAAAATTCTGAAACTTAACTAAATGTATACATCTGATTTTGATACTCAAAAACAAAAAAAAAAAAAAAAAAAAAAAAAAGAAGAAGAAGAAGAAGAATGTCAAAAATATAAAATGCTTTCCTTAAAAAGAAAAAAAAAATTTACTCCGTATCTTAAATATTATTACAGATATTTTCCATATGAACACACACACACACACGTGTAAAAAAAAATTCAAAACCAAGCTGTTGATGGCTACTAAGCACCGATTAGTACTTTGGATGAATGCTGAAATTTCAAATGGAATATTTATTTTCATATGCAAAAGAGAATTTTCGAAAAGTATAAAAAATAAATTTTGGGCCTTTTACATTAGGAGTTACGTCCATATGCCCTAATTATGTGCCGTAAATCAATCCCTACGTATCTGTATGTTTGTGTGTGACTGATGAAGCTGAAGTTGTCGGTTACGTTGATCCAATTTCACATTCATGGAGTGGTACTTAAATTTAGAGTGTAATTATTAAATACCAGCAACGGAGTCAATCATTTTCTTTACTTTCGCTCCTTTAAATTGTCTCATTACTTGTTCAAACAAACAAGAAAGGTAACTAAAATTAGCCCCAGAAGCATTGGGGTGGCACGGAGTTCCAGCTAACGGTCACATGACAACTTCGTATTAATAACATCGCACAACTACGGCACCTTTTGTCCTGCTAAATACACATAAACCATTCATTACATAATACAAACTACGTGCGTGTGTGATCACGATCAGCGACAAAATAAACCATCAAAACAAACATCGTGACCGAAGAAGGCCGTCATCAAAGCTCATGTCCTCAACGTAGAGAGTTTGCAAAGGCAGCTGACGTCGCCGTCTGTTATCTAAAGTTTGAAAGAGAGCTATCATTAAGAACTTTTGCCTCTTCCGTGGACTCTCAGCTTTCAGATTTTCATCTCTTTTTCCTTTGCTTTCGTAACTCTTTCCTCATCACCAGATGTTTTCTAGGAACAGGTTTAAAAGGATGGTTATTCCGAAGAATATGTCTGTCTTTTTTGTAATATCTGTTTATTATACATATATATGATGTATGATACATTGTAGATTTTGTCTGGACATATCTTATCGAATGTCTGGTATACATCTGCTCAAATCCATCCAAGAAATCTAAATTATGACATGCAGCTTGTGTTGCATCGATTGTGAATAGCAACAAAAAAGTTTTATTTTCTTTGTATGTGTTTGATTTGAATAGAAGGAATTAAACATTTTTTTGCCCATGAAATAAAATCTATGAGAGAAAAATGTTATTATAAAATGAGACTAAATATCGCCTTATATTTGAACATATTTTATAGAATTAGGAATTATTTATTCAAGCTCGAAAAAGAATTAAAAATGCTGCACTTAATGTTTGATTTGTTGGTTCTACTAAGTCTTTTTTTTTTTTTTTTTTTTTTCACTAGGGCAAACCAGACTAGGACTTACAGCTCAAAATGACTTTGATGCACTACGAGGATCCATCCCTAGACCAAGATTCGAACCTAGATCCTGTTCACTAAAGACCAGAAGCTGACCATTCGGTCAGCAGATGGAAAGTTCTCTTTTAGGTTTAACATTATGCAAAACCATGCGAGAAAAAATAAATAATATGCCTTTATGTATAACCGTTTTTTGAAAAATAGTGGTGTTTTTATTTTTCTTGCATCAATTAAAACAAAGCTATCTGAGCCGTCTAAAAAAATTTTGCCGGTATTTTTTTACATGAATCAAACCGTAATTAATTTATTTATTTATTTATATGAAGCAATATCATAAAATAAAACATTCAGTTACACACACACACACACACAAAAAAAAAAAAAAAAAAAAAAAAGAGAGAGAGAGAGAGAAACAGAAAGAGAAAAGAAAAGAAAAGAAAGAAAAAGAAAAACGTTAAATAATAATAAATTGATTAGCAAATAATCACTTTTTATTATATCAGTATCGATATTTCATTTGTTTTATTTTATTTATTTTATCCAATGACCCGGCGTTAAAAATTTTATTTTAAATAATAACCATATATATATCCTTATTTTTTTTTATCCATTTCCAAGGGTACAATTGTCCAAATCAATAAAAAACCGTTTAGACTTTTACGCGAAATTTACACGAATACATACAATACTTGATTCTGAAACATATAAAATTAAAACAAAATCCAATATTCTGAATATAAAATAAATTTGAAAAATTTCGGAAAGTTTAATAATGAAAATAATTCTTTCTGTATACCTGTTGTTAGCTTCAAAATCCGCATCATGATTTCTTATTAATTATATACGTTTCCTAAATTATTATTATCCTTTTCAAATGAAGTATTATCTTTTAAAAATCATTTATGATTAACAAAATAATACAGAATTTAAAGTCGAAGAGTAAATTTAACTGCCTACGCACAGTTATTAATGAAAGTTTTTTAAATCACTTAATATTTTTCTGAATTTCGTAACGATACGATAAAAAAAATGCATTTCCTCTACCACTTATGAGCATCATCCTTCTAGAAGAAAACGTATTTCCTCTTCATTAAATCGGCTTCTGCAGAAGGGAAAAGTTCGAAACGAAGAGAATTTTCAAATTAATGATCAATTAAATGTAAAGTCACGAAAATTAGGCGTTTTCAGATTTCAGCTCAATGTCGTCGTAGCATAAATTTTAATTGCTATATATCAGTAAATAAAACAAAGATATTCGTTTTATTCTGTAGATAATGATCTCGATTGCTTAGAAGAAAATGCTCCACAGACGTTCTCTCTTGGTGGTAAACTGAATTGCAACGGTTACAGAGAATAAAAAAAGTCGAATGAAGGGAATTACGTAAAGACAAAGACATCTATTGTTACTTCATTTTTTTTTTCTCCCTGGTGCATCTGGATTGCATCAAAGTGGAATCATGCCTAACGGTAAATATAACACGAAATTCGTTGTTCGTAAGGTAAGGAATCTGCTACGAATTCGACCGAGATATTTTTTATCCTTAAAGAAAAAAAAAGAAAAGAAAAGAAACAGAGAAAAAAAAAAAAAAAAAAAGAGAGAGAAAGAGACGTGTGCAACGGATTTAGGTTCGGATTTTTAAAAGAATTTATATTAGTTTCTCAACATACAATAGGTATGAAGAACTTTCGTATTCGCAACAATTTTTGACTCCGACTTTATTCTACTTTCTCTTGCCCATAGGTTCGATAAAGTATTGTTTTAAGGTCAAATTTTCGAACGCGAGCTTTTGTTATATTTACATGTTCTGAGGTCCCCTGAATACAAAAATCATGTTTTTTGCGAATGGTCTGTGTGACTGTATGTGTGTCTGTCTGTCTGTCTCTGTGGATGTCTGTGTATATTTTATCAGCATATCTCAAGAAAAAATAGTAGCAGAAATTCCAAACTCGGTATTCTAAATGTGTATCATATAGGGATGCTACAGTAAGCTTTTCGTTGAGATGAAGCAAATGGTTCGTGTACAGGGACACTCAAAAGTATTCAAATACATTACGTCTATGGGGGAAATTGCAGGTAAGTAGAGTTTAACATCTATAGACTGCACTAAACCAAATGAAACGAATACATATTTTTTGTAATAGAGATAGTAAAAAGGGGAAAAAATTGTGTATGTAGGAGCCTCGCCCCCCCCCCCGCCCCTCCTGGGGGGAAGTTCCCCCTCGAGGGGAGTAAATTTTCATGATGGATATCTTTCAAAAGAGCTCGCCAATACCTTTAAAACGAATGCTTGAACCATCGATCTGCGATAATTTAAAATAAAGTTATTGATTTTTTTTAAAGTAATATTGAGAATAAAGTTGACTTTTTTTGATATTTCATGTTATACTACTTCTCTAATATGGAAATCGTCTGCAGTGTCATGGAAGATAATTCTTTAAAATAATAATTTTAATAAATTAATTTTACTGAGTGAATTTATACAGGAAAATATAGAAGAAAATCATGTGGTGGCCACAACATACTAGTTTGTAAAGGCTTATTTATTTTTGCATTTGTGCAATCTCTATAGCAGCATGTTTAAACGACAGGATGAGGGGTAGAATTGTATGGTAGAAAAAGCAGACTACTTTTTAACTATTGCTCTCTCTCTCTCTCCCTTTGTACTGTTAAAATTACACTACGCTGAAAAAAAAAAAAAAAAAAAAAAAAAAAAAAACTTTTTTTCGAGCACTGATACCATTCCTGCTGATTCTTATGTAAAATGACCTCATGAATCCGCATATGACCCCCATTTTGCCCCATCACCCACAGTTTCTCGATATGTCACCTCCTCCCGCAATTTTTATCACTCTTTGGTAATTTTATGGCCATGAATTTGATTTGGAGAATGGAAAATAATTATTTTAACACTTAAAAATAAAACGTATGTAACGTATAATAAGTGATAATAATAATTGATTAATAAAATATAATAAATGTAACTTATAATTTCAGAGCAAATCCCCCCCCCCCCACCCTAAATCCTCCCCTTCCTGCAAAGTTCATGTTACAGAATTTTTCTTCTTTTTAGGCCCTCAGAAGATATTTAACAGTTAAAATATTTCTCTTCTCCACTACACAAACTTACCGAAAAGTGGTAAGTGCGTCCCCAAAAAACGGTGGGTTGTAGGGCAAAATGGCCGGCATATTCGGATTCAGGAGGTCATTTTACATAAGAATTTACAAAATGGATTGGAGGCAAATTTCACGCCGAACAGTAAAGTTTATGTAAAGTTTATGTAAATTATACGAAAATTACTAGAAATATTTTTCATTTTTAACAAAAAAGAAAAAAGAAAATTTATTATTATTATTTTTTTTTTTAACTGTAATATTGAGAATAAATTCAACTGTTTTTTGGGATATTTAGTGTTATACTACTTCTCTAATATGGAAATCCTCTGTATTATCATAAAAGATTTTTTTTTTAAATAATAATTTTAATAAAATATTTTTTAAAAACAGAATTATTTTTTAATAACCGAATTAAATTCTATATAAATGTAAGTGCATTAATGAAACGGGGGGTTGAGGGGGGTGGCAGCCCCCCTCACACAGAACTAATTATCATATAAAACTCTTCCGAAGCCTAATTTGAATTGTTTAACATAGGTTTACATAGCATTACTCGTTATCTTACCACTTATCTCCAACCTGTATTTATAAGTAATAAATTTCAGGGTAAGAGAAAGTCGTATGAGTGACGCACCAGATTATTTAATGTAATTATACGTTATGAAAAAAAAAGAGAGAATCAAAAATCATAAAATCAGTCTATTGACTATAAGAACATTAGACAGTTAATTTGTTTATTTGCTAGTTCATTAGCCACTATAGACAAAAATTCAAAAATTAATGATTGTAAAGCATTCGGACCAATTTTAAAATTTCATTAATGATATTGACAAAATTTTTGTAGAATTTTAAAATACTGCTTTAAAAACTACACAAGTTTGGATTTTTTCCAGATAAATAAATATTATAATATTAATTATTCAAATGTCCCTTTTAAAAAAATCCATATTTTTCAAAACTAAATGCATAACGTCTATTGCATTAAAGATTTTTAATTTGGGAAATAAATTTAATATAATGCAAGTGATTTAAATAATGTACGAAATCTGCGTATTCTACGTATCATTATGCTACGCTAAATTAAAAATTTAAAGAAATATTTTGTTGACTGTGAGGGTTGTCAATATTTAGTGTTACACTACTTCTCTAATATGGAAATCCTCTGTTTATCATAAAAGATATATATATATATATATATTTTTTTTTTTAATAATTTTAATAAAATATTTTTTAAAAACAGAATTTTTTTTTAATAACCGAATTAAATTCTATATAAATATAGGTGCATTAATGAAACGGGGGGTTGAGGGGGTGGTAGCCCCCCTCAGACAGAACTAATTATCATATAAAACTTATATGATACAAGTATTATCATACTTATTATCATACAAGTAATAGTTAGACTTAACTATGAAGTTTCTATGTTTCTATATATATATTTTTTTTTTTTTTCAGGTAAAGAATTTGAATGTCAGCTTTTCGTTTTGTAAAATAAAAGAAGTATTGTATGGTGTTATAAAATTTAATCTAAAGTATTTTAATATCACGTAAATGTTATTCCTATGTTATGGAAGTTAGAAATAATAAATTTGTTCCACTTTCACCTAAATTGAATCTGCGAAACAGTTCTCAGTTTCGTTTAAAATAAACATTGTACAGCACAACCATCTTTTGAATTATCCATATCAAAATCCGCATAGTAATAAAAATATTAACATGGCATATTAATCATTTTACATGTAAAGTTTTGTGCTATTCCATTCTATAGGGATTGTGATATAATTATCTCGCAAAAGGTAAAAAGTAGTGCAAAGTAGTGCATCTTTAAACATACACACACACACATACAAAGTTAAACAGATCTTTTCCTTAAATTTTGTATATCAAGAATTCGGTACACCAAGAGTTATGTAATTCTATACTATAGAAGCTGATATATAGCTGTCACGTAGATCTGGAGAAATGCAGTATTGCAGCTACACTATTTTGGGCAATATGAGCTGGAATTTAATTAGCGCTGAACTATGTCAAGTTCTAATGAAATATAAAGTTTGATGGAATTCTGAACATAAGTTCTTCAGCTACAAAAGTTCGAACTATTTATGCTACACACAAGTAAACAAAGGTTCGCAAAAAACAGTCAAGTTAGTTTTTGAGAATCCCAAATCAAGTGAAACAAAAGAAAAACGTAAATCTTAAATTTTCACAAATCTAGTATTTTTTCTTATAAAAGCAGAAGAAAATAAAAATTATACATCATTTGATAAATTATAATTTCTCACAAACTATTCAAAATCACAAACTGACAAACATGAATCACAAACTGACTGGCGAAATTACAGTTGAATTCAAATCTTTTTCAGAGACAGAGATTTTTTTTTTTTTTTCTTAAATTTCTGTGGGAAAATTATTATTGAATTCTAAAGGCCAATAGTTTCGCACAGGATTAGATTCAGCCTAACTGAGGCCTAGGACAAACATTTCTTTGGGACTGGTTACACTTAAATTTAAGACCGAAAACGTACTTCGAATTAAGTTTATATTTGATTTGGAGACATGGAAGCGCACAGGGCAGTTGCCACATAACCCCTAGCTTTAATCAGATCAGGCGATCGTTACACATCATATATAATTAATACAGGAAACCAGAAATCTCTATGACAAAAAGAATGTTACCGTTGAACTACACTGAAAGGTTTTTGATACCAAATATAAAATATTTTCTTTTTCTATCTTTATTTCTTTCCATCTTTTTTTTTTTTTTTTAGATTATTTTATTATTTTAAACTAAATTTCCATTACAATAAAAAAATCATTTTTGTCTCAATAATGAAAGATATATTATTAACAAATTTACTTTTTTTTTTTTTTTTTTTTTTTTTTTTGTATTTGCTTATATTAACGAAATATTTTGTTTAACTTTATAATAATATATGCATATTTGTAAATAAATAAATAAATAAAAATAAAAATAAACAATTTTTTTTCTAATAAAAACAAATATTTTTGTTATAATTTCAGTTAAAAAATTTTTTTGTTAATCAAACCAAAATTTCTATTGGAACACATTTAAACTAAAAATTTGTTGCGTATTCGAAATGTTATTCACCTAATATAACTTTTTTCTGAGTGTACCCTCTTAAATAATTTTGCAACATTGAAGAATTTAACAGATAATATAATGTTAGAATATTTTCATATAATTTTCCCTATTCTACACAATTTTTCATAAAATATTGATGCGAATGTATTTTATCTTATAGCTCTGTTTGAAAGCATTAGCACTAGTACAACTAAATATCATTATAAAATAATAATGAAGTCCAGTGCAATTTAATATCAAATTATTGATTACATTGGTTTCAAAATGGGCACAATATCCTTTTCACTTCTCCAGTAAAATAAAATCGATTTCTTAAAAAGACACTTTTTACTTTCTCTTAGCCATATGCATGGTAAAGAAAGTATTGTTTTTGGCTTAAATTTTCGAAATTGAATTTTTGTTATATTTACACGTTCTAGGGTCACTTAAATCCAAAAAACACGCTTTTAGCGGTTGGTCTGCGTGTGCATATGTTATCAGCATAGCTCAAGAACAAATAGTCGTAGAAATTTTTGCAACTCGGCATTCTAATTATGTAATATATAATGGTGCTACACGAAACATTTTGTTGAGATCATGCAAATGGTTCGTGTACGAGGACATCCAAGAAAATTCAAATACATTATATGTCTATGGGGAAATTTCTGATAAGTACAATGTAACTTGTATAGATTGCCCTAAAAAATGGAACTAACATTTTTTTATTATATGCATAAAAGCATTTTTTGTATAGATTGTGGTATGGAAATCATTCATCATCCTTTACATGGCTACACAAAGTATTAAGATACATTGGGACTATACATGGAAATTGCCAGAAGTTTATTTCATTTTGTGTTAGATGTTTTTGATATAAAACTAAATTTAAGGACATAATCTGATATGCATACAATTTACAGACAATATATATATTAGCTACCTATATTATGCTAAACTTCTTTTCTATTGAATATAATTTATGTAAGTGCTTTGCTACATTTTACGACGAACACTGCTCAGGAAGGGAAATTAATTTTTCATACTCATACTGTAAACAAAGTATTTTTTTAGTTCCAGTTTTCAACTCTGTGTTTTTTGTATAATATCACGATTTCAGGTGCTATGATTACAAAGGTGCAATTTTTAACGGTTAATCTGTATGCATATCTGTCATCCGCATAACTTAAAAACAAATAACTGCTGGAAATTTAACGTTGGTATTTTGAAGTTCGTTTTAGGTTACTACCATGAAGGTAGAAAGAGGATTGTATTACCATGGTTACTACTTTAAAAATTCATCAAGATTGGCAAGTTTGAAGGCAAATTAACAACAGCCTTGATTTTATTTATTTATTTATTTATTAATAATAATTGTAGGCACTGTAATTGATTGGTGGTTGAGGGGACCCCCTCCCCCCCTTCCCCCACACAGAATTATATGTCAAATAAAACTGTTCCTAAACCCATATTGGATTGTTTTTTAAAGTACATTGAACTTTGTTATCTTACGTTTTTGATCTTAAGACTTAATATGCACAATCTATGTTTATAATATTGAAATGCAAGTCAAGAGAAAGTCGTGTGAGTGACACACTAGATTATTTATATATAATAACTTAACTCTTTCAAAGATAATTTTTTTAATTGCTAACTAGCAACTTACTGTTTTTAATCACTTTTATCCATCCACATAGTTCATTAATTTAAGTTGTGGTTAATAATTTCAAATTTTTCATTAAACGAAAAAAAAAAAAAAAAAAAAAGTTTTACTTTATCAAAGTAAAAGGAAAATAAATCACAGAAATAAAATCATCCCATCATTATTTAGAAAAGCGACAAGAAAAATAATAAAAGGGAAAGAAGTAAAAAAAAAAAAAAAAAACCCTCTCTAATCTTGATAAAGAACAAAGTTTAAAACAAAATAAAAAATTTTTGAAATATATTGTAAGAAATACAAATGGAATAAAGCAGGAAAAATCCTCGACAAATTTCATATTTACCAGAATTTTTCACATTTCCGAAAAAGAAAAAAAAAAAAAAAAAATCTATTTATTATAAGTCTTTTCCCAAGGATATCTCCAACAGCAAATGAATGGGCTCTCATTTAAACTTCGACACGATTGTTCTTGCCGTCGTAACGGACTCAACAGAAATTACAAAAACTAAAGAGAAAAGAAAAGAAAATGAATCCCCCTCTCCCCCCCCCCCCACACACCATCAATAGAACATTCAAAGCCCTCCCTCCTACTCCCTTCCGACTAATTAATGACCGCCTAGAGCGTCTCTCGTTAATTACAGTGCTCCGCCGCCGACAGACTCCCTAATAAAATTAATGCGCAGACCACATGTGGGTCAAGTTGGGGCTCTACTTTTTTTTTTTTCTTTTACTTTTAGTAGCTACATAAAAATTAAAAAAGAAAAAGAAAGGAAGAAAAGGAAGAAGGATGCGGATAATGATGTAAAATAGCCGTGCGAAGTGACAAGTTTGTCCTAATAAGTCATGAAGGAAGAAAGTATGTCACCAAGATCTTCAATTACGAATTCGGTTTTTTGATTAGGAGTCCCTTAATTATTCACATATGCCGGCAGCGGTAGAGTGTTAACGTATTGGAAAGGAAATGTATTGTGTCAGAGTTCTGTAATTTGTTTCCCTATTGTACACCTGATTTTTGTACGACTAAAGTTCTCCAATCGAATGATGAATGGCTTAGCTTATTTTGTTAAATTATTATCTTGCGCCTGATCGTCGACTTGATGAACTACAAACTGAGTATTGTTCCTACAAAGATGGTTAAAAAAAAAAAAAAAAAAAAAAAAAAAAACCTTTTCATTTTTACATTTTTTAATATTCAAAGAAGAAAGTATTAGATTAGTAAAAAATTTCAACTTCTGATTTCCGATACATTTCTACGTTTTAAAATGCCCTAAATAATATTTGACCTTCTATAGAAAATATCTGTTTATGCTTGAACAAACTTTTGTGCCAATTGCAGATCAACAAATAACGCACAGAATTTCTTATAAGAATATATTTAGTAGCCCCTTAAATTGGTGCCTATCAACGTTTGGTGTCAATCTCCTAACAAGTGGCTTTGGATGTGCTGTGATTTCTCCCATTTAACATAAAGCAATATCTCAGCTTGTATTCCGAATAATTGAACAAAACTTGACATGTGAGAGAGCAATTAGGAAATACTGTGCTGATTTAATTTAAAGGAATATTGGCTGACAAGTGACGCTGCTGTGCTTCAATTTCCTCCATGAATGATAAGGCTTTATCTCACCTTTTAATGTGTATGATTTATATCTGATAACTTGATAACTGATAGGGGACCATTATGAAACATTATGATGATTCAGTTTCGGTGCATATCGCACGACAGGTGGCGCTTCTAGATTTTTCTACCGTGAACGGAAACGTTATACGTCGGCCGATAGGTGACATATAGCCTATTTTGGATTTTTTTTTTAATGATCCTATATGAAGATATATATATCGGACCTCTAAGATCTTCTCCCATGGACAGGAAGACAGTATTTAAGCTTTGATGTCATGTAAATGAACCAAACTTGGTATGTGAAATAGCCAGTATGAAAGGAATGCGGACTTAATTTATATATCGGCCGACAAGTTGCGTTGCTGTCACTGACCTTCTGTGTTTTCTCTGTGTTTTTTTTATATGGCTACATATCAGAGGAATTATTGGCCAAAATGACACCAAACTGCATACCTAAAATCTTTATTGAGAGAAGTTTTGATTAAATTTTGTGATATTAACTAGTATGTGTGGAGCTGTTAAATCTATAATAATAAAAGTAGAGTAATATAAAAGACAGTTTTCTGATGGTCACAACATACTAGGCGTTATATTAATATGAATTCTAATAACAAGAAAGTATTACATTTGTAAAAAAATTCACCATCCGGTTTTGGATGAATTTATACGTTTTGGGGGTGTAAGAGGAGGTAAAAATTTGCATTTTTTTTCCCTTTTAAATACACTGCTCGGCATGGAAATTGCCTCTAACATCTTTCAGCGTATTATTATGTAAAATGACCTCCTGAATCCGAATATGACGCAAATTTTGCTCTCTCACCCACCGTTTTTTAGGAATGGCCCCCTATTTTTATCATTTTTCGGGGATTTTATGGCTATAAGTGGAGGGGGGATTATTTTAACCGTTAAATACCTTCTGAGGGGCTAGAGAGTTGGAAAATTCTAAAACATGGACATTTGCATCAAAGGAAAAATGTTGGGGAGGATTTGCCCTTGAAATTATGCATTACATATCTTATAATTTTTTAAGCTGTCATTTTACACGAGAATCAGTAAAAATGGTATCAGATCTTTTAACGGTGCCGTTGCTTTCCATTGCAAATTTCCTGTGTGTCACAAGATGCATTTTTTTATTTTTATTTTTTTATACGTCAAATAAATACTTATTCCCACTATTACTATAATATAAAGTCGGACTGCATGTATGTCCAGCTATCTTCTTACAAATCGTTAAACGCCGAAAGGTGTGGATGTTAACCAAATGATGTGAAATAAACCAAGGAGTACGAGTTGACTATTTAAATTAAATTATTTCAATTAGTTAAAAGATATCAAACTGAAACTCAAAAGAAGTAAAATGACCGGCTATAGCAGCGCTAATTGCCTGAAGTGGTGAAGCAACAAAATACAACCAGCGGCAGCGGGATAATTTAAAGAAACGTTTAAGTTCAAAATTACATGTAATCACTTGAAGCAATAATTTCAGAAAATTACGAGTTTTTTTTTTTTTTTTTTTTTGTCTTGTCTCAAAAAAAAAAAAAAAAAAAAAACTGCTATTGTCGTTTTTTAATGTATCGTGTCTTTTCCGCTCTCTTAGCGTATAACGTAAAAACTTTCACAGAAAAACATGAAATTCGGCAAGTTTCTACAAAAATGTGTGATAACATGATTAAACAAACCGTTTATATGTCAAAGCATTATTTTAGGTGATATTTAATGTTGAAGCAGGGCAAAACATTTCCGTTATAAAAGTTTTATAGACTCAAACACTATTCATGGAGATATTTCCCTGACATTTTTTTTTTTTTTTTTTTTTTTGAGTTGTAATTCCAAGAATATGCTACTAAAAATAAAATAGGACTTTTTATTTTATTTATTTATTTATTTATTTATTTTTTTTTTTTTAACATAAAAAGAAACACTTTCTTATGCGTCTTTAAAATTTTGATTTTGATCGATTTGTTATTTAAATATTAATTTCAATCAATCAAATGATCTTATATATTTTATTTTCCTAGATTTTATCGTTCACAAGCTAATGTGAACGTATATTTAGATTATCTTAAATTAACCGTGTTTCTAGTCGATATTTTCAGACACAGACAATTAAATGTCATTTACACTTCATTAACGGCGGTATATAGCGGGATTCGGGGATAGTTTTGAACCAGTGTTGGGCATAATTGATTAAAAAGTAATTGAATTACAATTAAATTACAATTATAATTATTTTACTGTCAATCAATTAACAAGTAATTGATTACAAATAAATTGAATTACTTATTGAATTTATTTGTAATAATTCAATTTATTTGTAATCAATTACTTGTTAATCCATTGACAGTAAAATAATTATAATTGTAATTTAATTGTAATTCAATTACTTTTTAATCAATTATGCACAACACTGTTTTGAACTGTGAAAAAAGTCGCCAATCAAAATATATTTATTTAAATGTTTGAATTATTCATATTTTTTTATTTACTTTTATTTTATTTATTTACTGATTTATTTTTACTTTATTTATTTATTTATTATTATTTTTTTGAAAATGCATGTAAATATTTTTAACTAGCGAAGTGGGAAAAGCCTGCTATGTAAGCTGCCTCGGGGATTGGTGCGCGAAGCGACCAGGAGACCACTAGTTATTTAAAAAGTGATATAGAAAACAATTTATTTGTTTATTGAAAATGTATTTAATATAGTGATTAGCGACGCGGTCAAAGCCTGCTAGTCATTTATAACTTTTGCAATTGGTATTTTTATTAATGCATGTAATGTATCTGACGATCAACGTGTGCCTGTTCAGAAACATAGCTCAAATTCGGATTCTAAGCACATTTTGAATTAAAAGAAATATTTTACACTTTTATATAATGAAATATAGGGTAGGTACTCCAGTGATTGGCATGCTCCAGTAATTGACATCTATCCCGAAATAATTAATAAATAAGAAAAATAATAAAATCATATATTTTACATGTAAGAATTTTAACATTTTATGTCAAGCACTGAAGCATAGGGTGCTAATAACTGGTAAAATGAATAACTAGCAGTGTCAAACACTGGAACATAGGGTGCCAATTACAAATAAAAGGAAAAACTGGCAGTGTCAATTACTGGGATACTGAGTGGGTGTTAAATAAAAATTCATAAAAAAAAATAATTGTTATCAAATGTATATATTTTAACATATGTGTGATTCTGAATGTCTTTCATACCATGTGTACTAACTTAAGATTTCTAAAAATATTTTCTGATGACTAGAACATTAAAAACATCAGAGATTGCTCTAAAAGTGTCAGTCACTGGTGCACTTACCCTATATTAAAGAAATATCATTTGAAGAGTATACATGACAGTCTATTTGCATAATAGAGAAAATTCCGTACTAAGTTTCCAAAATAAACTAAACGTAAAAAAAAAAATATTAAAAATGCATTACCTAACTTGTTATATGAAGAGCATGTGTGTTATAATATGGCGATTCTGCATAACAATGCATAGAATTTATTCCTGTTTTAAAATACGTAAAATATTTAAAATACAAACATAGCACAGCATTAAGTTAATTTTCTTTTCTTGAGAAATTTGCACATTTTGAAGAGATAGTACATTAAAATAGCATATGATGTGAAAATTATACGATGAAGAGAAACTTCTTTTTCTAAAATAAAATAAAATTTGACCGTATTAAGTCATAAGTATCAAGAATTTTCCTTTGAGCCAAAAATATAATAAAGTTATATATTCTAGAGAAAAAAAAATCTTTAAATCTTAAAATGCAATGATAATATAATTTAATTAAATTAAAACTGCAAACCGCTGAATAATTTTATTATACAAATGGTCTTTAAAAAAGAAAAAAGAAAGAAAGAAAGAGAATAATGAAAAAGAAAAAGAAGCTTTTGACTTTAAAACACAGTTTTGAATCATTACTTAGCTACAGGCGAGAAGAACTTCTAATTGATTAAAGGAATTCAAAAAGGAAGATTATTTTTAAAAAGGAAGCTGAGAATTAGTGGTAAGTGATGATAATTTTATAGGGCATAGCAATTGCAGTTGAATTACGATTGGCGATTTTCAATGTTGGATGAGCATGCTGATTTAGCAATTTTTTATTTCTGGTATGTTCTAGAATAAAATAAATGAAATAAAAGATGTAGAATGGAGAAAGAATGTAGTTTTTATTATCACATGAGAATGAGGAAGAATTCATTTCTTAGAAGATTAAATTTAGTTCTAACTGAAGTGAGAAAATTATATAACCGTAATTTTCAACTTTTAAATTGGGATTTTTTGCAATATCAATTTTAAATAAGCTCTTAATAATAATATAATAATAAAATGAAAAGAAAGAAAAACCTTTAAAACATTGTTATTAAACAATGTTATATTACTATTATATTACGAACATATAGCACTATCTTCTCTCTCTCTCTTTCCCTCTTTTTTCTTTTTTTTTTCTTTTATCATTATTTTAATGTATGCTTGCAAAATTAGCAAAATGGAGGAGAGTGAGATGAATCATTTTTATATACAATTGTTATATTAAGCGATATTCAATATAGGATTATTTAAATATATTTTTCATTTAAATGAATTTATTTTAATATATTGTTGCTTGTAGAAAAAATTATGAAATAATTAAAGTCAAAATTTAAATTAAATTTTCAAATTAATTCATATTTCCCTTGAAATACAAGACTTTATAAAATTACTGACATCTGTCATTGCATCAAAATTTAAAAAGGGTTATATTCTTTTAAGCTTTCTAATGCTTTTTTTTTTTTTTTTTACGTATTTTATGAAAGAAAATTATGTACTATAATATAACTAATAATTTCCTATAAGTTATAATTACTCACTTTTTTTATATAAAAATATACTATCAATGAGAACATATATGTTCATGTTCTCCAATATTATATGTTCAATTTGTCATATCCCAGAATATTCTTAGAAGCTAAGACGATAAAAGATTATCAAGGTTTTAGAATTTTTATTTATTTCTTCCCAAAACATTTCGAGTTTTTAGAAATGGAATGAGAAAGAAAAAAAAAAAAAGAGGGGTTTTAAACTGAATTTCTATGTTTACTTATTTATTGATTTATCATTCATTTTCAGAACAGCAATAATAAAAGCTCGTTGATTGCCAATCACGTGATATTGTGTGATACGAGTTCTCACTAAACAGCTGATCACGCGCTATCGCGTGTACGTCGCTATCAAGCTTCTAAGCGGAATAATATATTGGCCACAGCAAAACGGCGCGTAATATTTATATTGGCCACTAGAGAAGGAATTTTTATTTTTTTCTATTTGTACGTTATTCCCGATGCTCAGCTTGGCAATGATCGTGTTAAAGAAAAAACTTTCATAGCTATAGACAAGTTATATATATACATACATATATATTATATTAATGTTAAAAAAAAAAAAAAAAAAAAAAAAAAGAAAGAAAGAAAGAAAGATAAACTTTTATTTTAAGACCATTATTTTCTTAAAAAAAAAAAAAAAAAAAAAAAAAAGAAAGAAAGAAAAAAAAAGTGTATATTTTTATTTTTTGCAACACTATATGTATCTGTTTGGGTCTAGCTCAAAACTTTTCACATTTTGTACAGCAGTTTGTTCCTTAAAAAACTTCCTTAAAAAACTCACTACGTATTTTAGCATGCATGCTAAAGATAATTATGTGAATACACGATAGGCGAGATTCTATTAAGATTAATTGCTTATGACACGATATTAGAGGAAACCATGAATGGACAGATCAATTCGTCAAAGTTGAAAATTATTCAAAACTTCTGACTACTTCCTATTTTATATCTTTAATCACAAGATTATCATACGAACATTACGTTATTCATGATATCAATGGTAGTGTATTTTTATATTTATTTTTTAGATTTTTGTTTTTGTTTTTTTCTTTTTTAATCCTAGTTTAGTCTTTGTAGTTTATACTTTTCTTGTATTGCAGGCTTAAAACAATTATCTTAAAAATGGTCTGTAATCATAAATTAATGTGCGTTAATACACTTTATGAAAAATAGTTATAGTATTTTCAATAGATGTGGCTCAGTGCATTATGTTTAAAATACACAATATCAGTTTTTCATATGATGAAAATTTCGATGCAATTTCTATTAACCCGTTAGCGCCCAGTGTCCTCATTTGAGGACAGCTAATAAAATGACACGTATATTTTTTGTGGTTTCTTGGAATGATTTATGTTTTTTAGTGACAGTTTTAACAATTTGGTGACGTCACTCTAAATGATCCCTGAAAGTTTTATGTGTCTACTATTAATTATTATTTCATAATTTGGATATTCATTTTATGATATTTCATTCATCGCACATATATTTGCTTTTTGCGCAAGTATACTATCTTAAATCAAGTTGAATAATAATATATATTATAATACTTTACTTTCGAGATCTTTGTCAACATATAATAGGAAATTAATCTGTTATCTCAAAGGTTTTCTATCTCGAAGTTTTCTCGCTAGAACACTAAACGTCAGTAAATGAGGACAGACTTTAAATTTAAAACTATCAGAAGGATTGTTTAAGTTAATACTGTCTGTTTTACTGTCAGTTGTCTATATTAATTTAGAAGTGAAATAATCAACTAATAGTATTTTGCAAAATTAATTCGGGCGTTAACGGGCTAAGAGAAATAATTAATACTTTTAAGAACTTCCAAAAGGATTCATAATTATACTCTTCTGATGTTTTCACGAAAGAGTTTCGAAGACTGAAAAAAAAGAAAAAAAAAAGCATATTTTCTCTATTTCTTTTATATAATGATTTTTTATTATTATTATTATTTTTTTAGGACTGAGGACTATTAGTCTCAATCTGGGATTTTTGCGGTATCATTTTTCGATAGTTGGACATTTATCGTAATCTAAAATTTATCCAAAATATAATTGAATAATTTGAAAGCGATGTTATAATATTATTTAAAAAATAATAATAATAATAGTCCTCCATTCTAAACTAAATTCCGATTTTGCCAGAATTTCATCAAAATCATTTTTTTTTTTTTTTTTTTTTTTTTTTTTTTTTGGAAAGAAAAGAAAAGAAAATTAATAATAATCAGTATCAAAACAAACACTATCGAAAAAGTTTTTTTTTTTTTTTAATAATTTCGAATTAGGAAATAAAAAGTGCGCGTGCAAAATAAAATAAAAATAAGTAAAAAAAAAAAAAAAAAAAAAAAAAAAGAACTTAATTATTTAATTTTTACGTAAAACATGATCGCGTGCTATCTTAAAAAGTAGATGTAAAATTGAAAAATTATGTGGTGCGTGCGGCATCTATAAAAATTGTTTTAAGAAATAGAATAGGATAAAAAAAGCTACGATGTTGGTTGCATTTTATTATATAGTTTGAATTTTTGAATTTTATAGAATTAATACCTACCGTAGGAATAATTTCTTTTATTAAAACTATAGGGAATTGTTATGCGAGCACAAGCGATGCTACTTTTTTTTTTTTTTTTTTTTTTTTTTTTAAGGGGGAAAAGTTAGAAAAAAAAAAGTAACAGTTTGTTATAATTTAGTGATTATAATATTTTTATTTTATTTTATTTATTTTATTTTTTTTTTTTTTTTTTGTCATTTGGTCAAAATATTTAAAAAGCTTAATAAATAAATCAATAAAAATAAAAATAGCACTTTCGTTTCCTTAAAATATAAAATTGCGTTTTTATGCTTTTTTTATTTATTTTTTTAATATGAGCTTATAAAAGAGCAACATTTAGACAATATTTTATGAAATTTTCATTTTATTCTTGGAAATTTCAGTTAATAGTTTTTTTTTTTTGAGACCCTTCGGAAAAGCACTGAACACGATTTCTCAGAAACTGTATTACTAAAATTTTCCCCAGTTCTTCAAAATAGAATTCACTAGTGTTTGAACAAAAGTTTGAAAAGAAAATTGAAATTTGAATTTTTGTCAGAGTTGTATGCAAAAACAGTACGATTTCTTATAGATTTTACTCCTTGTATAGCCTTATAAAATTAGTTGTAATTAAAAAAATATATATATTCGTTCATGTACTAGTCAATTGTATTATAAAGAAGTGTGCAAAAATTTCAATAAGGTTGTACATTAGTTTTTTTAGAAATCATATCCACCGTTTTTCAGACGGGTCTTCGGAAACCAGGACCCACCGGCTTAATTTTCAAAAAAAATTTAACGAAATCTTTCGAAAATATTGTTTTAATGTTGCTCTTTTACATGCTCAATGTATTCTATAGAAATTTTTATTTATTATATTTAAAAATATATAGAGAGAAAGAAAAATCTCTCTTTTTTTTTTTTAGCCTTTGAAACCCATGTAACACTAATAAATCTGTTTTGCCGGAAACTTGTTTTATTTACCCACTGTCTTGGAAAAGGCGAAATTGTATTGATACTTTCACTGCATATCCTTTACAATGTATCAAAACTACACTTATTTCAGCTAGAAATAAAAAATATGAACGTATAATTGTGCACTTTTGAGTTTTAAATGTATTATGGAGGAAGAAAAAACCTGCACAATTGAATGGAAAAATACGTTTAAACCACACAAAAGATAAAACTTTTTTTTTTTTTTTTTTCAAGTTTTTGATGTTTTTAAAAAATAAAAGATAATTAGATAAATATTTTTCTCGAAGAGTGGAAAATATTGATGAGAGAAGTACTTAAATTGTTTACACCTACTATTATTAGTATAGAAATAGAAGAATTAATTCTAGTCTAACTTTTAAAATATTTTTACCTATTGCATATCGATTCTTTTGCTTACTTAAGTGTTAATGAAGATAGAGAATTTAAGATAGGCTCATTAGCTCTTTAAAATTAATCTTTTTATACAAATGCTTTCATAATCATCTTGTTACTTAAAATATAATTAATAATAAGCCATGGGACATTTTATTCGCCTGTAGAGATTTAACTAATTATGAAAATATTCTTATACTTGTGAACTTGAAAAGAATTCTCGAATATTTCTGTATAGAACTGAAATAATGATACTTAGTTCTTCACGTAAAACGTCACTATAGATTTTGATGCTACTATTGACGTGAAATAGTGAAGAGTTTTTCTAAAAACTCAGAATTAAGTTAGTCTGAAATTATTAATAATTAATTATTACAAACCATATTAATTAATAATTAATAATAAATAATGAATTCGCATTAATTAATAATTAATAATTACAATACAAAGACAAAAATAATCTTGGTGAAATTTAGGATTATGTATATTGATTTTTAAAATTTCATTCGCCTCTCATAGTTCAAATAATAATTTTCTGTTGAAAAATGAAATGATGTATGACTCAACATATAACAATTAATATAAAATTTATTAAAAAAAAAAAAAAAAATGGTAAAATATATAATTATGTACATGACTTTCTTACTACTTTTATTATATTTTGAAACAATGAAACTTATTTTTAGAAATGTAGAATTTTTATTATTTTATTGTTATCACTAGTGCCACAGTCCGTTAAAAAACATCGAAAAGTATGAAACTATGTACTTGCACAATACAAGCTTTAAAAAGCCCGCCACAGTTACCTAAAACAATACTGCCTAATAGTAACTAGTAGTGTGACCAGTTGTATCTTTACGAAGGACATGTTAATAAATAATAATAATAATAAAACTGTAGAAAGTTCAAGATTACATTACTGCTAAATATCGTTATAATCTAATTAATAATAACAGTAGTAGTAGTAGTAGCAATAAAGTTATAAGATCTGTTTTCACAAATGAAGCATCCATTGGTGACTCTTAACGCTACAAGAGGCACACTTTTTGAAAATCTTCGAAGGATTTACTACTACATACGTTAAAAGTTTAATTAACGTAAACGCACCAGTAGTGGACTCTTTAAGGACATTTTCCGGCTATTTTTTGTGTAATTTCCTAAATTTTAGAGTTTCAAAAAATAATTAATATTCCAGACCTTTACTAACTCTTCCTTAACACGACTGTATTATGAAAATTGCTAATTGTAGCATTTATATATGTAAAAAATAAAAAATATGAAGAGCTTAAAATGAGCCAGTAGTGGACACATTAAAGACCCAGTAGTGGACCCTTTTTTGTTCCAGTAGTGGACCCCTTTGAATTTTTGCTTTAAAATTCCACTCTAAAATTGCTAGATTACAGAATTGTGTCCACTACTGGATCTGGCATTAAAAGTCACATGAGCCAGTAGTGGACAGAGCTGTCCACTATTTGTCATGATGACATTTTTTTGGTACCAATAGTGGACACCCATAAAAATACTATGTGTTAATACAAGATTTAAAAAACAGCACAATAAATGAATTCTGCATACTTATTTTAGTCATATGAAAGCAAAATGTAGAAGAAATTAATTAAAAATAAGCTGAGAGCGGCAAATAGAATTTCATTTCCTTACTCAAAGTCATAAGAAGAAAATGGCAAAATCACAAAAAGTGCAAATTTTTTTAGTTAAACTAGCATTATTTTAAAACTAATGGCCGTAATTATTTTTTGTTAAAGGGTTTAACAGTAAAGTACTATAACTCCCTTCCTGAACATTACTCGAATCTTCAGAATTTTTGGGTTGCTTATTTTCCGAGTTTAAAATTAAAAGTTTCCACTACTGGTACAAGGTCCACTACTGGTGCGTTTACCTTATAATAAGCTTTGCAACAGTTCAAAATTATGAAATCTGCTAAATTTTAAAGTATGTACATACACTTAGGTGCGTTAACAGTTGGGTATCATTCCGAAATGGTACACCGAAAATTTTGTCTAATATTACAATCAGTTCGGTATCCTTCTAATTTACATGATCTAACATGAAAAATCTTTTGACAGTGAAATTTTAAAGAATATTGAAATTGTTAATGGCAGACAAGCGTCAATATTAATTAATTAATAATAATAATAATAATAAACTACTTTTCTCTCTCCTTCTACTTTTCTGCGTAAACGCAACTTTTATTTATGTCGAAAAAAGTTATATGTTTTAGTCAAATACCGTTCTTTTTTTTTTTTTTTTTTTTTTTTTTTTTTTTTAACTACTGTATACGTTATATACGTTACTGTATTTTATTTTATTTTATTTTATTTTTAAGGTGTTTTGGAAATATTTTTGTTAACTGGTGTCCTTCTTAATACATTCACTTATTTCTATAAAACAATTACAAATAATCTCTCATTACAAATAATTATTTTTTTTAAAGAACTGAAAGGTCCAGGAAAGAAAAGAAAAACTGACTGAAAATTGTATTAAATGGTTTAAGTAAAAGCTTAACTAGTTTACACATGTACAAATTTAAACATATTGTGCATACAAAACATATATTTTTTGGTATGCTATTGTCATTACTTCATAACAATATATTTAGAAAGCAATGCTAAAAACACACCAGTTTATAACGCGAAAATTGATATTGTTACTAAATAACAGAAAATCAAATAACATGATTTCATTCAATTAGTTAAAACTCCAAATTTAAATAAAAAAAAAGACTGCGAAGCCAATTTCCACTCCTTATCGATTCTATGTTATTTATTTTTACTCTTCCATCGGTTATTTACTAAGGAGAAAAGAATCTTAAATTTAGATTTCTTTAAAACCTTATTAATCATCGAAAGAAGACAGCATTTACTTCAAAGCTTAATTGATACCCAAAACCACTCCGTTTGACCACATATAGCTCTAGACATACATCTTTACATCATTATATTAAAAATAAAGAATTAAATATCTCAAATTTCAAGATCCGAATACAAACGTTTTATTCATTAAATACAATCTTTATTCATGCATACATATATATCGGCAAATACTTGAAATACGAATGAACAAATTCATTATGTATTTGAACAGTTTTTGTTTGTGACGCAAACTCACGCAAATAAATCCAATTAAAAAGGATATTTTAAACAGTTCTTTTGTTATGAATATTTTTATGTTAATATCTTGCGCTGTTTTGAATTTTTGAGCATGAAAGACAGTCATATACTTATTACCGTCTATTTGTAAAAGATAAATAATTCTAATTTTTCTTATTCGAGTTTTTATTAAAGGAAAACGAGGAGGTTGTATAAAAAAAAAAATCGCCTTGAAGGTAATAACTTAATTCTTCATATTTTCAGACTAAATATTGATTTTAAATCATTTGCCTCGAAGCGGAAATATTTCATATCATTTATTCAACATTTAATCCATTCTCTAGCGAATTTCAAAAATAATACATCTTTGTTTTGAAATTTCTCTCCTTAAATTTCCTCTCTCTCTCTCTGTCTCTCTCCCCCATGCCTCTCTTAGCAGCATATATTCTAAAAAAAAAAAAAGACTGTACAGAGTTTTGAAAGCGAGCATGTCTGATGAACAGTGTACCATCTTTGTTTCATTTTTAATTTGCTAAAAGAGTAACAATATTTAAGCTCGAAAATATCATAGAAACGGTATTTGTTAAAAATTAATAAATTGAGCTGCTCAAAGAATAGAATAGAATTCGAAATTCTGAAGGTGTTAGGAATGTACTTAAATTTATAAATGTCTAAAAGATTTTTTTTAACACTTAGCGATAGAGAATTTCTTTTGCATACTAATGTTTCTAAATGACGGGAATGCTTTTCACTAAATAAGCCTTAATTTGTAGCTCATTTCCCCCGGTATATTTCTTAAGTGATAAAAAATTATGGTTGGCGTAAGAAAATTTTCACAAATTACCTTTAATTTGTGCTATTTTCTCCCGCATATATTTTAAATAAAAAAAAAATATATACATATTGATATACGAATATTTAACAAAACAAATTCCATTTGTGGTATATTTATAATTATTTTTTTTTTCTTCATACATATTTTTTACACGAACATAGATTCAGACTATTCATTTTCGAATTTTTTATATTATTCACAGTAATACCGGCATTATTTATTGTTTAATATTTCTGTAATGTGGCATTTATTATATGCGGAAAATTTATATTAAATTTTTATTTTTCAATTATTTTCATGATAATAATTTTTTCTTCTTTATTTTTTAAATCGTCTAACAGTTTTAACTGTTAAAACTATTTTTGATTATTCTTCATAAATCGTTATACTGCCATCAAACCAATGTCAAATTTAAATTCACAAATAATATTTTCACTTTCATGATGGCCATATAATGAGACATGGCAGTTATCCTAATAGTGACTTTAAATACTAATAGTAACTCTAGTACATAAGATACTGCATGAAATATTTTTCTTTCCTATCTCTACCAAAGAAAACTCGTCTTCGGAGAATTGAAATTGTGATGGCACGTCTTCAGACTTTCTCACGGAGTATGGTGGCCATATTAGATATAATGACCAGATTAGACCTTTGTAACATAAAAGCGTTAAAAATTGCTGCAATTATCCAGTTATGGATGTATTTTTCCATTCTTAATAAATAAGAACTAAAAACAAAATATGAATGATAAATAATTTACTTTCTGCAATTTTTCAAAATATAGAAAAACGCCTTCAAAATAAAGGTTGTCCCTAGAAAATGGGGACATTTGAGCATCTTAATATCACAGTAAATTTCCAACAAAATAGCATTAAAGAATATAAACTATCCAATTGCAGTAGCATATTTTAGCCAAATAAATGAGGACCAAAATAATAATAATAATAATCTTTATACATACAAAAGGCAATGTCTGTGTATGTGTGTGATGTCCGTGGATAGCGTAGCGCAAAGACAGTAGCTCGGACAGTCATGTAATTCGACACGAAGGTGCCCCCCGAGAGGTCCTAATGCCCATCGAAGCCCGATTTTCGAATTTTTGATTATTTTTCTTTTAATTAATTAAAATGTGAAAAATAATAACCTCGTAAAAGCTTTAAAATTAGCCATTTATATTTTATCCATAATTTAATTGTTGCCAAAATAAATAAATAAATAAAATAAAATAAAATAAAAAATAAATAGAAGTTCTCTCTCTTTTTCTTTTTTCTTTCACAAGAAAATAAATACATTTATTAACGGGAACGATAAAAAAAAATATTAAAAATTAAATTATGCATCTCACAAAAATTGACGTCATTATCACTTTGAAAATTTTATACACTAATATAGTGGTAATTTCATAGTACTAATATGGTTTCTGATGTTAATATATGTTTTTCTAAAATGTACTTTTTTTTAACTACTATTTTTTAAATTTTTACTGTTAAGCATTTATTAAAAAAAAAAAAAAACTAATCCGTGACGTCACACTCGACTGCGTAGCGTTTCTTTACTACTCTAAACGCTGTAAATATAAATTTATTTTATCAGTTTTATTTATAGGTCCTCCTGGGCGATTTTTGGCGTTGAAATACACCGAACGCATTTCATCAAGACGTTTAATTTAGCAACAGCCTTTTTAATCTAAGCAGCGAATCAAAAATATAAATAAATTACAAAATATTAAAAATAAAATAAAAATAAAAATAAATAAATAAATAAACCGATAGCTGTCACATAATCATCTATTTTTATCTGATTAGATAATTTTATAGAAAAAAAAAAAAAAAAAAGCAGTTAAAAAAATAA